>SJYO01004576.1:35782314-36230129 GCA_006410555.1 Capra ibex
TTTGTGTTCGACCTTACTTCTAACGGCCCTCTTTATAGTTCTTGGAGTCTGTACGTCTACTGTGGTGGGAATACCGTCTTTCACTTCTCCTTGAGTTTTCGGAGAACTACTTTCACTTTCTCCTCTCACTTTTTCAACCGAATTTCGAGTTGTAAGTCTTTTGCTTCTAGTACCGTAGGTCAGGGTAGTGAAGTACCGTTTATTTACCCCTTTGTCACCTTTGTCACAGTCTGAAAATAAAAAACCCCGAGGTTTTTAGTGACGTCTACCACTAACGTCGGTACTTTAATTTTCTGCGAATGAGGAACCTTCCTTTCAATACTGGTTGAATCTATCGTATAAGTTTTCGTCTCTACAATGAAACGGTTGATTCCAGGCAGATCAGTTCCGATACCAAAAAGGACACCAGTACATACCTACACTCTCAACCTGACACTTCTTCCGACTCGTGGCTTCTTAACTACTAAAACTTGACACCACAAACTCTTCTGAGAACTCTCAGGGAACCTGACGTTCCTCTAGGTTGGTCAGGTAAGACTTCCTCTAGTCGGGACCATAACGAAACCTCCCTTATTACGATTTCGACTTTGAGGTCATGAAACCTGTGGACTACGTTTCTCAACTGAGTAACCTTTTCTGAGACTACGACCCTCCCTAACCCCCGTCCTCGTCTTCCCCTACTGTCTCCAACTCTACCGGCCTACCGTAGTGACTGACCTACCTGCACTCAGGCTCATTTGAGGTCCTCAACCACTATCTGTCCCTGCGGACCGCACGACACTAAGTACCCCAGCGTTTCTCAGCCTGTGTTGACTCGCTGACTTACCTTGACTTGACTTCACGAGAGACGGACTACTTAGAATAAAATTCGGGACGACGACGACGACGACGACGACGTTTCCACGAAGACAGTACAGACTGAGACACACTGGGGTATTTGCCGTCGGGTGGTCCGAGGGGTCAGGGACCCTAAGAGGTCCGTTCTTGTGATCTCACCCAACGGTAAAGGAAGAGGTTACGTACTTTATCTTTTCACTTTCACTTCATCGAGTCGGTGCAGACTGGGGTATCTGACGTCGGATGGTCCGAGGAGGTAGGTACCCTAAAAGGTCCGTTCTCATGACCTCACCCAACGGTGACGGAAGAAGTTGAAATTCGGGATCTTCCAGATTCAAGTCTTCTTGTCCTCGAAATCTTGTGAGACTGATATTATTTAGGGTCCAATGAGTGAAGTGTTACGTACAAACTAAATCACCTTCTTCCCTTTACTTAATTCCCAGGGACTTCTTCTAGACTATACTCTCCCCGGACTGTTTTTGTCTTAATGCTTGAATTAAAAAGTAGTATAACCGTCCTCTTCTGTAGTAGTTATTTCAGGAAGTCAAGTTCATATAAAAAACAAACTCTTTTTGAGTAACAAACCAAAATCTAATATATATATATCAGATATGGTACGCCGGTACGATTCAACGAAGTCAGCACAGAATGAGACACATTGGGGTGCTCCAGTCCCCCGAGGACTGGATCAAGTTTTCCGAGGAGACAGGTACTTTAAGAGGTCCCTTCTTATAACCTCACCCAACGGTAAGAGAAGAAGTCCCTAGAAGGACTAGGTCCCTACCTTGGGTACAGAGAATACAGAGAACACAACCGTCCACCCAAGAAATGGTAATCGTGGTGGATCCTTCGGATATATCAAGATATTACATCCACTTTTATGGGATATATTTGTGTAAGTCTTGGTTTAAAATTATAAACGATAAAACCATAAACAAAGGTTAGGAACGAATTATAGTAAGAAGATCCTGATTAACATAGACTGTAGAAGTTTTGACTATCACCCTTAGACGTTCTACTAATAAGTCATAGTCAACCCATATCAAACGATTAGATACACACCGTCAGATTTATAAAGTTGTTTACAAAGGTCAAAAGAAGGACGTGAACATGGAGTGAGACGAAGGTCTATCGACCATCTTGATACGGGGTACAAGAGAACACAAACCCACTTCTCTACTCTAATCAGACATTACTATTCTATGTCCGGTAAGGTCCAGTTTCTCAAATTGACAGTTTTCACGTAGGAAGACTCCGGAAAAAAAGGGGATACTACTTGTCTTTGATAACACTATAACCGACAGATAATTCTACCCAAAGACACACTAATGATACTAGTGTTTGAAATTTTGAGATCCGTGGCTTTACACAACCGATACATTATACTCAACCTTTCTTTTGAATAAAATTGGGTAATTCCTGACCTACCAACAATGTGTTGTGTTGAGTATAAAAGGATTCATATTTTAAAAAGACTTAGTTATGATCCCACGAGGATACCAGTAAAGGACCGTACACATCTCGTCGATCGTTAAACTTAGTGGACTAAGTGTGAAGGGTTGACTCAAGTGTGCTCCCCAGACTATAACATCGTTTACAGGAAATGTCTTAGATAAATCGCGGTACAACAAAACACGACCGTTAAGAGGTGTGCGGACAGAGATTTGAAGGTATAAATCTCAAAGGATTAGGAGGTAAAGGGGACGTAGAGTAGGGTCTACTTCGGGTCTACTTGATTGAGTCACTCTGGTGTTGGTCTACGTGTTCTAACAGGATAAAGAAGTGAGAGTTTTAGGTCTATAACTCTGTGACCCTGTACGAATATGTATACGGACCTCCAACCCCACCCTCTGTTTTTCATCTTGAGATTCGAACCATTTTTATATAAGGATAACTTTGGTTGTTTAGTTCAGGTCAATTCGTTGAACCAATTCAAAATCTTAATTACAAATGACGACTAATTCATCTGTACAAAATCTAACAGGATTAGATAGTAAAAATTATAACAAAGAAACCCTTTTACATAAAGTTCAAGGTCTGTTAACTAAGTGTTTAATTGAAGACCTTGTGATGGTCGAAAATATTACACCGAGGGTGTACCGTTTTACTCATTCCGTATCTTTGTTTCTCTATTATGGGTCCAAAGGATAGAAGACGTAGGTTTCTACCATAGAATTATTACTATTCTGATAGACGGACTCGTCGGATATTTTTATACACAAATGACTCGTAAGTGATAACTCTAATTTTAAAGACAGTTAAAGACGATGTATTAAGTGTCAGTACACCCTTCTTAAATCGAGTTCTTCACTTCTTTTTCACTATCTTGTGTACTACAGTACTGAGACAGGTGTCATGTAGTCACATAAAGATTAGGTTTCCAGATACTGGACTGTTAATAAAGGTAATCTAACTAAGACCTCGTCTTCCCTTTAGTGTCGACCCGTCTTGAAAGATGAAGAAATCACATGAAGAGTGTGACTGTAAAATGTCAAGTACCATATCACTTATAGGTAATAAAACGTATTTAGACGGACTCATACAATGTTATACTTGTACTATTAGGATTTAATATCCCACTCCTTCTGGTTTCCATTTCAGTCCTAAAGATAATCCTCTGGTTCATATGTAAACTATACGAGATATACAAATCCGTTTTCTCAAGTTGTAAACCGATAAGTAGAAGGAACTATACTTTAAAGACGGTGACACGTCTTTAAGGTACTTAACTCTCCTTAATCCCCGGTCTCCAGAATATTTTTATATGAATCAAAATTTGGTCCGTTATGACCGTATAAATGTCTTACCTTCGTTGGGACTTTTTATTAACGTAGTTAATGTCCAACATTTCTCTTCGGTCCTGAGGTGACAAGTGACTTGTACGATTAACTTAGGTTGGAACGTTTTTCTACTTCGTTTCTTACAAAAGAGATTAACGTTTCCAGAGACCGACCCATGTAAAAGGATAAATAGTGAAGTGTGAACCTATTAAGTACCACAAAGTACGTCTAGGAGAAAGAATCCTTTCCTAAGAATTAAACGTTTTATTCGGGCAACGAAAAAATAACTACGGAGCATCTCGTAAAACCGTACTTGGGAACCCCTTCTTTAGGGTTAAATAAAGTTCCCCTGAAAATTTGAAGGTCCAATGCCTATTGGAGGAGTTTATTCAAAAGTCTCGGTCATTATTGATGAGTTCATGTAAAGGTCTAATTTATGGTTAACCTTCTGCACGTAGGAAAAGTACGACTGTCAGTGAAAGATACTCAACAGAACGATTATCGTCAAACCTGTCTATTTGTAGATGATATTTCTCAATCTCATCCTCCTACCCGTTCGGTGTGATCTTGGATATATAACATATTCGTTACATTGATGATTCAATACTTACGTCGGTTTAACATGATATAAGAATAATCTGACTATGTTTATAGATTAAAGGTAAAACCTCATAACAAAATAGATCTTTTTTATACCCTCAAGACTTAGTGACTCTCCCCATTTCGAATCTTTTCTTATGGTCATTCGGGTGTCATCCTCAGAATGTTCGTTTGGTGACTTCTTCGGGTACATCCATTTCTATTTCTTGTAAGATGTAATTCCCACTAGTGTCAATAACCTTGAGTACTCTATCTGTACGAACTAATTAAGATACTGACCGAGGGACCCTGTTTGTTTATTCCAACATGTAATCACGAAAACCTCTAATTCTCGTACTTATAATGATACCGTTAAAATAAAAAGTAATAGACTACTGATTTTCTGTACGATAGTCGATAGAAGTAAAAAAGAGTTTTTTTTTTTTTTTTTCTTTCTTTCTTTTCTTTTCTTTCAAAATCCACCTTTGGAAAGGTGGATTTTCGGGTTTTAGTCTTAAACTAACTTCCCCATACCGAGATTTCATTATACTTAGCGAATCTATATACTTACTCTTATACTTGGTTTATTAGATTATATAGATGTTTCTTCTATTGACCTATAGCACAAAAATAGGATAAAGATTATCATTTGTAGTAATCCAGAAATAATCCTTACATATTTTAACTTATGTAAATTTTAACTCTAATTTTTTTTTACTCACAAAGACAAAACATATCAAATCGGGACCTTCTATTGAAATATGGTACCGTAGATCTTGTATTTTATTATAGTCTGAATGTATCTAATTTTTCGGACCTTTATCAAATGTAAATCTATCAGTCCTTCGTGTTGACACATGTGCTCGTACGTTCACTTCAATTGATATATAATATATTAAGTTTAAATATATTGTGTCTATATTCTTTTATATTTTAAAGATATCTCAGTATACTTCAGTCAATATTCGATTTTGAAAAAAGGGCGACTAGTCGAACGATAACTGGAAGTCTTTCAATATAAATTAATTTGTCTTTTCACGATACAAGTCTCAAAGTTACATCGTATGCAAATGTTTTTTTGTGTGTGTCGGTTTATTGTTTAAAGTATAACCCCGTGATAAAACGATAAGTCCTGGATTTTATATTTAGTATTCCTATCTTTTTACTACAAAACCTTAATGAGACATCTAAGACATCATTTGGTTACCGAAGAAAATCTAAACATACAGTCAAGTCAAGTCAGCGAGTCAGTACAGGCTGAGAAACGTTGGGGTTCTTGGTGTCGTGCGGTCCGGAGGGACAGGTAGTGGTTGAGGGCCTCAAGTGGGTTTGAGTACAGGTAACTCAACCACTACGGTAGGTTGGTAGAGTAGAAGTCAACAGGGGAAGAGGAGGACAGGAGTTAGAAAGGGTCGTAGTCCCAGAAAAATTTATTCAGTCGAGAAGCGTAGTCCACCGGTTTCTGAACATAGAGTCAATATGTTTGTTGTCTTACCCTTTCTGATCTCTAGAGAAGTTCTTTTAATCTCTATGGTTCCCTTGTAAAATACGTTTCTACCCGAGCTATTTCCTGTCTTTACCATACCTGGATTGTCTTCGTCTTCTATAATTCTTCTTCACCGTTCTTATGTGTCTTCTTGACATGTTTTTTCTAGAGTACTGGGTCTATTAGTACTACTACACTAGTGATTAGATCTCGGTCTGTAGAACCTTACACTTCAGTTCACCCGGAATCTTTCGTAGTGATGCTTGTTTCGATCACCTCCACTACCTTAAGGTTAACTCGACAAAGTTTAGGACTTTCTACTACGACACTTTCACGACGTGAGTGTACGGTCGTTCAAACCTTTTGAGTCGTCACCGGTGTCCTGACCCTTTCCAGTCAAAAGTAAAGTTAGGGTTTCTTTCTGTTACGTTTTCTTACGAGTTTGATGGCGTGTTAACGTGAGTAGAGTGTACGATCATTTCATTACGAGTTTTAAGAGGTTCAGTCCGAAGTCGTTATGTACTTGACACTTGAAGGACTACAAGTTCGACCAAAATCTTTTCCGTCTCCTTGGTCTCTAGTTTAACGGTTGTAGACGACCTAGTACCTTTTTCGTTCTCTTAAGATCTGTTTATAGATAAAGACGAAATAACTGATACGGTTTCGGAAACTGACACACCTAGTGTTCTTTGACACCTTTTAATACTTTCTCTACCCTTATGGTCTGGTGAACTGGACGGAGAACTCTTTAGACATACGTCCAGTCCTTCGTTATCAATCTTAACCTGTACCTTGTTGTCTGACCAAGGTTTATCCTTTTCCTCATGTAGTTCCGACATATAACAGTGGGACGAATAAATTGAAGATACGTCTCATGTAGTTCTCTTTGCGACCTGACCTTCTTTGTGTTCGACCTTAGTTCTAACGACCCTCTTTATAGTTCTTGGAGTCTATACGTCTACTGTGGTGGGAATACCGTCTTTCACTTCTCCTTGAGTTTTCGGAGAACTACTTTCACTTTCTCCTCTCACTTTTTCAACCGAATTTCGAGTTGTAAGTCTTTTGCTTCTAGTACCGTAGGTCAGGGTAGTGAAATACCCTTTATCTGCCCCTTTGTCACCTTTGTCACAGTCGGAAATACAAAAACCCGAGGTTTTAGTGACGTCTACCACTAACGTCGGTACTTTAATTTTCTGCGAATGAGGAACCTTCTTTTCAATACCGGTTGGATCTATNGGAACCTTCTTTTCAATACTGGTTGGATCTATCATATAAGTTTTCGTCTCTGTAATGAAACGGCTGATTCCAGGTAGATCAGTTCCGATACCAAAAAGGACACCAGTACATACCTACACTCTCAACCTGACACTTCTTCCGACTCGTGGTTTCTTAACTACGAAAACTTGACACCACAACCTCTTCTGAGAACTCTCAGGGAATCTGACGTTCCTCTAGGTGGGTCAGGTAAGACTTCCTCTAGTTGGGACCCTAAAGAAACCTTCCTTACTACGATTTCGACTTTGAGGTCATGAAACCGGTGGAGTACCCTTCTCAACTGAGTAACCTTTTCTAAGACTACGACCCTCCCTAACCACCGTCCTCCTCTTCCCCTACTGGCTCCTAATCTACCGACCTACCGTAGTACCTGAACTACCTGCACTCAGACTCACTTGAGGCCCTCTACCACTACCTGTCCCTCCGGACCGCACGACGCTAAGTACCCCAACGTTTCTCAGCCTGTGCTGACTCGCTGACTTGACTTGACTTGATACATATTTGTACATAGATATGTGTCTTTGTAAGACTGTATATGTATGTACATACGAACGAATATTAAGATTTACTGTATATTTCTACTACAAGGTACAAGATAGTATAATATCATCTCATAAGAAATAGATTTTTTCTTTTTTACAGACGAAGTCAAACTTATGGAGAGAAGACAGTAGTACCAATATGTGTAGTGAAAAAGTCGGAAACAAAAAAAGATTGAATATTGTGAATGGACCAACGGATATCAAATTTATTCAAAGGAAACACAATAAAGACGTTAATGAGTTTCTAGTTATTTTATGTCTTTAGATATACCCTAATTGTACGTTGTTTAATCTTTTTTTAACTCAAAATTCACCTTAAATATAAAGATAAGGTTATATGTGTAGTTTCATTCTCATGGTGAAAACTTACACCTTTGAAATTGTTTTGCGGAATTGATTATCTATAAACAATACATGGATGATATTCAGTTCTTGACAAGACGTGCTAATCCTATATACCACCTTTTTTGTTTGTCTTAGAGACGAAAATGTCTCAAATACTAAGATCGTCACCCTAGATGTGTTATGTTTACATATGTTATTCATTTTATAAATCATATAATTTCGAATATTTATAATACTCTTTTTGAATGGGTTCATTAACCTTATCCCTTATATTCACCATCTTCCTTCTATACTAAAATTTATCTCTTTAATCTCAGACAGAATTATCTTTCATTGTAGATTCGAGTTTGTACTTCCTTCACTACCACACTCGAGATACAGGTAAATCCCCTTCGTGGTAAAAACACAATCAGCGAGTCAATACAGACTGAGAAACACCAGGGTACCTGACATCGGGTGGTCGAAGGAGACAGGTACCCTAAGAGACGTGTTCTTATCACCTCACCCAACGGTGAGGAAAGAGGTCCTCTAGGAGAGTTGGATTCCTATCTTGGACCCAGAGAACGTGACGTCCGTCTAAGAAATGGTAGACTCGATGGTCCCTTTGGGTTCTCAAACACTTTCATAATCAACGGATCAACACAGACCCGAGAACACAGGTTTAGAAACACTGGGGTGTCTGACATCAGGCGATCCGAGGAAACAGGTACCTTAAAAGGTCCATTCTTATGACCTCACTCAACGGTAAAAAGGGAGGTACTCTGGAAGGGGTGTGTCCCTAACTTTCACCCAGAGGACGTAACGTCCACTTGAGAAATGATTCGGTAGTTGTCAAACTCCCCCCTTTATTACGTTTCAAGATGTCAAAATCGTACGGTCTACACGAGTTGATTACCTTTCCTCCAGTCATGTGGACATTCTGAACCCGATTTTCTTTCAACGTCTACTTAAGTCGTTTCATTATCTCCGGATTTAATATATTTTATGATATCCGGAGTCTCCCGAAACCGACTACGATTTGCTCTTTACCTCTGTGTATAACCTGAAACTTGTCCTTTCATTGTACTTGTCTATTATGAACGTATTTCACATTAAGAACGATAATACGACTTATCTTACTTTAGTTCTTTTAGAGAATTTTCGGATATCGTTATTAGGTCAACATTCTACTAATAGTAAACTTGGGACAACCAATGTGACTTTTACCATTTTTAATCAGTCTTAGACTTACATAAAACTCTTTCAAAGACTACCTACTTAACGTTCTACTCTTTGTTACTGTCCTCAATCTATACTGTGGTTCCAAAGTTTTTGCTCGTTTGTTTCTTACCTTTACGGTAGTTCACGTTGTCTCCTAACGTGTGTGTTGTCTAAAGTACTCTTATGACTCTTATGTCCAACCTGTACAATTCAAACTCTGTAAATAATCTATATTTCGATCTATACTTCTATTCACGAGTCAACCTATAAGTTGTCTCCTCAAGTCCTTTCTCCATATTCTTCCTCTATCTTGAAAGCCTCAGTGATAGATGTCTTTTATTAGTCTCGGACTTCATCTACTAGATCCTCATACTTGGTAAAATCTATTGACTTTACATGTTTCTGACCGTTAAGACCCGACGAAATTGTAATTCTGTACCATCTTTCGTTCTCCGTGGTCATTCTCATTGTTTATACCTTATATGTGTTTTTGCGGTTCATTTCCCCTTTTTTTTTTTTTTTTTTCCATTCAACACTAATTGAAGCGGTTTACAAACACCAAATCGACTTTTAACTGGTACCTACACTGTCACACCTAGTAAGTACTGGAACTGTTCTCCCAGAAATCACTTCATTATCTCTACTTTAGTAAGTCAGACGTTTTCCATTGTTTTCCATTTTTTGATTCTACTCAACTAACCAAAACGTATTGTACACGTGTCTTTGTACCCTTCCGTTGATTGTCCATTCAACCCAACTCTCTTCAAAAATGGTAACTGAGGACTCTTTGTTTCCCCACTTACCCTTGACTGGGTGTACGTCGGTTTTTTGGTACATATTAAAATCACTAGGGAAACGTAAGTTATAAGATGTAAGGACCAAGTTTTTTGATACATCGTAACATCATACATAAACGTAGTAATATCTTCTGATCTTACGTTTTCATCCTTCAGTTCTCTATGGACCTTATTGTCCATTTAAACCGGAATCTAATGTTTTGCTCCGTCCCGTTTCTGATTGTCTCAAACCTTTTTCTTATGTGACCAGTATCGATTGTGGGAGAAGATTGTTGTGTTCTCTTCTGAGACGTGTACTTGTAGTGGTCTATCAGTTATGACTTTAGTCTGACTAACATAAGACACGTCGGTTTCTACCTCTTCGAGATGTGTCAGTCGTTTTTGTTCTGGCCCTCGACTGCCACCGCGTCTAGTACTTGAGGAATAACGGTTTAAGTCTGAAGTTAACTTCTTTCATCCTTTTTGGTGATCTGGTAAGTCCATACTGGATGGACTTACCATCCTATGTCTCCTTCATTGTTTATCTAAGTTCCCTAATCTAGACTATCCGTCTTATGTACTTCTTAATACCTACCTCCGAATACTGTAACATGTCCTCCGTCACTGGTTCTGGTAGGGGTTCTTTTTATTTACGTTTTTCGTTCTACCACCAGGCTCCTCCGGAATTTTTATGGACTCTTTTCTTTCCTACACTTTCCGTTTCGACTCATAAGAAACTTACGTCTCAAAGTTTCTTATAGTTCCTCTCTATTCTTTGGGAAGGAGTCACGTTTTTTATGTCCTTTTGTTGTCTTACCCTTTCTGATCTCTAGAGAAGTTCTTTTAATCTCTATGGTTCCCTTGCAAAATACGTTTCTACCCGTGTTATCTCCTGTCGTTACCATACCTGGATTGTCTTCGTCTTCTATAATTCTCCACCGTTCTTATGTGTCTTCATATATTTTTTCTATAAGTACTGGGTCTAGTGGTACTACTACACTAGTGAGTGGATCTCGGTCTGTAAGACCTCACGTTTCAGTTCACTCGGAATTCTTGTAGTATTACTTGTTTCGATCACCTCCACTACCTTAAGGTCAACTCGACAAAGTTTAGGATTTTCTACAACGACACTTTGACTCCTTGACTACGGTCGTTTGAACCTTTGGAATCGGCACCGGTGTTCTCACCTTTTCCAGTCAAAAGTAAGATCAGGGTTTGTTTCCGTTACGGATTCTTACGAGTTTGATGACGTGTTAACGTGAGTAGAGTGTACGATCATTTCATTACGAGTTTTAAGAGGTTCGGTCAGAAGTTGTTATGTACTTGACACTTGAAGGTCTACAAGTTCGACCTAAATCTTTTCAGTCTCCTTGGTCTCTAGTTTAACGGTTGTAGACAACCTTGTAGCTTTTTCTTTCCCTCAAGGTCTTTTTGTAGATGAAGACGACATAATTGATGTGATTTGGGAAACTGGTACACCTAGTGTTGACGCCTTTTAAGGAGTTGTCTACCCTTATAGTCTGGTGAACTGGAAGGAGGGTTATTTAGACATACCTCCAGTTCTTCGTTGTCAATCTTGACCTGTACCTTGTTGTCTGACCAAGGTTTAATCCTTTCCTCATACAGTTCCGACATATAACAGTAGGACGAATAAATTGAAGATATGTCTCATGTAGTACTCTTTACGGTCTGAACTACTTCGTGTTCGACCTTAGTTCTAACGACCCTCTTTATAGTTATTGGGGTCTATACGTCTATTGTGGTGGGAATACCGTCTTTCACTTCTTCCTGATTTCTCGGAGATCTATTTTCACTTTCTCCTCTCACTTTTTCAACCGAATTTCGAGTTGTAAGTCTTTTGCTTCTAGTATCGTAGACCAGGGTAGTGAAGTACCGTTTGTCTACCCCTATGATACCTTTTCACTGTGTAAAATAAAAGACCCGAGGTTTTAGTGACGTCTACCTCTGACGTCGGTACTTTAATTTTCTACGAAGGAGGAACCTTCTTTTCAATACTGGTTAGATCTGTCGTATAATTTTTCCTCTCTGTAATGAAACGATTGTTTCCAGGTAAATCAGTTTCGAAACCAAAAAGGTCATCAGTACATACCTATATTCTCAACGTGATATTTCTTTCGACTCCCGGTTTCTTAACTATGAAAACTTGAAACACAAACTCTTCTGAGAACTCTCAGGGAACCTGACGTTCCTCTAGGTTGGTCAGGTAGGATTTACTTTAGTCGGGACTCATAAGTAACCTTCCTGATTACCATTTCGACTTTGAGGTCATGAAACCGGTGGACTACGTTTCTTGACTGAGTAAACTTTTCTGGGACTACGACCTTTCTAACTTGAGTCCTCCTCTTCCTCTGCCGTCTCCTAATGTACGAATACCGTAGTGACTGAGTTACCTGTAATTAAACACATTCGGGACCCTTAACCACTATCTGTCCCTTCGGACCGCATGACGTCAGGTAGATCAACGTTTTTCAGCCTGTATTGACTCATTGACTTGACTGACTTACTCATACATAAATAACTTTTTGTAGAAGTATATTCACCTGGGTGTCTCAAATTTGGGTACAACAAGTACCCAGTCGACATGAACCAAAAAACAAAACAAAACAAAATTTAAATCCCCTTTTTTTGACGTATAAACATATAACAAGTCTGATAAAATAACGACCCTTTTTGATTACTCTATGTTCTATGAGAGACCTCTTTATAAAATGACCACCAGTCTCCTTTTTTACCTTTCTATACCGGGTCAAAGGGTAATTTTTTTACCACTACATCTGAGAAGAGAAGAATGGGGTTCTTTTCATCAGAGGTATCTTTAAAACAAACTTTTCGATAAAAGGTTGAATAAATTAGATAATCCGTAGAACAAGTAGTAAGAATTTGGATTCTGAAATAGTGGTTTCAACAATTACACTTAGAACCCCCTTATAATTCGATACAAGGTCTTTCCGGTTTCGATTACGTGTTCCTTCCTCATCCTAATGTCACAGACCGAGGTCAGTCACTCGGAACGATTAGTTGAGGGTACTTAATAAAGGTGTGTGTTTGTGTCCGTGTTTGTGTGTACACGTGACCGTGACCCAAATTTTCTCTTTCTATAAAGAATCTTTTCTCTTCTGTTGATACTTATTCAAAGACCTTTCCATTGGAACTTAGTTATGAACTTCTTTATTCTTAGACTTATCTGACTTCAGAACTCAGAATCTCTACCAAAAGAACCGTTTCCGTTGATAGAACGTAAGAGTTAAGATCCGTCCACCACCACCATCAAATCAGCGATTCAGTACAGGCTGAGAAAGGTTGGGGTACCTGACATCGGGCAGTCCAAGGAGGCAGGTACCTTAAAAGGTCCGTTCTTATAACCTCACCCACGGTAAAGGAAGAGAACCCATAGAAGGACTGAGTCTACAGTTTTGACATAGAGGACGAACCGTCCGTCTAAGAAATGGTGACTCGGTGGACCCTTCTGGAGACATCCGTCAGACATCATCAATTATGTCTTCACCTACCCTACCTATGTCTCGAACCGTTTGCAGTAGGTTCGTCTAGATTTTCATCATGTTCTTCATACAAGATACTTTTGATTAATAATTCCTAAGGTTTTAACATTGTTATTTAAAAGGAGTTTCTTTAGTACAAGGTCACTAAAATGTCAGTACAAGATGATTAAGAAGTTAGACCAGTCTTTTAACCTTCTTACCTTTTGGTGATTGAGTACAATACCAAGATTTTATTCGGACTAAGATTTTGACCATTTCTTATTTTTATTATGTTTTCTTAGATATCCGGGTCAAATCAATACTTGTATCTGAACTTTGTAGTAGACACTTGTAACAGATAGATTCCTTCTGTGGTTGTACCACTACTTTTTAATGACACCAAAGGACGTCCCACGATCAAGATCACGGTCGTCTTGTCTCTAGACAATTGTGGGCCCCAACTCTCAAGGACGAGACGATTCCGACTAGTTAGTCACAGACTATATGACCGACCACTCAGAGTCTGACCGACAGATCAGGACGGAGGGAGACAACTATATTCTCCGAACAAACAATTTCGTCGTACCTACAATGACACCACCAAAAAGGTGGTGTCCTCTCCGATCATTGGTCTCTATTGGTTGTGGAACGTAGAACTTTGAAACCAGAAAGTCGTCAAACCAAGTTTCATCATTGTCCCGTACCAATATACCTTAGTACCTCGTCCTTTACCGTTGGGTGAGGTCGTAAGAACGGACCTCTTCGGGTCCCTGACTCCTCGGACCACCCCAACGTTTCCTCAGGTAACCCAACGTTTCTCAACCTGTGCTGACTCGTTGATTCGTGTATACCTAAGTTAGGGACAACCTTTAGGAAAGGACATATGATAAAGAATCTCATGTACTTGAGTTACGAAAGAGAAATCAAATTGGTAATTTCATGATAGGTCTGTCGTGAAGTTCGTGGACTTGATTGGTACATCGTTACACCCCTTTCTATGAAGAAAAGATTTTCCACCTCTTAAGGTCCTCAAGTTGACGGTTTGTGTCTTAGACTGAGTGACATCTCCCAGTCCTTTACGGATAATCGTCAGAAATGTTAGAGAGAAACCTTTGTGGTTAGACGGGACTTCAAAAAGGAACTCTTGGTCCGACAGAGACTAGACCTCCACCTCTGAGAACTGATCTAAAATTCCTCCGACGTTTACCCCTCCCTCTCATTTTAGGAATAGAGTTCTCGGGTTCCTAAATCAGGTAGTTTAGGAAAAAGTCCTACGGACCTACAAAAGACTCCCATAGACCTGGACTTTACCCGTAAAGTACACCTCTTATATATGTCACGACAGTCAAAATTTATAAGACAATGTGGTATTGATAATATCCATTCTTTTAGATTACAATGTGTACAAAAGTTATATTTTGGAGACACTTGACTTCAAGATTTACTTTGACGACCCATATATACGCACATATGTGTATTTTATTAATTTTTCATCAGAATAACGGTTATTTTCAAAACTTTTAAATTTTCTTTTTGGAGTATACTAGAGTGGACTCAGTTATTATAAGTCTACCTAAGTAAGATCTATATATTTCTATTATTAGTCGTATAGATAATTTTATTAAGTATAATCACTTTTTACCTCTACAAGTGTAAAATCGTTATCCACGTCTTTTCTTAAATTAGATGTATCTTCACAAAATCTCCTTAAACAAAAGACAATCTATACGTTCTGTCACTTTCTGAATCACGATGACATGTTGTACCACGATCACTAGTTTGTTTTCTACTTATCCATTTATACATCTTTCCTTTCCATTCTTTATTAAAAAAGAACGTATACTATACCTGGATGTATTTTACGTTGTGTTAGTTCATTGTCTTAATTATATCAATCATATAAACGACTCATTTACAGTTGAAACTTTTTTTTTTACATAATGGGGAATCATGATTATGTTGATGACTTAACCTTATACGTTACTCCCCCAGTCCCTTCTTTTCTCTGTTGTTTGGTCATAAGATGGAGTTCTATGGAACTGTTTATTACGTCTCAAGTAATGAGAATCAAAACAAAGATTTTATGAGTACGTCCATATATTTGTACTAACGTATTTATGTCTAGGTGTGTAGATAATTATCTTTGAACCGTACACTATTTATTCGGGTGTTTTTAGATAATTATTCCTTTACTTCAAAATTTAAAGTACAGAACAGAGGAACTAAAACGGTCAGGTATCGTATGGTGTGTTATAAAGGTACGGACGTAATAGAGATTGTCTCGAAAGACACTCCCGTTCAAGTGAGACAGGTACTACATGGGATCTTTACTGGTTCTTAGATTGTAACGGAGTCACCTTTATTGGTGATCTTAACACGAAGTGTTGTCTAGAGTATAAAAACGGCACCACAATTAGAGGTCAATATGTGGAATCATCGAGAGACCTTGTAAGAAGAAAGTAACCGCGAGAAGGGAAGGAAAGAAAGAATTGGTAAGGAGACTAAGGGGAGGGTGGGTGGGGCCCTATTATAGAGTATCTAGTCCCCAAGAGACCACCGAGTCTCCCATTTCGTAGACGGACGTTACGTCCTCTGGACCCAAACTAGGGACCCACCCCTTCTAGGGGACCTCTTCCTTTACCGGTGGGTGAGGTCATGAGACCGGACCTTTTGGGGTACTTACCTCTTCGGACCATCTGATGTCAGACATCCCAACGTTTATCAGTCCGTGCTGTCTCACTGAAGTGAAAGTGAAAGTAGAGTATCTAGCACATGACAGATGTTAAGAATCGATTCCTAAGAACAGACGAAACCCTCTTTGGGTTTGGTTCCGTCACAAGATAAAGTAAGAAGTTTCTCCTTTAAGTCAACATATGGGTTTACAGTTTTAATTTTAAATTAAGTTTTCTTTAAGTACCTTCTCTTATAGGGATATCGTGACCGTATTCGTTTTTACCAATTTATTTTATGGTTTGTCAACTTGAACTGATACTGTTTTAATTTCTAATGATGAATGTCACCTGTTTTAATTCAAGTACTATACCACTGACTGGTCCCTTTTTATTCATTTACTGATTTTCGATTTTTGACTAACCATAGATTTACATAATTATTTACTTAAAGACCTTTTTATTCTTTTTCTTACAAATCATGTTTTTACCCGTGTGTCCACTGATCCGTTAAATGTCTTTTCGATTATCTTTTTCTACGAGAATTTGTGGTGAATAGTCTCTTTATATTTAATTTTGGTCGTTCCACAGTAGGTATTTGTACTAGTATCAAGTTCTTAATATATTATGAGAAACTATCTGACGTCCTTTGCCACCGGGAGTTTATGATGACTGAACTCTCTTGTGCAAAACTATTCCTAGATACTTTGATTAAAACACATTGGTTACCGGGAAGTTTGTTTTAAGACGTATATTCCACCAAAGAATGTTTTGGTTTGTATGAGAATGGTATGTTAGGTCGTTAATGTTAAGAACCATAAATGAGTTTCTAAACTCTTGATAAAGGTGTGTTTTTAGACGTGTGTCAACAACAATAGTTCGAAGTAAGGATTGATTGTTTTGAATCTTTTTTGGTTCTACGGGAAATCATCCACTTACCTATTTACTTGACACTATATCGATGTGTTAGATTGTAATCACGATCTTTTGTTTAATTGACATTTCGGTTATTTTCTGTTTCCTTTGGTACAAATGACGATACACTTCTTAGTTTAGACTTTTCTAATTAATGACATACTAAGGTTGATGTATTGTAAGACCTTTTCCTTTTTTTAGAATCTCATTTTCCTATTCAACAACTGTACCTTACTCCCATCCCTCCCTACTTATCCGTTTCATCGAAAAGAAAGAACAGAAATAAATAAATAAATAAATAAATAAAAAAATCCCGTCACTTTACTTAGACATTCTATGAGATTACCATCTATGTTCAGTAATGGTTCAAAAGGTTTGGACATCTTCCATGTTACAGTTCTCAGTCAGTTACGATTACATTTAATACCTGAAACCCACTATTACTGCACAGATACATCTACATCCAAAAAGTTGACATTGTTTACATGATGAGACCAACCTCTCAAACCATTACCCCTTTCAATACGTGTACACCTTGTCCCCTATATATCTATTAGAGACATACGAGGAGAATTAAAACGACACATGAACTTTGACGAAATTTTTATCAGAAAATGTTTCAGACGTTTATACTGGATCTTTTATAGAATAAACCAATCTTGTGTAGAATTAATTTTATCGTTATTTGATATTATCAACTAGATTTTTACCACTAATGGGTCATACAAGTAGTGTGACTTCAAAACTATGACATTTCATATTATTGTGTGTAGTGATTCCATTACCATCCATTTTACATTTATTGTTATAAAAAATCACCAATCTTTGTTATTATATGTAAGTCGTAGTCTACGTCTTGAAAGTTTGTATTACGACTTGTTCAGACATGAGTTCTCATAGTCCTTTCCGTGCTATTCTTTTTTGTATCTAATACAACTTTCACTTTTTCAGTTTCAGTGAGTCAGTACAGGTCGAGAAACGCTGGGGTGTCTGGTATGTCAGGGACCTTAAGAGGTCCGGTCTTATGACCTCACCCAACGGAAAACGAAGAGGTTCCTTAGAAGGGTTGGGTCCCTAGTTTGGGTCCAGAGGACGTAACGTCCACCTAAGAAATGGTCGACTCGGTGGTCCCTTCGGGTATAAATCGTTTGTATATATTTTAGGATTAGGTCCTTGGTATAATTGTACTATTTCACAATTAACTAAAGACTCCTTCTCTTACCCGTACCTCTGATCATTATTTCCTTGTTTGATAATTTTTTAGGTAAGGATCATTCTTCTCTAAACACCTGTATCCAGTTAGTACTATCACGTGGTTCTTGACTTCTGAGTAATTGTGTTTAAAGACTGAGATCCCAGTTTTGTTTTTGTTTTTCCTATAAAGGATGGTAAATTAGACACTTAATTAAATCTTACACAAATTTCTTGAATTGTGTTGAATCATAAATTACTTATAATTTAATCACACTTGATAGTACCACAATATTCATAACAGTAATTATATCTACCACACACACACACACACACACACACACACACAATGAGAAATTACCCGTAAAAGTAGTTTCGGTAAAAAGAGGTGTTCATTCAGGAATATTTTATTTTATAATATACTTTGTCAATTATATTTCGATACGAAATGAAAATCTTTATCTTATACGTTAAATGGAATTATAATATAACCGAACGGATCCTGGTTCTTCCTCCCCGTGACCTTTTTTAAGTGAAAATATTACTTTGTCCTCAATTAGAAATAATCACACAAACAAACAAACGAAAAATTATAGAAGTCTGTAAAACCTTAGACCTTCCTTCCGTTACACCGAACTAGAATGACCTAAATTGAGACGTGAAGGACTCTGGTCCCTTATTCTACTCTTTATTCGTTGAAACATTTAAGTTAGGTATTAGTTTCCACTAAACGAAGTCCAACTAAAAGTCTTTTCGTTTTGGACGTCAGAATGGCGTCAGTCAGTCTTTATTGTGTTACTCCGTTAAGACAGACTACCCTAGGTCCGACCTACTTTAGGGTTTATTATGTTACTTCGTAAAGGGTCTCGTCTTTCGACCCAAGTAGCACGGTTTGTTACCGTGATAGCCACCGAGAACAAGTCTCCGTCGGGACGGTCAAAACGAAAACCCTCCGAGACGACTCATGTCTTTTGTGGACGACAAGTTATTAATTGAGGAGGGTTTGTAGTCCGTTCCGTCGTCGTTGTCACTGGAGAAGACAGTGAGGGTCAGAGTAAAAGGGTTACACAAAAGTTCGGACACAAACAAAAAAGATCCCGTTAATGACAGATACATACGTAGTAGCGACGAACAGGACGTCCAAGATGGTGTCCTTAAAAGGTCTCAAGTCACCAATGAGACGTATATGGAGTGTGGAAAAGACGTATCTTATGGTTCGTGACTTGTCCTACGTATGACTATAAAAGATTTACTGAAATTATTTTGGGTAGTACTTCTTCCATCTCCACTTCCTTCCCTTTATTATAATTTATTCACTTCTTTTTTCAAAGTCGTAGAAACCGGACCACTAAAATCCACCATTTTGTGTGTCCTAAATTAGAATCTCTGCGTTTGACCTTAGAACCGAAATGAGGGAAGAAGGATCAACTGGAATGCATTAATTGAATTTTAGAGATGTAGAGTCAAATGAGCAATATGTTAACATGGGTTACGACGATCTTATTTTCATTTACTACAGTAGATACATCTGACTACTAGTATTGTGGATCTTACCCTCTTAGTTTATCCATAACATAAATATTTGGTTTTCTTGTTCATAGTGATTAATATATGTTATATGGGAAAATAAATTCATTAACCTCTTCCTTTACCGTTGGGTGAAGTCATAAGAACGGATCTCTTAGGACACCTGCCTCCTCGGACCACTCGACGACAGGTATCCCAGTGTGTCTCCGTCTGTGTTGACTTCACTGAATCGTACGTACGTAAATTCATTATTTATCTTGTTGGTGATGATACAGGTAATGATAGAGAACCAATGAAACTAAAACGATGTGAAAGAGTGTCCCGTATCAATTATTGAGACGGGGGTTATATAGTAGACCGAAAAACCGTGTCATAGTCAGTTCCTTATAGAAATCCACGGGTACTTTAAGTAATTATACGGTAATTATGCCTTAAACAAGAGTTAACGTACCGGGGGAAAGTCAGATAAACGGGAATCAAAAATTATAAAGATCCATTTAATTGATCCTTCTCTGTCTATAAGGGACCAAGAGGTGACTCAGTCAGTCAGAACTACCGAATCAGTTTCTCTATAATATGTTTATGATGTTCAATAATTGCCTAGATTATACAATCCATATGGAACGTGTCAAGTCAGCGAGTCAGCACAGGATGAGAAACGCTGGCGTACTTAGCGTCGTGTGGTCGAGAGGGACAGGTAGTGGTTGAGGGCCTCAAGTGAGTTTGAGTACAAGTAGCTCAGTCACTACGGTAAGTCGGTAGAGTAGGAGCCAGCAGGAGGAGAGGAGGACGGGGGTTAGGGAGGGTCGTAGTCTCAGAAAAAGTTACTCGGTTGAGAAGAGTACTCCACCGGTTTCATGACCTCGAAGTCGAAATCGTAGTAAGGAAGGTTTCTTTAGGGTCCCAACTAGAGGAAGTCTTTCCTGACTAACCTAGAGGAACGTCAGGTTCCCTGAGAGTTCTCAGAAGAGGTTGTGGTGTCAAGTTTTCGTAGTTAAGAAGCCGCGAGTCGGAAGAAGTGTCAGGTTGAGAGTGTAGGTATGTACTGGTGTCCTTTCTGGTATCGGAACTGATCTGCCTGGAATCACGTGTTTCATTACAGAGACGAAAACTTATACGATAGATCCAACCAGTATTGAAAAGAAGGTTCCTCATTCGCAGAAAATTAAAGTACCGACGTCAGTGGTAGACGTCACTAAAACCTCGGGTTTTTTTATTTCAGACTGTGACAAAGGTGACAAAGGGGTAACTAAAGGGTACTTCACTACCCTGGTCTACGGTACTAGAAGCAAAAGACTTACAACTCGAAATTCGGTTGAAAAAGTGAGAGGAGAAAGTGAAAGTAGTTCTCCGAAAAATCGAGGAGAAGTGAAAGACGGTATTCCCACCACAGTAGACGTATAGACTCCAAGAACTATAAAGAGAGCCTTTAGAACTAAGGTCGAACACAAAGAAGGTCAGGTCGCAAAGAGTACTACATGAGACGTATCTTCAATTTATTCGTCCCACTGTTATATGTCGGAACTACGTGAGGAAAACGATAAACCTTGGTTAGAAACAAGGTACAGGTCAAGATTAACAACGAATTATTAGAGTGTGAGTGCACTCAACTTTCATAACGTTTAATTATTAATTTCCTATTATTTTATTTCTATACGTATTTCTCGATGCCTTAGGATTTCTCTTACCATCCGACGAACTCCTTATGTTTCTTGAAATGTATTGGATACTATAAGTTCTAATCTCCTCTTCCTGTAAATATGTTATACCATCTCTACTTCGATAGTAGTGTCTCCTTTTATACGTTAGTAATCTCGTCGTACCTTTTGATTCTGTCTGTACTCGTAATATTGTAGTAGACCTGATTAAAGAAAGTAAGATGTACAGAGTAGGGGGTAGTTCATCGGTAATTTAACGAGGTGAAGGGAGTGACCTAAATACATAAAGACATTCTCTAGACTCAACGTCAATACTCAACTGTATGTTACGTAGAACACCTATAAATACATTTGTTTATAACTAAAAGTACAAAGAAGAGAGGTAACGGTTATCAAACTGTTAAGTCTAAAAAATTTGAGACCTGTTAAATCATCAACAAATTTCACTATGAGATTATCTTTTGTCGTAATAACGTGTACACATTATTACTCATCTCCGAAGTGACCACCGAGTCTACCATTTCACAGACGGATGTTACGTCCTCTGGGTCCAAACTAGGGACCAAGCCCTTCTAGGAGACCTCTTCCTTTACCATTGGGTGAGGTCATGACAACGAACCTTTTAGGGTACCTGTCTCCTTGGACCACCCGATATCAGGCACCCCAGTGTCTCCTCACACCAATCCAAAATCCTTGACACCTTCCTTTACACTTGTCTTTAGAATTTTTCCTCCAATCTTATTTTTTACTTACCATATTATCGTATAATTCCTTTATTCTGTGTACCTTATATCCCGGTAGTATTTCTTACCGAAACACATAGTCCATCTACCTAACTATTGTACCTTGTTATTAACCTCATATTTTCTCACCCTTCGACAGACCGTGAGACACTGTTGGATGTGTCCACCCTACCCTCTTTCCTTCCTTCAAGTTCTCCCTCCCCTATATATATATGTTAACACTGAAAAACGTAATAACATACCTTCTTTGGTTGTGTTGTGACACTTTGTTGATAAGTAGTTAATTTTTATTTATTTTTATTTTCTACCGAACTCTATTTGTATTTTTAGATTCTTAGATTCTTTATAAAGTGGTAACGACTTGATGAAGGTACAGATATTCCTATTTTTTTTTTAGTAATCTAGATCTCATTACACTCTGAAGTTTAAAAGTGATGATCAGTTTCTTTACAGTTGAGATAAATGAATCCCTTATTTGCAATGTATATTGATAGATTTAAAAGAAAGGAACCCATTTTGACCTGTGATCGACTTTCTAAATAAGTTATTATTGTTATTCGTGTGTGTCTAAATTGAGTCGATCAGTTCGGGTATTAATTTTACGTTTTTGGATCAATGGGACTTCGATGTCCTCTACCTAGGTATGTAATATTTACTACTGGTAGTCCATCGTTCATGTAGTAATTACCTATTTGATTTGGAAAAACCTTTTTTCTTAAAATCCAACAATTTGTGTAGTCATACATAGAATTGTGCAAATACGAATATTAAAATTTGTAGTATTCTAAATTTTAGAATAATTAAACCAGTCACGATACCAGACTTACAAAAACAGGGAAGTCTAAGGAAACAACTTTAGGATTGGGGTCCACTACCATCATCTTCCATCCCGGAATCCCTTCACTAATCGAGGACTCCCACCTTAGGAGTACTTATCCTAATATCGAGAATATTTTTTCTAGGGTGTCTCGAGAGATCAAGGAAGATAGTACATACTTCTTAAGACGTTAGACCTCTTCCTGGGAGCAAGTTAGTGACAGTAGGACGAGAGACTCAAGGTCTGGGGTCTCAATACTCTTTACTTAAAGGTTATAAATATTCGGTGGGGAGACACCATAAAACAATATCGCCGGATTTGTCTGATTATGTTTCCGAAATATATTAATAGTTGAGTAGACCGTCCTTAATTTAAATGTAAGTTAGTAAGTTGTAAACAACCCATTAATAATAAACAGAATTGTAGTAACGATCGGTGTCTTTATATCGTTACTTGTTGTATTTATTTACAGGGATGGTAAGATCTGGAATACAAGATATTTTCTTAATATACATTATATGTGTTTTCGCTTCACCGTGAAGTCACGAGAAATTTTCCTACCGATGTACAATTATCAAATCTGAAAATTTTCTTCATGATACTATGGGTTTAAAATGTAAAGGTCACTTATCTACTTCAGACGAGGATTCACCTTTTCCTCCTTAAAAGTTTACAAAGATCCTGATAACTTGAAACTTCCACGTCAGTTTCCGAAGACATTCGTCTATAGAGGTGTGATAAGTATTTAGGTACCTGAGGTTCATGAAGAAGTAGTCAGAAATATGAATTATATAACCAAATCGATAATATTGTCTTTCTTATGACGAAGTCACACTAAAACTCATGTCCAGATCAGAAATTGTCCGAGGGTTTTGATGTAATAATAATGTATGAAAAGATTAAAGTTGACTTCATCTCAACTATTACTTTATCTTCTAAAATCTAGATGGACGTTTGTGTGGGATGTCCATTAAGGTCTCTGACATAATTTTTGTAAGGTTTAATTTTTCTCACAGACCATAAAACTTGTATCTACTATGACAGATGATAGTAATTAGTCCATGTTTTACTTCAAACTCATTCTCTCACCCCTCAATTAAGTTTCAGCAGAGAAAGTAGAACGTAGGTAATCATGACTGAGTCTAATTTTATAACGTATTTGATATGAAACTGGAGGATTAAAATATGTAAAATGGTTCACTAAACTTTCATAGAACCCACATACACTCGAGGTTTTCATATTAAAAACATATAGACGTAAATACATATAAATATGTATATATAAAAAGTCTATTTTTATGGTGAAAGATTTTGTTGTACAAAAATATTATGAAGGACAAGGAGTGTACGTTACCTGATTAAGTCAAAACTATGATTTAATGTTACCTTGTAAAAAGTACAATGTTTGAGAATATTCTTTACGACATTAATATGACACTTGTCTAAAGACTCTGATTTCACAATTAGGATTTACTTTCAATCCGGACTTTTTAATAGGATAATCTAGTTATGTTTACCTTACTTAATTCGAGTCACTTTTCCATCAGTCTAAATATAGGTCGAACTTGAGTGTAATATTTTGATAATTATTTTTGATGTACGTATACATTAGTAACAAGTTCTTTGTATTATCATTATACGACGTGTTTAAAGTCTCATCTTTAATATTGTTTAGAGTTCCCCGTCTATCTATAAAGTCCCGAACGTCGTGATCCCTTAAGAGTCTTTCATACCGTGAGTTCTATCACACTGGACTACCTAATTTTATTAATAAAAGGAGAGGATTTTTGGTATTAATATTGTTTTACGCCATTGACTGTTCTTAACACACACATCGATTAAAATTTTTGTACAAATACGAAAAGAATTGTCTTAAAAACGGAGTAATTTTCCTTATAGATAAATGTGTACTAAACAGTAATTCCTACCTGTTATATAATTTGACTTTTTGGGTCGAATGACGACCACCCATACGTTTTACCATGACAATGAAACCTTCTATCAACCGACCTACTAAAACTTGTTTTGATTCACGTCCGCCACCGTCGTCGTGGGCCGTGTGATTCGTACCGACTCTCGGTGGGGTGCAGGCTCCAGTCCCCGTCTCCGGATCTCACGGTCCGACGCTGTGGCGTCCTTGCCGCTCTCCTCGATGGGACGTAGGCTCCAGTCCCCGCTGCCGGTTCTCCTCGGTGGGACGCAGGTTTCGGTCCCCGCCGTGGGCTCCGGTCCCCGCCACCAGCCCTCCTCGTTGGGGTGGGATCCTCAGTACCGACACGCCCACGTCCTCCCGTGTCTCCTCGGTAGGGTGTAACTTCCAGTCCTTCCCACCACCCTCCTCTATGGGGAGCAGGTTCCATTCTTTTTGGGTTCATTCTACCATCCACAACATTCTTCCGTAGTCTCCCGTCTGTGTAACTTTGGTATGAGTGTCTTTTGATCAGTTAGATTAGTGTGATCCTGGTGTTACCAACAGATTGAGTTACTTTGATTCGGTACGGACGTCCCGTTGGGTTCTACCCACCCAGTAACACCTCTCCAGACTGTCTTACACCAGGTGACCTCTTCCCTTACCGTTTGGTGAACTCATAAGAACGGAACTCTTGGGGTACTTGTCATACTTTTCTGTTTTACTATCCTATGACTTTCTCCTTGAGGGGTCCAGTCATCCACGGGTTATGCGATGACCTCTACTCACTTCTTTATTGAGGTCTTTCTTACTTCCCTACCTCGGTTTCGTTTTGGTAATTGGTCGACACCTACACTGACCACTATCTTCGTTCCAGGCTACGACATTTCTCGTTATAACGTATCCTTGGACCTTACAGTCCAGGTACTTAGTTCCGTGTAACCTTCACCAGTTTGTCCTCTACCGTTCTCATTTGTAGCTGTAAGATCCTTAGTCGTTTGATTTTGCCTGACCTTACCCACTTAAATTGAGTCTACTGGTAATATAGATACGGTTTCGGAAACTGACACACCTAGTGTTATTTGACACCTTTTAAGACTCTCTCTACCCTTATGGTCTGGTGGACTGGACGGAGAACTCTTTAGACATACGTCGAGTCCTTCGTTGTCAATCTTGACCTGTACCTTGTTGTCTGACCAAGGTTTATCCTTTTCCTCATGCTGTTCCGACATATAACAGTGGGACGAATGAATTGAATATACGTCTCAGGTAGTACTCTTTACGACCTGACCTTCTTTGTGTTCGACCTTAGTTCTAACGGCCCTCTTTATAGTTATTGGAGTCTATACGTCTACTGTGAAATACCGTCTTTCACTTCTCCTTGAGTTTTCGGAGAACTACTGTCACTTTCTCCTCTCACTTTTTCAACCGTATTTCGAGTTGTAAGTCNTTCTTCCGTAGTCTCCCGTCTGTGTAACTTTGGTATGAGTGTCTTTTGATCAGTTAGATTAGTGTGATCCTGGTGTTACCAACAGATTGAGTTACTTTGATTCGGTACGGACGTCCCGTTGGGTTCTACCCACCCAGTAACACCTCTCCAGACTGTCTTACACCAGGTGACCTCTTCCCTTACCGTTTGGTGAACTCATAAGAACGGAACTCTTGGGGTACTTGTCATACTTTTCTGTTTTACTATCCTATGACTTTCTCCTTGAGGGGTCCAGTCATCCACGGGTTATGCGATGACCTCTACTCACTTCTTTATTGAGGTCTTTCTTACTTCCCTACCTCGGTTTCGTTTTTGTTATGGGTCGACACCTACACTGACCACTATCTTCGTTCCAGGCTACGACATTTCTCGTTATAACGTATCCTTGGACCTTACAATCCAGGTACTCAGTTCCGTTTAACCTTCACCAGTTTGTCCTCTACCGTTCTCATTTGTAGCTGTAAGATCCTTAGTCGTTTGATTTTGCCTGACCTTACCCACTTAAATTGAGTCTACTGGTAATATAGATGCGGTTTCGGAAACTGACACACCTAGTGTTATTTGACACCTTTTAAGACTCTCTCTACCCTTATGGTCTGGTGGACTGGACGGAGAACTCTTTAGACATACGTCGAGTCCTTCGTTGTCAATCTTGACCTGTACCTTGTTGTCTGACCAAGGTTTATCCTTTTCCTCATGCTGTTCCGACATATACCAGTGGGACGAATGAATTGAATATACGTCTCAGGTAGTACTCTTTACGACCTGACCTTCTTTGTGTTCGACCTTAGTTCTAACGGCCCTCTTTATAGTTATTGGAGTCTATACGTCTACTGTGAAATACCGTCTTTCACTTCTCCTTGAGTTTTCGGAGAACTACTGTCACTTTCTCCTCTCACTTTTTCAACCGTATTTCGAGTTGTAAGTCTTTTGCTTCTAGTACCGTAGGTCAGGGTAGTGAAGTACCGTTTATCTACCCCTTTGTCACCTTTGTCACAGTCTGAAATACAAGGACCCGAGGTTTTAGTGACGTCTACCACTGACGTCGGTCCTTTAATTTTCTACGAATGAGGAACCTTCTTTTCAATACCGGTTGGATCTATCATATAAGTTTTCGTCTCTGTAATGAAACGGCTGATTCCAGNCCGATACCAAAAAGATCATCAGTACATACCTACACTCTCAACCTGACACTTCTTCCGACTCGTGGCTTCTTAACTACGAAAACTTGACACCACAACCTCTTCTGAGAACTCTCAGGGAACCTGACGTTCCTCTAGGTTGGTCAGGTAAGGCTCTCTCTAGTCTGGACCCTAAAGAAACCTCCCTTACTACGATTTCGACTTTGAGGTCATGACACTGGTGTAGTACGCTCCTCAACTGAGTGACCTTTTCTGAAACTACGACCCTCCATAATCCCCGTCCTCTTCTTATCCTGCTGTTTCCTACTCTACCGACCTACCGTAGTGACTGAGCTACCTACGCTCATACTCACTTGAGACCCTCAACCACTACTACATGTCCCTCCAGACCGCACGACGTTAAGTACCCCAGCGTTTCTCAGCCTGTGCTGACTCGCTGACTTGACTTGACTTGACTTTGAATGAGATATACTAGGTCGTTAGTACGAGGAACCATAACTGGGTTTAGTTGACTTTTGTGTAGGTGTGTTTTCGGACGTGTTTCTACGAATGTCGTCGAAGTATGTATTGACGTTTGTAAGTCTTTGTTGTTTATAAAGTAGTCCCTTTAATAATTTATTAAACAGTTATCTTATAATAAGTCACGAGTTATATTTACTTAACAACGGGTACCTTTCTCTTTTAAATTTACGTATAATGATTTCCCTTTATTCAGTTAAACGTTTCCGATGTACGATATATTAAGATTGATATACTGTAAGACTTTTTGAGTTTTTAAACTTCTGGTATTTCTCTAATCAACAATGGTCTCCTACCCTCTTTCCTCACTACTTATCCATCTCGTTTCTCAAATAAATTCCCTCAATTTGAGCAGACATACAATATTATCACCTATGTACAGTAATACTTAAAGAGGTTTGGGTATCCTGCAATTTGTGGTTCACATTTACCATTACATTCGATACCTAAAACCTCCTATTACTGTATAGTCACATACAAGGGGTCAACACGGTCACTATAACCCCCTACAACTATTACCCCCTCCGGTACGTAAAAACACACACACACCTTCCCGCCCCCCCCCCCACCAAGTGCAGCCTTTAGAGTCATTGAAGATGAGGCATAATGACACTTAGATTTTGATAAGATTTTTTTGGGATTAACATTTTTCGTTACGGATAATTTTTTTTTTTTTTTGATATTGTCATTCTCTTGTCTAGTCTTATATCGTTACTTTTCGTATGAATACCAGGGATGCGAAGTACGATAGAAGATATACTTTATTTGTCGTTCGACCTTCTTTAGAGCATAGATAAAACTTGGTAGATATTTCCGTTTTAATATTCTTACATTCGTTAATCGTTTATTTCTCTGTAGATGTTTTAGTTCCTATATGAAGAAAAGTGATACTCTCACTTAATATTCTTAAGATTTCAAATTATTAGTTTGATTAACGACTTGATATTTTTTTTCACAAATGTCTTTAGACCAAATATGAATAAATTTACGATTTGATTCGTGTACTTGTATCTTTCTACCACAAACACATGGGTATAGAAACAGAAGTATACTCAGAGAAAAGTTTAGGATGATTAGTAATTCGTTGATACTTGTACCGACTATTACCCCTCCCTCCTTTCATATCTAAGGATATCTTCTATTTTATTTAAATTACATGATACTTGAGTGAATTAACCTCTAATTTTCAACTTAACATCAGGTCGAGACGACATAAGACCAATACACTAATCTTGTACTGAGCAGGGGTAACACTAGATCTTTCTTTAAACTCCAAGTCCGGAATCGATAACGACGTAACTGGATACTATAAAATCCAAGTTCCAGTCCCTCTGTCAGTAAAAGATATCAATAAGGGATTAAGGTTGTGGGTCGTCTCTATTACTTCGAGGTTTTACTGTCCTTTCGACTCATGGAAACGACTAGACATCGTCTTTTAACTTAGTCAGTCTCAGATGGACTTTTGACGAACCGACTTCGACTAAAGGTCTCCATTACACTCTGTGCTGTTGAACTCTTACGGATCGTTAGTAAACTATTACGTAATTATTTCCGTGACTTCGAAACATAATATCAATGGATCTTCTCCCGACATTCCGTTCCGAGGAACATCCAATAAAATAAAAATAGAGGTCTAACCTGTCCAGATTACTATAAAGAGTACATACATAATAAGGATTAGATAAAACTTGAGACTTCTTAATCAGTTTAAAGGTTAATGTATACCTGTGTCATGAACATTCGTAAAAAAGGAAGTTCCAGTATGTTCGACCTTCCCAATATAAGTACGAAACTAAGATAACCTAGTTTTTTAGTTCCTATCTTAGGGACACCATTTGACTAACGTATATGTACACACACACACACACACACACACACATATTATACCCTTACGAAGAAAAGAGTCTATGATATGAAAGATTATAGTTACTTTTAAAGTATTAACCACCATCTCAGTGTCAGGACTATGTCGTTTACGTTAACAGTGAAATTAAGAAGTATCACTAATTAATTGATTCCTTTCTTAGTCGTAGGATATGAACGGTTTAAGTTCAATAAATAAGACTTACCAAAATAATAAATGATAAATTACACCTAAATAACAAGTGTCGTCAACACAAAATGTTTAAACGAAATTTTGGTTTGTTTGTTTGTGAACTTTCCTCTTTTTGTTGAAATGTTTGAATCATCTTAATTAAAAGAGACATCTATGATATCCACCTGGTAGGAGATGGGATAAGTTGAAACGTAAAATTACTCTCTAAAACCCTCTAAACAATCCTTTTTATAATTTTTCTAAAAAACGATTTAAAAAGTGGATAGTAATTTATTTACTCAAATGGGAAAGATTCATAGTTTCATTGATAAGGTAGTAAAATCTCCTTCTCTATGGAACTTATACCTTATTTTACCAATCTATAGACCTCTAGTAAATTAAAAGGTACAGTAGTTTTTAACTTCAGTAGACTGTAACCTTGACTTTAAATGAAATTGTTACTACGAGATTTGATACCTTTTCTCCATTTCGTTAGTAAACGTTCCAAGTGTCTGAAGTCTTCTTAACGTTACCCCCTATATCTCCGCTGTAATAGAGGACTCTCAAAGGATGACGGTCTCAATTGAGTATCCTTAAACAAAGAGGCGTCTTCGTCGAACTTTCCTAAACTTGTTTTATTAAGGTATCTCATAGGAAAGTCGATACGACGTCACGTGTTCAAGATTCTTCCTTTTTTTTTGTTTTTTGTTTTGAGTGACACCCCACAACTGTCATAATTTGATAAGTTACATAAAGAAAATTCGTCCTGAAATGAGACAAGGACAGTTGACATGTATTATGTTAATGGATTGTAAATAACTTGTAAGTACCGATTTAAATAAAATCTCTATTTCATTGTGTCCTATTTGTCCTGGGTCGTTGTACTAGTTCAGTGTCTCACTCGAAGTCTCAAGTATAAGTTTGGTCAGACTATTTTTAAGTCTAGTAAGACTACATGCTAGTTATAAAAGAGGAATAGACACAGACAGAAACACGACAGTCGTTTTCATATCAATAAGTGAGTGACCTTGTGAATGAATGTTTTACATAGAAAAGAAATTTGTTGGTGAATTGAACCTTTTCACTAAAAAAAGACACACTTTCGTAAAGGACAAAGACGTAATTTTTCTGTGAAATTCCGTTCAATGGAGTGGTGAGACGTCAAAGTGTGATTATTATGTTCTTATTACGTCTTATAAATAAATAACTGATACGGTTTCGGAAACTGACACACCTTGTGTTCTTTGACACCTTTTAAGACTCTCTCTACCCTTATGGTCTGGTGGACTGGACAGAGAACTCTTTAGACATACGTCCAGTCCTTCGTTGTCAACCTTGACCTTTACCTTGTTGTCTGACCAAGGTTTATCCTTTTCCTCATGCAGTTCCGACATATGACAGTGGGACGAATAAATTGTAGATACGTCTCATGTAGTACTCCTTGCGACCTGACCTTCTTTGTGTTCGACCTTAGTTCTAACGTCCCTCTTTAGAGTTATTGGAGTCTATACGTTTACCGTGGTGGGAATACCGTCTCCCACTTCTCCTTGAGTTTTCGGAGAACTACTTTCACTTTCTCCTCTCACTTTTTCAACCGAATTTCGAGTTGTAAGTCTTTTGCTTCTAGTACCGTAGACCAGGGTAGTGAAGTACCCGTTAGCTACCCCTTTGTCACCTTTGTCACGGTCTGAAATAAAAAACCCCGAGGTTTTAGTGACGTCTACCACTAACGTCGGTCCTTTAATTTTCTGCGAATGAGGAACCTTCTTTTCAATACCGGTTGGATCTATCGTATAAGTTTTCGTCTCTGTAATGAAACGGCTGATTCCAAGTAGATCAGTTCCGATACCAAAAAGGTCATCAGTACATACCTACACTCTAAACCTGACACTTCTTCCGACTTGTGACTTCTTAACTACGAAAACTTGACACCACAACCTCTTCTGAGAAGTCTCAGGGAACCTGACGTTCCTCTAGGTTGGTCAGGTAAGACTTCCTCTAGTTGGGATCCTAAAGAAACCTTCCTTACTACGATTCCGACTTTGAGGTCATGAAACCGGTGGAGTACCCTTCTCAACTGAGTAACCTTTTCTGAAACTACGACCCTCCCTAACGCCCGTCCTCCTCTTCCCCTACTGTCTCCTACTCTACCGACCTACCGTAGCGACTGAGTTACCTGCACTCAGACTCACTTGAAGCCCTCAACCACTACCTGTCCCTCGGGACCGCACGACGCTAAGTACCCCAACGTTTCTCAGTCTGTACTGACTCACTGACTTGACTTGACTTATGTATTTTATTATAATAAAGTGTTATTATTACTATTATTAAAGTATCCTTATAAAGAGGAATGTCAAAAACTCACACAGTTTCGTAATTCTTTCTAATTTTATTAGTGGTGTATATATACGAAAGATACGACTTGGAGGTTTTTGGAGTGTCGTACTTAAAAGACAGTTGTTTTACATAGGAGTCCGTGACGTAAAGTGAAAAATGTCTGTTCCATTTAAGTCTTTATTCTATAGACATAGTCACGGTCTTTTTAATGGAAGATAGGATATTTGTTTACGTAAATTAATTCTTAACATAAACAGTGATTTAAAAATTCCTACTGGTATACTTGATAATTTGTAGTGTAGAATTCCTCTTTACTTTTAAGAGACACAGTACATTCGTATAAATATTGGAATCATGTATTTGATGTATCGTTACTAAATCGGTTAAAAAACCCTTGAGAGTTTCTTATAAGGTTGATGGAGTGTCGACATGAGGAAAGTGTGTGATCGTTCCATTACGAGTTTTAGGAAGTTCAATCCGAAGTTGTAATACACTTGGCTCTTGAAAGTCTACATATTTGACCTAAATCCTTTCCGTCTCCTTGGTCTCTAGTTTAACGGTTGTAGACGACCTAGTGTCTTTTGTGTTTTCTTAAGGTCTTTTTTGTCGATGAAGACGAATTAACCGATGTGATTTCGGTAACTGACACACCTAGTGTTGTTTGACACCTTTTAAGACTTTCACAAGTCTTATAGTCTTGTGGAATGGACGGAGGACTCTGTAGACATATGTCCAGTTCTTTGTTGTGAATCTTGTCCTGTACCTTGTTGTCTGACCAAGGTTCAATCCTTTCCTCATGTAATTCTGACATATAACAGTGGGACGAATAAATTGAAAGTACGTCTCATGTAGTACGTTTTACGAACTTCCGTCCTCCTGTTCCCCTACTGTCCCCTTCTCTACCAACCTACCGTAGTGGCTGAGTTACCTGACTCAAGCTCATTTGAGGCCCTCAACCACTACCTGTCCCTCCTGGCCGCACGACGTCAGGTACCCCAGCGTTTCTCAGTCTGTACTAACTCGATGACTTGACATGACTTTGTTAGAAGATTTATCAGGGAAGACAAAACCCTAAGTGAATTTAATGTATATGAAATGTAAAGGAGATAGTTCTAAATTGTGATCTCTTCTAGTTTAGTTCAAGACCGTAACTAGAAATAGGAGTTAGGTATAATTTTAAAACTTTTCACCTTCAAACTCTTTACTCTAATTCATATTCTTTGTTCTTAGTAGTTAACGTACACTATTTATTTCCATCAATTGATGACTAACTGTAGACAGTTCGGTCCCTTACTCTTCTGACCCACTTTATGTTTACAAAGATAGTTTCCCTCGATAAAATTTACGGTTCATAATAATCTTGATCTTGAAGTATTAAAAAATTAACAGTATATATGAGAGTTCTTAATGTGACTTCTTTTATCTTTACTGAAGGACGATCCTGTAACTAAATTATAGGGTACCCTTCTAACTAAAAGTATAAGTACCTACGTAACTATTAGTATATTTAACTTATTATTTCCCGTAACCCCGTGAGACTCCCCAAAGACGGTTCTCAAACAAAATCTTTATAAACATTTTTGTATGGATGATAAAGGAGTATAGTCATCGTCTTGAGTTCATAGTTTTTTGCCGGGTTATAAGGTGTCAACCCTCTTAGGTGTCAATTTACAAAATTTTTATAGAACTATTGGAATCTGGGGTTTCTCTGTACATATTATATGTCTATTGTGATTTTATATTAACAGTTGCCAAAGGGTAATATTAATCGTTTTATCTAGAGTACGTTTTGAAAGGTAGGAACAAGAAGGGAGACCATTGTTGAAGGGGTTGTGGTTACTTTGTTATTTTATGAGTCTAAACGAATACCTTAAACTTGGTATGATGGAAGTGAACCTACTTATTTGTTAATATTGGTGAAATTAGTTCGGACTATGATGTAATAGTACATTCCTATTTAGAGTAAATTGAACTTTGCACAACCAAAAATAAGTTCTACAGACACATCAATGTATCTACACAGAAGATAGGTCAGATATTACGACGACTTTATTTTAAGATTTTCGTGTTTTTCCTTTTTAGTTATCACTTCTCTTCTTTTGTCACAAGAAAATAGTCATCTTATCTTTAAGTTGTTTAATTCTATTTTTCACCCACCTCGTTCAATCACTTAGTTCAGACATCTTTTCAATTTGAGTCTCTAATTATTCTTCTGGGTCACTTACACCTCTCCTGGGAGGACTTTCGAGACGGCGACTCATTTTACCTGTGAACGATGTCTCACCAATTTAAGACCAAAATTAACTTTCAAACTATGAATCAAAACTTCTATTCCACAGATATAGTCACAGGAAGGAGTCAGTGAAATGGTGTTTTGCTTACCAAGACATAAAAGGGTCCTAAAGTGCATACCCAAATTATTACGGAAACCCTATTTTTCTCCGCCACTTTTCTGTACACCTAAACTATAATATTTTAAATGCTTTCTACCTGATTTTTATTTTTCTATATGTTTCGAAGTTTCATTTCCAGAGATTTAATGAAGTTTACTCAGTTTAGGTCAACAATACGACTTCAAAAAAAGTCTAATTTGGAAAATCAGTCAAAAATGAAGGAAAGTTCCATATCAAATATGTGTCATTTCCACGTGTTAGGAATTCAAGTATCAAGCTACTTACAAAATAAGGTCACTTGGGTACGACTACCAAATATTCAGGGTTGTAGATTCTTGAAAAACCTTTTAATGACTTTTTACTTTTCTATCAGTTCTTTGAATCTTTAATATACTTTAAGTTTGAGTAAGAGACAATTAGTAAACGGACGTTGTGTCAATATGGTTAACAAATAAATCATAGATACCGGTGTAATAGTGATGTTGTCTTTCTCTCTCTGTGAGATACCGGATGTTCAGGATTTTATAAATGAATATTTTTTTGTAAGGAAGTACGGAAGGAGTGTTCCGTAATTCTAATTCTATGTTAATTCTAACTTTTCTTTTTCGGTATCTTGCTTTATATAAAAAGTATAAAACAGTCCTTATAGAGTGTTCTCTAAGTAAGGATCTTTCGTATTATTTTAGGATGTTTATTTTTTACTTCTGTTCAAAGGTACACGTTTTTTAAGTTTCGTTATCAGACGTTTTCTTCTATATATTTACTTTACATATCTTTCAGAGATCTATAGAAATGAATAACTCTTACCCTTTTTTTATCGTCTTACCAATTATATGTTTTGTGATACTTGTTTCGTTTAGGTGAGACTTCTTATATAGGTCTAAAGAACCGAATACTCTATGTATGAGAATTGGATAGACGTATGATGGTCTCTTGTATTCGTTTACCTAAAAGTAGACATAAGTATCAATTCATGGTATCAAGGTATCATTTAAACTTATTATCAATGGACTAATGATAAAAAGAGTCAAAGAATATTCTATATGAAAAAGGGAAAAAGTAGACTCTAGATTGGGTAATGACCGATAGTAAGATTGAGTCGAGAGTACACCTTCGTATAGAATGTCCAATTCACAAACGGTATTAAAGGTAACGACCTCATCCATGACTTGTCTTCGTGAACATCAGTTGATCACCGGTACATGCAACCCAAATTACGACTAAAAAGACTTATATAAGACTCTCATATATATATATATATATATATATATATATATATATATAAGACTTACATATACTAATATCAGGTACCCCGACGTTTCTCCGTCTGTACTGACTCACTGATTGTGAAAGTGAAAAGTGGAAGTGAAAGACTTATATAATAGATTGATCTTGACATCTCATTTTGTATCGTGTATACTACTCTTAGTTTTGATGGTGAATAATTGATCGATAACACAACTGGGATACGAATTTATTTTATTGAGGAAAATTAGGATTACTGTTATAGTACTGAGAACAGTAAAACCAGAGATTCAGTATAGGTTGAGAAGACACTGTAGTACCTCACATCGGATGGTCTGAGGAGATAGGTACCTTAAAAGGTCCGTTCTTATGACCTCACCCAACGGTAGAGGAAGAGGTCCCTTACAAGGGTTAGGTCCCTAGTTTGAACTCTGAGAACGTAATCTTCCATACAAGAAATGATGACTTGATGGACCCCTTGGGTAATATTGAGATAAGGACAAAATTTTTGTTTCTTAGATTACGAAACCTATACCATCTCACATATCCAATTCTCATACTTGAACTGGTTTAAAGAACCCAAGGTTTGTACCGAGACCATAAAAGAGTGATACACTAAAACTATTTAATTACTTTGATTACTCTCTTTATGGGTACAAAGTTGTTAAAAAGTATAAGAATATAATTTTTATAATTGTTTTGTTTATAACGAGTAAATCATAAGTACTTTTAAACCTACAATAAGAGGTGTATACGGAATTGAATCACAATTTATATAAATTAGTGGAGAAGGTAATGAGTTAAACTTTTTTTAACGTTAAACTTTGTATAAAACAAGAAGCAACTAAAATATATAAAAACGACTTTATATAATATCTACTCACTTTGAAGTAGGAGGGAGATTTACAACATGTGTCGATTATAATCATTCCGAACCGTATCTTAGACACAACATTCTGAGATATGCTAAGGAAATAAATTATCTATCAAACAGATTTTATTAGTAGTATACATAGAAAGACTTTTCAGTATTTAGATTAAAAAAAATCATTTAATAATAAAGGAATAATTTTATAGGAATTGATTGTCTGTGTTTAAGTCCTTGGTTTTGGTTCTTTGATACTTAAGACTTTTGTCGTCATTTCCGAAGAATTTCTGGTAACTTGACATCCCTTTCTCAAGGTATATAACCAAACTATTACAATTGAAAAACTATCTAATACATGGACATTTCATCTCTGTAATAAATTTACATCAGTGTCACATTATAGTTTTAATTTTAATTCTAGACCCTTCGTTCTACTAATAGTGTAAATTAATTAATTAACACAATTTATTATAAAAATTAAAATAACGGATTAAGAAAGAACCATTTAATATAGACATGAAGATGGAAGATTGTAGTTGTGATATACTCTAAATAAGATTAAAATATTTAATCTTGTGACTTTCGTTTCTCGAATGTATTAAATTTATTTAAATAGTCATATATCTAGACCTTGACTTTTAGGTAAGAAGATAGTAACTTAGTAATATTATATTGACCGATGACTTAAAACAATATGTTCCCCCCTCAACTCTACAAAGACCCTTGTGAACCTAGTAATATTACATATGAAATTAATTTTTATGACTTTTACTTATTCTAATATAGAAATTTTCAGTGTTATTTGGAATTAAACTAAGAAACGATTTATTATTGTATTTATTAATATATTATTTAACAAAATTATAACCATTTTCTAAAACTGTCTTTTCATAATCAGAGGTCGTGTAATACCTTCTCTTGAAACAAATTTTCTCAGTGTGTTCATCATCTTTTCCCATTTTAAACCTTATCTTCTCTAATCGACCATCTAAAACGTCCATAAAAGAGGAAGTTTTCTATTATATCTAAATAAACCTAGTTGATAAGTGTCATACGACTTACAGTGAGTATATAACGCCGTCTAGTTTTTTCTTGACTATTGTAAAATAATTCAGACTAATAATTATTTCTTTTATCTTTCGTACACTGTTTATATTGTCAAAATGTTTGTCTTTCACATTATGTTATTTTTTAGACAACTCCCAATTTTAACCACGAACTCTCACTCATTTTTATCTTTTATACTCAATGATATAGATCATTAATATCGGATCCCTCATCTATGAGAGAATCACTCTTTTTTGAGCATTGATCTTAATAAGTTCCTGTAGTATTTCTTATCATTCGTTTGTGTAATATTTTCTCCTGTATTACACTACGATTGTATTTTCATACCCTTTCATCGTATAAAACAAAACGTACTTTTTAGTTCAAAATAAGGATCTCTAAGGTCAACATTATTTTTTACTTAAAAGGTATATCCAGACCCAGTATAATCACCCCTTACAAATTTTATCTGTTCATCAGAGGGGACCCTGTATTAAACATCCAGTTTACATTATCAGAAGAGGATTGGACCTTTTCTACAGAATAAAGAGGCATCGACTTTGACATAGATGCATATTTACACTATGGATTTTCTACTGAGGAATGTAAAGGTTTTCTGCACTGGTAAATTATGGAGTCTTAATATCGAGTATTAGGATAAGACATTTTTACAGAACATATTTAGGGTAGGTGGTAGACGAGATCTAATTATTTTCCATGTAATAATTTATTATTAAATACATTTCTAGGTAAAGTGTAGCTAAAAAATTGAATTGAGGAGATTGATCGTGGAGTGTTATCATTAATTCTGATGGTTATTTTGAATTTTTTTTTTTTGAACCTTTACTTCATTTTTAAAAGCACTAAATAAACTTTCTCATTACCTGAAGATCCGTCCTCAATATTAAATGTATTCTAAAAACTGGAAACTTGACTGTAATTATAATTATATCAAAAGAGGAGTCACAAAACCAGATACTTTATTTTTAGGTCATTGATAACACAAATTTAAATACATTGGTAGGTGGGTGGGTTTGAATACAATTTTCAACTAGTGTATAGATTTGTATGGGTTCATCATTGAGTAAGACTCAATATGAAAAGATATTCTACTTAAAGAAACTAGTAAAAAATCTATAAATCTATACATAAATACTCATCTGTATATATCTACATAAAGAGATATGGATAGAACTTACATATAAGTCAAGATATGATATAAAACAAAAAAAAAGATAAATACATGGAAAAATTTATTTTATCAACTTTGTTTCAATACAGTATAACGGAAAGTTAGTTCAGTTTCATAAATTTCTCTAACAAAAACTTTTAAGTTAGTTGAAGTGACAGACTAAAACAAATAGGATGGTATGAGTTTTGTTTGTTTGTTTTAGTTATATTAATAAATAATCAATCGAAGACAACTTAAGAAACGAATTTATCCATACTTCCTATAAATCTGTATTGTATATTCCCTTATCATCCAAATCGATTAACATATCAGTTTTAATGTAATTTTAGGTATCTTTCGTGATTTTACAATCCTATGTAAAAAGTTTTTACGTCAGGACAAATTACGTGTTTCGTTTTAGAGAATCATATTTGAAACAATAACAAAAACAGTAAAACAAGAAGATTTATTTTGTATAAATTATTTACTCCGTAAATGTAGACATGAGGTTTTGACATAAAAAGAAAGTTACCCTATAGGGTTCATTCGTTTTTCTTACTATTTTATGATCTATGAGTTTACGATAAGAGTCAATTCTTTTTTCAAGTATATATAATAATTTTTAAGAATAGATTTGAGATTTTAAGGTGAGGAGGGAGAAGTAGGGTCTTCATTGGTGATAGGATTCAAACTTCTAAGGATACGTATAATAAGTTTGTGAGGAGATTTAAGGTCCGTCTGATATTACTTATTATTCAAAAACACCTATATACAAAAGAGTCTAACACTATCCACTTTGTATTTTGTTCTCACTAACCCTATTTCTCTCGATAGTTTATTTACCGAAGTAACCAGTTAATGACAAACTTGTCCTGAGATTCTTCAACTTCCTATTTGATACACCAATAAACCTCTTATCGTATTGTCCATTTCATTTAAGTTTCTGGATTTGGTCTCGTAAGAACAAAACACACTTTTTATCTCCGGTCACACAGACTCTTTATTTACTACTCATCCTCTATACTTTAATACCTGTGTGACCCCCGAACGTCTAGTCATACAAAAGATTTAAATGAATCTAAAGTGAGACTTGTCATACCTTCCATAACATGCTAAGATTTGTCTCCTAACGGTAGTAGGTTGAATGTAAAGTCCTTTGATGAGATCTAGACAAACTCTTACCTGATGTCTCTCCGTCTTTATTTGTACATCTCTGAACAAATCTCTACTGACTACTACTGAATTTAGTTCACCATTTTCACCTTCTTGTAGTTCCTATACTTAATCTGTCTGAGACCTATATTGTAGTCCCTTATAAAGTGTCTGTAAAAAGATATACTCTACGGAAATTTTATATATATAAAGGGTACAGAATACCTCAGTATACTACCTTTTTTAAATTAAAATACTTTTATATAGAAATAATACTAAAAGTTAAAAACGTAGGAGAAAGAAGGTTTTTGTATTACTGTCATGGGATTTATAAGTATATTTCTAAATTTACAAAATAATAAATTCTAACTTAAGTTAAATCCAACTAGAGACACAGAATAAACTCTGTCCTTAGAATTAAAACAAGGATATATGTTCGTGAATAGGGATTTGTTAAATGACTAGTTAGATGGAAAAGGGATGATTTTTCGTTACGAAAGAGACAGTATATACTTCGAATGTATACACACACCTATCAAATAAAGACCAGAGATATTAAAGAAGGTTACCGGAAATGGATATGAAAATGTTCTACCCGTGTTATTTCCTGTCTTTCGAATACCTGAATTGTCTTTGTCTTCTATAATTTTCCTCCACGTCTTATGTATCTTGATATGTTTTTTCTGGAATTACTGGGTTTAGTGGTGCTATTCAACTAGTGAGTGGACCTCACCTTTCAGTTCACCCGGTATCCTTTGTAGTAATGTTTGTTTCGATCACTTCCACTACCTTAAGGCCAACTCGATAAAGTCTAGGATTTACTATGACACTTTCACGACGTGAGTTATACGGTCGTTAAACCTTTTGAGTCGTCACCGGTGTCCTGACCTTTTATAGTCAAAGTAAGGTTAGGGTTTCTTTCCGTTACGGTTTCTTACGACTTTGATAACGTATTAAAATAAGTAAAGTGTACGATCATTTCATTACGAGTTTTAAGAGGTTCCATCCGAAGTTATCGTACACTTGGCATTTGAAGTTCTACAAGTTCGACCTAAATCTTTTCCGTCTCCTTAGTCTTTAGTTTATCGGTTGTAGACAACCTAGTATCTTTTTTGTTTTATTAAGGTCTTTTTGTAGATGAAGACAAAGTAACTGATGCGATTTCGAAAACTGACACCCCTAGTGTTGTTTGACCTTTTAAGGAGTTCTCTACCCTTATGGTCTGGTGGAATGGACGGAGGACCTTCGTCTAGTTCTTCGTTGTTAATCTTGTCCTGTACCTTTTTACATGACCAAGGTTTAACCCTTTCCTCATGTAGTTACAACACATAACAGTTAGACGAATAAATTGAACATACGTCTCATTTAGTACACTTTACGAACCGACCTACTTCGTATTCGACCTTAGTTCTAATGGTCCTCTTTATGGTTACCGGAGTCTATACGTCTACTGTGGTGGGAATACCGACTTTAGCTTCTCCTTGATTTCTCGGAGAACTACTTTCACTTTTTCCTCTCACTTTTCCGACTGAATTTTGAGTTATAAGTTTTTTGATTCTAGTACAGTAGGTCAGGGTAGTGAAGAACCGTTTCTCTACACCTTGTTACTTTTATCACTGTCTTAAATAAAAGAACCTGAAGTTTCAGTGAAGTTTACCACTGACGTCGGTACCTTAATTTTCCACGAACGAGGAACCCTCTTTTCAATACTGGTTGGGTCTGTTGTATAATTTTTCGTCTCTGTAATGAAACGGTTTTTTCCAGGTAGATCAGTTCCGATACCAAAAAGGTCATCAGTACATACCTACACTCTCAACCCGATATTTCTTTCGACTCGTTGTTTCTTAACTACGAAAACCTGACACCACAATCTCTTCTGAGAACTCTTAGGGAACCTGATGTTCCTCTAGTTAGGTCAGGTAGGATTTCCTTTAGTTGGGACTTATAAGAAACCTTCCTGACTACAATTTTGAGGTTATGAAACCGGTGGACTACACTTCTTGACTGAGTAACCATTTCTGGAACTACGTCCCTTTCTAAATTCCGTTCTTCTCCTCTACCGTACTGTCTCCTACTCTACTAACTTACCGTAGTGGGTGTTCTACCTGTACTCGAACTCGTTCGAGGTACTCAACTACCTGTTCCTTTGGACCTCACGATGTCAGGTCCCCCAATGTTTCTTAACCTGTCTTGACTTACTTACTTGACTATGAAAATGGTATAATGAGTCTTAATAAATGACATCGAACTATTAAAACTTATGTATCTCTTGAGAGGAGAGAAAAGAGAAAGTTCACCGTACAAAACAAGATTCTATAAATAAGTAAAGGTGTAAGTAAAAAGTTTATTCTAAGTATTAAACGGTTCATTGGAATTACATTGAAAAGGTTACTCAAATAGTCAATCTTATACCTCTAATGACTGTAGTACTACATTTTAAATAGGTAAGTGACGTTATCATAAAGAAACATCCATAAGTAATTACAGAGAGTTATCGTACAAAATTAAAAAGTTAATAGAAATATTTCATTGTATAAACATTATAAAATTGGGTTATAAAAGTTTTCAATTTCTAGGATAGTTTCTAAATAAAGTATATTTGGTTATTAGTATGAACCTGTAAAAACATTATAAAGTTGGGTTATAAAAGTTTTCAATTCCTAGAATAAATCCTAAATAAAGTATATTTGGTTATTAGTATGAACATCTTATCGTTACGTATTCAAACATATAATACACCTTTCGACCTTACTTCGGTCAAAACCAGTCTTTCCCCTTCACTAATTAACAGTACATCCTTTAATTTTTTTTTTTTCTGTTTCCTGTGTCAATGTTTTTTTTATTCGAGTCACACTACGAAAACGTCCGTTATATTTAATAACTTATTCTACCTTCAGAAGGATTAATATCATATTTATGATATATCTATATATGAATAAACTATACTTGAGTCTGTTTCTATATTTTCATGACAGTGTTTACTAGTCGTAAACAATGGACTCTTACACACTAATGATTCCATAACTCTTTTTCCATTACTAGTAATAAGGATTATATTCTAATTACATAAAACGAACGTAAAAATAGTATACAATAAACGATAAATCTTTTAAAAGTTTTTTAATTTAGTACTCTCGTAGACCATCGTTAACTGGTAATAAGGAACCCTTAGTAGTGTACTTACAGTAGATGAAACAGATTAGGCATGATAGGGATTACATCTTTTGTCTAATCTATCCGAACCCCAAACAACGAAATTGGGAGTATAGGAGGATGAGACCCTTTATCAAGAAGTCAATTTAATGTTTTCACTTTATACTTCTTACCCTCCTTTACCTTTTGTTAAGTTGGTTCCAGTTGACTTTACTTTTTCATCTCTTTTTGTTCACCCTTTATCTTTTAAACATTTCGAATCTTAATTTTTTTTGTTTTTTTGTTTTTTTTGTTATGTAAACTTAGTCAAGTTTACTCCACCTACTTTGACCTCGGATAATATTTCTCACTTCATTTGGTCTTTCTTTTTGTAGTTATGTCATATGATTGGTATATATACCTTAAATCTTTCTACCATTGTTATTGGAACACACGTTCTGTCGTTTCTCTGTGTCTACATATCTTGTCAGAAAACCTGAGATACCCTCTCCCTCTCCCACCCTACTAAACCCTCTTACCGTAACGTTGTCCAGATTATAGTAAATTCTTTGCTTAGCGGTCAGGTCCAAGCTACGTACTATGACCTACGAACCCCGACCACAGTGACCCTGCTGGGTCTCCCTACCATACCCCTCCCTCCTCCCTCCCCAAGTCCTACCCCTTGTGCACATATGGACACCACCTAAGTACAACTACATACCGTTTTGGTTATGTTATAACATTTCATTAATTGGAGATTAATTTTATTTATTTAAATATAAATTTTATTTAATTTTAAATTTTTTCAATGACATACCTTTTTTTCACATGTAACCGTCTTTTAGACATATATAAATATAAATTTTTCTCTCTCCCTAATTATTTCCTTTTTGTTAAACATTTGTAAAGGACATTAAGTCTTAATAAAAAGGATTACACCATACTTTATCTACTCACATAACGTTTGTATGAAGAATAGTTGAACATAGTTAGTTGAATACATATTAATTATATAATTTTATAGGGTATTCGTGTTTATATCCCCTGCTGTCTCCTACTCTACCAACCTACCGTAGTGTCTGAGTTACCTGCACCCAAACCCACCTGAGGTCCTAAACCACTACCTGTCTCTCCGGACCGCACGACGTCAAGTACCCCAGTGTTTTTCAGTTTGTGCTGACTCGTTGACTTGACTTGACTTCGTGTTTATAAACAGGAATTAGGTTCCCACTTGTAAAGATTAATAATTTTAATTACTTAGTTTAATTGTATAAGTTAGTTCAATTCCTCATGTCACTATCACGACGTTTCACTCCTGACTCAGAGAGTTGAGTTTGTGTGTATGAAACAAACGTTCCACAATCTAAAGATTATGGAATAAAATTTTAAGTAAATCTGTTTAGTTAAAAAATTCCTTAGAGGTGTGACAAGAGGTATCACCGACATGATCAAACGTAAGGGTGGTTGTCACATCCTCCCAAGGGAAAAGAGGTGTGGGAGAGGTCGTAAATAACGAACGTCTAAAAACCTAGCGTCGGTAAGACTGACCACACTTCACCATGGAGTAACACCAAAACTAAACGTAAAGAGATTATTACTCACTACAACTCGTAGAAAAGTACACAAACAATCGGTAGGCATACAGAANTTAATATGTCTCACTTCATTCGGTCTTTCTTTTTGTGGTTATGTCATATGATTGTGTATATATACCTTAAATCCTTCTACCGTTACTGCTGGGACATACGTTCTGTCCTTTTTTCTGTGTCTACACATATGGTCTGAAAACCTGAGTCTCCCTCTCCCTCTCCCACCCTACTAAACCCTCTTACCCTTAATATTGTACATATGACAGTACATTCTTAACTTAGCGGTCAGGTACAGACTGCATCCCACGTCGAACGAACCCCGACCACGTACCCCTACTGGGTCTCTCTACAACACCCCTCCCTCCACCCTCCCTCCAAGTACAAACCCTTGCGTACATTCTTAATTACTAAAATTTTAAATTTTTTTTTTTAATTTTTATTTTTTTTTTTAAGTAAATCTGTTTAGTAATTTGATATGTAACTTCTTATATTTGTTTGTTGAGGAGATTTGTATGTACCTTTTACCTTATCATTCTCAGTTACAAAAATTTTATATCTGAATTTTAAATCAAACCGGTATAATTTTTTCTCTCTTACCTTTTTTCAATTTCGGATAAAATTAAAGTCACTTTGTCGTTAGAATCACGACGTAAATTTATAAAACCGTAATGTATATACATTGTAGAACACATTTTAGATTATCCGACACCGAAACAAAGACACAAACAAAACAAATCAAAACAAGAGATATTCGGATATCCAGTAAAAGTCTCTCAGGACATAACTAATAAGCTCTTCTATATAATGAGATCCTCTAGGATTGATGGTAATTACCCTTTAGAAGGCAAGGGTTTTATATGTACGATGATTTACTCTCACAGTCAGACATGTTCTTTCATTTAGAGGTGAATAACAGACTCAAACGTACATCTTGTAAATAATACGTTACTACCTTTCAAGTTGTATGAATTTATTAACCGTCAAAACACCTCTATTGATTTAGTACCTTGACCATTGACACCCCTATCCATTGATATTCGCCCCATAGACAACACGACCCTTTTATGGTATGGTAGGAATTTTTTCTTTCTCTGGAAACGGAAATAACATCATTTAGTTCTAATACTTCCTAGACGGTTACAATTTCCACAGATTAAGGGTAATTTAGAATTAAAGATTTAATGTTCACATTAATATAATGTAATAAGTAATGTAACGGACACGCGAGTCAGTACAACCTGAGAAACGTTGAGGTACCTGACGGGGGTTGTCCGAGGAGACAGGTAAGTTAAAATATCAGTTTTTATGAAGTCACCCAGCGATAAAGGGTGACGTCCGCCAGAAGGACTGGGTCCCTAACTTGGGTGTAGAGGACACAGCCGTCCGTCTAAGAAATGGTGACTCGGTGCACCCTTCGTATGTAATATAACCCAACCAGTTTTTCAAACAAACACTTCGACAATGTCTTTTTGAACTTACTTACTTGAAAGACCGGTTTGGTTATAAAATCGGGTCCTCTCAATGAAATAGTCTTATTAGACATTCAACCAATAGTCTTGTATACTAAAACAAGTTCAAACCTTAAATGTTGTATTTTTTGTATTACTCCTATTTCCACCAGTAGAACTTATAGGGGTAGATGAAAAATTTTTGGTATGTATAGCGACTCCTTTAGCAATATAGTGGGTATAGAGTTCGAATATCTCACTTATTCTCTTTTCTCATGAGGTTTGAAGTTATGAGGAGAGGGACTTCTCTTTTTTTGTTTTTGTTTTTGTTTTTGCGTTCAACTGAGTCTGGGAATCGTCTCATGATCCGTGTCTCACACCACATAGAGATGATGACCGATTTGGGACTGTAATATTGACACCAGATAATGGTCTTTCAATAGAGGGTGTAGACCCACCCTTTATGATTCTCGTGTACATACAAGACCTCTAGGTCTTAATATCAATAATTCTTCGATGTTCTTAACCTGAACATTTCACATATCTGAACTCTACTGTTAAAACACTTCTTCTGTCAAACCTACCAATACAGGGATCAAATGTACTATTTTTCATTGTTTCTTTATTTCCCGAGATGATAATGTTCATAATTGATAAATTTTCTACCGTATGTCTTTCATGATTAATAATATCTTTGATGCGAAAAGGTTTCCCCGTATTTTTTATCATTACCTGGGTTCTTTTACTTGATTCATACCGTATATAAGGAAAAGACTATCATAGAGAGTAATACCGACTAAGTCCTTTTCTTTTGTGTTCATTTGTCTTTCTCGTTTTTACCTCAGTTCGTGGTAACTTTCCGTGATATTCTGTTGTCTTTCATTTGTCTGGTTTAATAGATAAACGTAGATATTCGTCAATATAAAAATTTTTACTGAACGTGTGTGTGGTGTGTGTGTGTGTGTTTATGAGTTCTTAAATAATTTATGTTAAAACAGTACGGTCGATTCGTATACAACGTTGATAATTGAATACATCCTATACGTTGTAGAAAGAGGATCAAATTTTTAGTAATCTTTATGGTTATATATTTTTGTCTTTACAATTCTTTTTTTATTTCATATTTGTAGTCAATAGTCAAATTTTGGATGTAACAAAATAGAAATATCCTTATGAACGATTAATCAGATTTCATGTTAACGATCTCATTATATATATATATATGTGTATATATATATATATAAAAAAAAGAAGTACCGTAACACCGTTCACTGACGTCTTTCAATGACGTCCGAATAAGAATTGTTTAATCGGTTGTTATCCTTCTCCATTTTACATCGACTAAGTTGTGTCCTTTTTGTAATGTTCTAAGGATTTGTGTTTATCTATTCTCATGTCCTTCCCTAAAACTCATATTTTTATCTTTCACGGTTTTTTATAATTATCTTTGTTATGAGTCCAAAATCGAGTAGTGTCTTTTTTATTACTACTTATAACTTCTACCATATTACTACTATAATTTGTTTATAAATTTTGTTAATTAAGTTTTAGAAGTACGTTACTCCACTACCGAATTTAAATATATTACTTTCACAGATGGTGTACGGTCCCTTTTAAACGAACCTTATCAGTTTTTGTATTCCTGGAGATTCGTCTTTTATATACACTGGTTCAGTGTATGTTTCATTTATTGTATACATAGTCATAAGACCTGTCGTTTTATGTCCCATACGGTCATCACCTTATTATTCTTATTTAGATTACTTTCCTTATAGTCCCTTCATATATAAGTGGGTTCGACTAGAAATAAAAAAGATAAAAAACTTTAAATAAATTAACCTCCGATGAAATGTTATACATGTTAAAGACGGTATGTAACTGTACTGAGTAGGTACCTACATGTACACTAAGGGTAACACTGGGACGGGGGGGGGGGTGGAGGGAGTGGTAGGGTAGGGAGACCCAGTAGGGTCACGTGGTTGGGACTCGTGAGAGAGTACATACCTTGGACCTGACCGTTAGACAAAGTGTATACTATTATATGTACAAAGTTACGATAAGAGAGTTTAGTAAGGTGGGAACGGAAGAGGATGTCTCAGGTTTTCTGACAAGATATGTAGACACAGAGAAAACGATGGAGTGTATATCCCAATAGTAATGGTAGAAAGATTTAAGGTATATATACGAAATCATATGACATAACCACAAAAAGAAAGACTGAATGAAGTGAGACACATTATCCAAGGTCAAAGTAGCCGGAGTAATCTTGACTAAGTTTACATAAGAAAAATTACCGACTCATTATAAGGTAACAGTTATACATGGTGTGGAAAAAATAGGTAAATAGACGACTACCTGTAGATCCAACGAAGGTACAGGACCGATAATATTTATCACGACACTACTTGTAACCCCATGTACACAGAGAAAGATAAGACCAAAGGAGTCACACATACGGGTCGTCACCCTAAAGACCAGTATACCGTCAATATAAAGGTCAAAAAATTCCATAGAGGTGTGACAAGAGGTATCCCCGATATGATCAAACGTAAGGGTGGTTGTCACATTCTCACAAGGGAAAAGAAGTGTGGGAGAGGTCGTAAATAACAACCTATCGTCCGTAAGACTGTTCGTACTCTACCAAGGAGTAACACCAAAACTGAACGTAAAGAGACTCTTACTCACTACAACTCGTAGAAAAGTACACAAACAATCGGTAGACATACAGAAGAAACCTCTTTACAGACAAATTAAGAAACCGGGTAAAAAAATGACCCAGTAAATAAAAAGACCTTAACTCGACGTCTTCAACGGTTCGACTAGAAATTTTAATTCCGATGTCTTTATGGTTAAATCTAACGATGGTAAGTTACTTATAATACGGGTTCTCCCAGATGATTCTTACTGGAAGTAAGATATTTCATAATAATTTCCTTCGTGTCCGTTTTTAGTTAAACTTATTTACGTAGTCTTCTAAGTTCTATATTTGTTTCCACTTCCCTTCTCAGTTATACATTCGCTGTTGGATCTTTCTGTATTGATTTTGTACTTACTTCCTTTTTACTATTGTTATCTTTTTATCGAGTAACTGATGAACAATCCATTATTCACCTTCTATTCCTGGAGTAAGTTTCGACTGTTCGTTCCATCGTCTTACTCTAGTTCTTTTCCCTTTATCTCCCCGCCAGGATTCTACCGTCTCCTTATCCTGCCCCTCTGGTGAAAGAGGGAGTGTTTAAGGAGTTTTCTTGTAAAGTTGTGATTCGTTTGAGGTGTTTTGTTGAAGACTTACGACCGTCTCCTGTAGTCCGTGGGTCTTTTCGTCTAGTAACAGAAGTTTTTGTTCATCCTTTTTTATATTTTCTACTTTTTTCTCTGTTTCCTCCACCCCTCCCTCGAGGTAGGGCCCTTCCCTTAAAATTCTGTCCAAAGGTTTGTGGTCCTTTGTGAGAGGGACGGCTCAGACACCGCTCGGAACCTTCGTGTCTCCCGTTGTATTGTCCTTCCTTTTTAATTTTTTTATTAATTTTGGTTGTCTAATGTTCGGGTTGTAATTGAGGGGGTCGCCTTTTCGTCGTGTCTGGGGACGTAGGCGGTGATTGTTCACCCCCGTCCCGTCCCTCCGCTCCCTCCGTGTCCGACGTCACGAAACATTCTTAGTCCGTCCTTGCGGGGTGCGCATTGATCTTGCTTGATTGAACCCGATCGTTTGGTCTGACACCCTATCGATGGTGCGTTTTTCGAGCTTGTATTCTGTGGTGGTCCTGGTTCGTGTCTTGTTTCCTACCTTGCCTTTATCGGCCGACGTCTGGTAGGGGGCGGCCCCTGTCCGTCGGTCTCGGTATTCCCGACCTTTCCCCGTTAGTGTCGGGGTCTCTCTGAAATGGATGGTTTGACGTTCGTCCGAAGAAACGATTCTGAAGACTCCCACGACCTGTCAGTGGTAGACGGAGTGTTCCCCGCGGTCACCATGTGGGTCTTTTGACTCGTCGTCTCTGTCCTTTCCGTTGTTCAGCGTCGTTGGCGCGAACGGTTTGTGGACTCGATGAGCCTGGACCCTTCCCGTGTTTGCGTCAGGGTTGACTTAGACGCGGAGACTCCCGTTGGACTCACGGCTTGGACTCGCCGAATCTGGTCCCTTCACGTACGTCGGATCCCGGCCGGAGTCTGCCAAGGGCCGACTCATTGCATCTCGGCCTCGCCAAACACGTGGTACTTGTCCCTGTCCGGGTCGCCCCGACTCTGTGACGCACGTGTGCTGTCTCAACAAACAAACGTCGTAGGGTTGGAGGGGTGTCGCGCTGACTTGTTCACTCGGACTTTTTTTTTTTTNACAGGGGGTGGCGGGGGGGGGGGTGGGGGGCTCAGTCCTGCCTTTAGTCTGTGACTTCTCTAGTCGTTTGTCTTATTCAATTTGTCCCCCTTGACAGAACCTTCACTGGGGTGTGACGGGTGCTGTGGTCTCTTTCCCGGTCTATATTTAAATGATAAAAATGTTAGTAAGGAAAAAAAGGAAAAGAGAAAAAAAAAAACAACAATAACAACTACGACAACACTCCAACAAAAAAAGAAGAAAAGAAAAAGAAGAAAAAAAAGATTGAAAAATTTTAACAATTCAGGAGATAAAGAGTAGATTAAAAATAAAGATATTGGATGATAATGAATTTTTTTTCTGATAAAAATTTCGTTTGTGGTATATATCAGAAACACGCCAACAACAACCACGAAAAATTATTAAGGACACCGAAAAAAAAAGGGGGAAGAAGAAGAAAAGAAATTATAACATAAAAACTATTACGTTGGAGATGAGATCTATAAATTAGAAACGAAAAACCAAAAACAACAGTTAAAATATGTAAATTTTTGTGTTTGAAGTGATGGGTTAAAATGGACTCTCGCTCTAATGACCGAACTGGTGAGAGAGGAGGAAACCTGAGAGGAATAAGAGGTGGTTCACCGGAGACAGAGAAGGGACGGGGAAGAGAAGAGATAGGTTGAGACACTTAGAGACACACAAGGTCTGCCCCCTCTTGTGGTTTCCTTGACCAATGACCGACCTAAACAGAGAGAGGAAAAGTAAAGGGAGAAAATAGGAGGACCGGTGGAGACAGATGAAGGAGGGAGAGGAGAAGGGACATATTGAGGTGTTTATGGAGACTCACCAGGTCTGACACCTCGCGTGTATTCCTTCACTAATAACCGATCGAACGAGAGAGGAGAAAACTAGGGTAACGTAGAGTAAGGACAGCGGAGATTGATGGGGGAGGGAGAAGAGAAGAGGTACATTGAGTCACTTGGAGAGACCCCCAGGGAGTTACACCTCTTTGAAAAGTAGAAATTGGATCTACAAAATAGTAGTCACGACATATCTACCTCTTCAGATCTCCGATGACATTTTTATTTTGACTTTTGGTCTTCGTCCTCCGAATTCAGGTTTCGGACTCTTGTATTCTCTTGAGGACTTAAGTCCCTTGCAATTCGTTATCCTCGAGTAGTTTACGGAGGTATGGATGTGACTTTGGTTCGAGGTGGGTTTCCGGTTGTTCAAGGTCTCGTTCTGTATGGTGCGTTTAAGAGGTCGTTGTGTCCTTGTGTGGGGACTCGAAGTTATATGTCCGTCGAGTTTCAATGAGGTTTTGGAAACTGCAGAGTATTGGGTAATGACCAGTGAGGTAACGTGAGGTCTCTCTTCTTTGGGTCGAGGTGGGTGGTCTTGAGGTTGTGTTCGGAGGAATTGGTCCTTTGGAACTGTTCGGTGACTATCTTGGGGTGGGTGTCACTCCTTCGAGGTATTATTTCTCTTGAGGTGTTTAATGGTCTTATATTTTTCCGGTGGGGTTTGCGTCGTTATATTGGTTCTACTTCTCTCTCTCCTTATGAGTCATCCATTTCCTTGTCCTCTTTACGGGTGGTTTGGTTGGTTTTCTCCTTCTCTATCCCTTAGATGGACTCTTTCTTAAGGTTTATAACTATCACTTTTACTAGGTTTTATAACTTTAGTTTTATCTTAGTGTCTATTTATCGGATCTCTGTTCCTAACTCTTCTACGTTCTTTCCAAATTGTTCCTGGATCTTCTTTATCTCTCAGTTATATATTACTTATTGCGTTATTTACTCTAGTCTTTGTGAGACCTCCGTTGTTTATCATCTTATTACCTCCGTCTTCTATCCTAATCACTTTATCTTCTATCTTACGATCTTTATTTACTTAGTCTCTCCTTTTTTCTTTTTACTTAATTTTCTTCACTCCTGTTAGAGTCTCTGGAGGTCCTATTATACTTTGCGAGGTTGTAAGCTTAATATCCTCAGGGTCTTCTTCTTCTGTTTTTCTTTCTGGTACTCTTTTATGAACTCTTATCAACTTTTGAAGGGATTTTACCCCTTCCTTTATTAGTGGGTTCAGGTTCTTTGGGTCTCTCAAGGTTTATTCTATTTGAGTTCCGTTTTGTGGGGTTCTGTGTATAATTAGTTTAATTGTTTCTAGTTTGTGTTTCTTGTTTATAATTTTCGTGGTTCCCTTTTTGTTTATTGTGTGTTCCCCTAAGGGTATTCCTATTGTCGACTAGAAAGTTATCTTTGAGAAGTCCGGTCCTCCGTTACCGTTCTGTATGAATTTCACTACTTTCTGTTATTGGATGTCGGGTCTAATGACATGGGTCGTTCCTAGAGTAAGTTTATGCTTCCTCTTTAGTTTTCGAAATGTCTGTTCGTTTTCGACTCTCTTAAGTCGTGGTGGTTTGGTCGAGAGGTTGTTTACGATTTCCTATAAGAGATCTGTCCTTTGTGTTTTTCCCACATATTTGGGCTTGGGTTTTGTTATTTCATTTACCGTTGTCCTAGTGTGAATAGTTATTAATGGAATTTGCATTTACCTAACTTACGGGGTTGGTTTTCCGTTTCTGACCGACTTACCTATGTTTTTGTTCTGGGAAGATACGCAACGGATGTTCTCTGGGTGGAGTTTTGTGCCCTGTGTATGTCTGACGTTCACTTCCCGACCTTTTCTATATGGTACGTTTATCTCTGGTTTTCTTTCGTCCTCATCGTTATGAGTATAGGCTATTTTATCTGAAATTTTGTTTCCGACACTTTTCTCTGTTTCTTCCGGTGATGTACTACTAGTTTCCTAGTTAGGTTCTTCTTCTATATTGTTAATATTTATATATACGTGGGTTGTATCCTCGTGGCGTTATACATTCTGTTTACGATTGTTCAAACTTTCCCCTTTAATTGTTATTGTGTTATTATCGTCCTCTGATTATGGGGTGAGTGTAGATACCTGTCTAGTTGATTTATCTTTTAATTGTTTCTTTGTGTTTGAAATTTGCTATGTTATCTGGTCAATCTGGATTAACTATAGATATCCTGTAAAGTGGGGGTTTGTTACTTAAAGTGGTAAAAGAGTTCACGAGTACCTTGGAAGAGGTCCTATCTAATGTAGGACCCGGTGTTTAGATTGGAACTATTTAACTTTAGTAAGGTTCGTAGAAAAGACTGGTATTACGCAATTCTAATCTAGAGTCAATGTCCTCTTTTTGATATTTTTTAAGGTTGTATACCTCCGACTTGTTGTGTGAAGTCTTATTGGTTGTTTAGTGTCTTCTTTAGTTTTTTCTTTAGTTTTATACGTATCTTTGATTACTTTTACTTTTGTGTTGTTGGGTTTTGGACACCCTGTGATATTTTCGTCACGATTCTCCTTTCAAGTATCGTTATGTCCGTATGGAGTTCTTTGTTCTTTTTTTAGTTTATTTATTGGAGTGAGATGTGGATTTATTTGATCTTTTCCTTCTTTACCTCTTGGGGTCTCAATCATCTTCCTTCCTTTAGAATTTTTAATCCCGTCTTTATTTACGTTTCCTTTGTTTTCTCTGGTATCATTTTTAGTTGTTTCGGTTTTCGACCAAGAAATTTTCCTATTTATTTTAACTGTTTGGTAATCGGTCTGAGTAGTTCTTTGTTTCTCTCTTTTTAGTTTAGTTATTTTAATCTTTACTTTTACCTCTCTAGTGTTGCCTGTCGCGTCTTTATGTTTCCTAGTATTCTCTGATGATAGTCGTTAATTTACGGTTATTTTACCTGTCACACCTTCTTTACCTGTTTAAGAATCTTTTCACGTTGAAAGGTTTTGACTTGGTCCTTCTTTATCTTTTAGAATTGTCTGGGTAGTGTTCGTGCCTTTAACTTTGACATTAGTCTTTAGAAGGTCGTTTGTTTTCGGGTCCAGGTCTGCCGAAGTGTCGACTTAAGATGGTTTGTAAAGTTCTTCTCGATTGTGGATAGGATGAGTTTGAGAAGGTCTTTTAACGTCTCTTTCCATTTGAAGGTTTGAGTAAGATACTCCGGTGGTAGGGGGATTATGGTTTTGGACTGTTTCTACGATGTTTTTTTCTTTTGATGTCCGGTTATAGTGACTACTTATATCTACGTTTTTAGGAGTTGTTTTAAGATCGTTAGTCTTAGGTTGTTGTGTACTTTTTCTAGTATGTGATACTGGTTCACCCGAAATAGGGTCTATACGTTCCTAAGAAGTTATAGGCGTATAGTTAGTTACATTAAGTGGTGTAATTGTTTAACTTTTTATTTCCGGTATACTAATAGAGTTATCTACGTCTCTTCCGGAAACTGTTTTAAGTTGTGGGTAAATACTATTTTTGAGAGGTCTTTCGTCCTTATCTTCCTTGTATAGAGTTGTATTACTTTCGATAGATACTGTTTGGGTGTCGTTTGTACTAGGAGTTACCACTTTTCAACTTTCGTAAAGGGGATTTCAGTCCTTGTTCTGGTCCCATGGGTGAAAGTGACGATGATAAGTTGTATCAAGACCTTCAAAACCGGTGTCGTTAGTCTCGTCTTTTTCTTTATTTTCCTTAGGTTTAACCTTTTCTTCATTTTGAGAGTGACAAATGTCTACTGTACTAGCAGATGTATCTTTTGGGGTTTCTGAGGTAGTCTTTTAATGATCTTGATTAGTTACTTATATCATTTCAACGTTCTATATTGTAGTTGTGTCTTTAGGGAACGTAAGGATATGTGATTATTACTCTTTCATCTTTTCTTTAATTCCTTTGTTAAGGTAAGTGGTAACATTACTTTTCTTATTTTATGAATCCTTATATAGATGGATTTCTTAGATTTCTGGATATATATCTTTTGATATTTTGTGACTACTTTCTTTAGTTTTTCCTGTGAATTGTCTACCTCTTTATATGGTACAAGTACCTAGCCTTCTTAGTTATATCACTTTTACTGGATGATGGGTTTCGTTACATGTTTAAGTTACGTTAGGGATAATTCGGTCGTCGGTATAAAAAGTGTCTTGATCTTGTTTATTAAAGCTCTAAACATACCTTTATGTTTTTTGGAGCTTATCGGTTTCGTTAGAACTCTTTCTTCTTACCTTGACCTCCTTAGTTGAACGGACTGAAGTCCGAGATGATGTTTCGGTGTCAGTAGTTCTGTCATACCATGACCGTGTTTCTGTCTGTATATCTAGTTACCTTGTTTTGTCTTTCGGGTCTCTATTTAGGTCTTGTGGATAGCTGNATTAAAGTTCTAAACATACCTTTATGTTTTTTGGAGCTTATCGGTTTCGTTAGAACTCCTTCTTCTTACCTTGACCTCCTTAGTTGAACGGACTGAAGTCCGAGATGATGTTTCGGTGTCAGTAGTTCTGTCATACCATGACCGTGTTTCTGTCTGTATATCTGTTACCTTGTTTTGTCTTTCGGGTCTCTATTTAGGTGTTGTGGATAGCTGTGGAATAGAAGCTGTTTCCTCCGTTCTTATATGTTACCTCATTTCTGTTAGAGAAATTGTTCACTACGACCCTTTTGACCAGTTGGTGAACATTTTCTTACTTTGATCTAGTGAAAGATTGTGGCATGTGTTTTTATTTGAGTTTTACCTAATTTCTAGATTTACATTCTAGTCTTTGATATTTTGAGGATCTCCTCTTGTATCCGTTTTGTGAGAGTCTGTATTTAGTGTCGTCCTAGGAGATACTAGGTGGAGGGTCTTAAGACCTTTATTTTCGTTTTTATTTGTTTACCCTAGATTAATTTTAATTTTCGAAGACGTGTTGTTTCTTTTTATATTCGTTCCACTTTTCTGTCGGAAACCTTATCCTCTTTTATTATCGTTTACTCCGTTGACTGTTTGTTGAGTAGAGTTTTTATATGTTCGTTGAATACGTCGAGTTAAGGTCTTTTTATTTACTGGGTTAGTTTTTTACCCGGTTTCTTGATTTATCTGTAAAGAAGTTTCTTCTGTATACCTACCGATTGTTTGTGTACTTTTCTATGAGTTGTAGTAAGTAATAATCTCTTTATGTTTAGTTTTGGTGTTACTCCATGGTGAAGTGTGGTCAGTCTTACAGACGCTAGGTTTTCAGACGTTCGTTATTTACGACCTCTCCCACACCTCTTTTCCCTTGGGAGGATGTGACAACCACCCTTACGTTTGATCATGTCGGTGATACCTCTTATCACACCTCTAAGGAATTTTTTAACGTTTATCTTGATGGAATACTGGGTCGTTAGGGTGAAGACCCGTATGTGTGGCTCCTTTGGTCTTAACTTTCTCTGTGTACATGGGGTTACAAGTAACGTCGTGACAAATATTATCGTTTCCTGTACCTTTGTTGGATCTACAGGTAGTCGTCTACTTACCTATTCTTTCGACACTATGTATATGTGTCACCTCATAATGAGTCGGTAACTTTTCTTATGTAAACTTAGTCAAGACTACTCTACCTACTTTGACCTCGGTTAATATGTCTCACTTCATTCGGTCTTTCTTTTTGTGGTTACGTCATATGATTGTGTATATATATCTTAAATCTTTCTACCGTTACTACTGGGACATACGCTCTGTCCTTTTCTCTGTGTCTACACATATCGCCTGAAGACCTGAGACTCCCTCTCCCTCTCCCACTCTACGAAACCCTCTACCGTGACTTTGTACATATGATAGTACATTCTTTGCTTAGTGGTTAGATGTAGGTTACGTCGAATGTCCTACGAACCCCGACTACGTGCCCCTACTGGGTCTCTTTACAATACCCCTCCCTTCACCCTTCTTCCAAGTACAAACCCTTGCGTACATGTGGACACCACCTAAGTACAGTTACATACCGTTTTGGTTATGTTTTGGTTAACATTTCATTTTATTTCATTTTTATCGTTAATTTTTATTCATTATTTATTTAGTGTGTCCCTTTGAAGTTTTTTTTTTTTTCTTTTTTCTTTTCCCTTTATCCCGTGAGATATTTCGACAATCATCTTTACATTATTTTTATTTTGTCTGGAATATTCTTATTTTTAAGTTATTTAAACTTATAAAAATTAACATCATATCTATTGTCAATTATCATGTTTGTTATATTTGATGTTGTACGTCTCATTGTCAACAATTTCTTACCTGACTTCAAATGAACATGTGTGCTTACGACTGACCAAATTGAGTGGATAATTTTTCCAAAAGAGAATTGTATATCTTCTTTTGTTAAGATGTCTAGATAAAATAATTGTTAGTCTTACTAATTATCTTTACTTATTAATTGTTGTACGTTCTGTTTCTTCTGTTTTTTCTTTAATTCCACCACTCTACCTATAGACTATATAATCTTAAGTGTCTTTTCTTATTTGACTTCGTTTCATCTCATTGCTTGATGTGTTGTTACTCGTTGTTACAAGTATTGTACTATGTTAATATTACCTATTTTCCTGTATACTACATTTCTATTTTTTCTTTTACATCGTTTATATCCGTTGAAAATATATGGAGACACTTTTTGTTACGGACACCTATTTTTACGTATTTCTATCCTCGGATTTTATTTAATTATTCTAACAAGAACAGTTATAAAATAACTGGTGAATGGAGTTTTAAAGCTTTTCCTTACTATTCATTTAGTTATTTTGTTTGCCTTCTTTAATTCTATACTCGTCTTTATTACATATTGGAGTCTATACGTCCATTGTTGTGGGAATATCGTCTTTCACTTCTCCTTGATTTCTCGCAGAACTACTTTCACTTCCCTCTCACTTTTTCGACCGAATTTTCAGTTGTAACTTTTTTAGATTCTAGTGCCGTAGACCAGGGTAGTGAAGTACCGTTTATCTACCCTTTGTTACTTTTGTCATTGTCTGAAATAAAAGAACCCGAGGTTTTAATAACGTCAACCACTGACGTCGGTACTTTAATTTTCTACAAGTGAGGAACCTTCTTTCGATACTGATTGTGTTTGTCGTATAATTTTATGTCTCTATAAGGAAACGGATGTTTTCAGGTATATCAGTTTCGATACCAAAAAGGTTATCAGTACGTGCCTACACTCTCGTCCAGTTATTTTTTCCGTCTCGTGTTTTCTTGACTACGACAACTTGACACCACGACCTCTTCTGAGAACTCTTAGGGGAACCTGACGTTCCTCTAGTTTGGTCAGTTAGATTTCTTTAGTTTGGACCAATAAGTAACCTTCCTGACTACGATTTTGAGGTTATAAAACTGGTGGACTAAGTTTCTCGACTAAGTGATGTTTTCTGGGATTACGTCCCTTTCTAGCTTCCCTCCTTCTCTTGCCCTGTTGTCTCCTGTTTTACTAACCTACCCTAGTGGCTGAGTTACCTGTACTCAAACTCGTTTCAGACCCTCTACTACTTCCTGTCCCTTCGGACCATACGACGTCAGGTACCCCAGTGTTTCTCAGCTTATGCTGACTCGCTGACTTGTTGTTTTTTTACATAAAATTATCTCTTTATTTCGATAATCCAGCAATACAACGAAGAAAATTTTTAGATAAAAATCTTCTGTTTCGTCTTTTCGTTCACATTTATGACTATGTGACCTTTAAAATTTTCTATTTAAATCTTTCTGTTCTCCCTCCCTTGTCCTCGTCATTGCTTCTTCCCAGATTAATTTGACTGAAGATTCTTTTATATTAAACGTTTTTAACTTAGTTTTCTTTATATTTGAAATTTAAAGTTTAAAGAATCTTCTTTCCCATCTTAAATACACCCTTGTCGATATAGAATCGGTGTGTGTTTTTTCTGTCAGGGTAAAAGTGTTCCCTCAAGATAGTATGGAAGGTCTTGATTTCTTAGGATTACGATGTAATTATTCGTATCGTTACCACTTTTGTTTCCTGGAAATAAAATCATCCGATTTAGTCGAACTTACCGCTAAGTTCCTTTCATACACGTACAGAATTAGGATCCTGGATATTTACACTGGACGTAAACCTTTTCCCCAGAAACGTCTTCATTAATTCAATCTTTTTAAAGTCTGCTCGTAAATTCCCTTAAAGTTCCGTCTAGGATTTACAGTAGGGTTTATACTCTGTCTGTCTTTCTTTAGTCTTTGTATGTGTCCTGTTTAACTACACTTCTACCTCTCTCTACGTTGACCTTTTCTTTCTTACGACTGTCAGTGGTAGATCACCCTTTCCGTTCCTGATCGAATAGTCTAGGAGATACTCCTTACACCGAGACGACTGTCAAACTAAAACCTTAAGACCGGAACTCCGGACACTCGTTTATTGACGGACAACATCGGTGTAATCACCATTATAGTTCATGTCCTTTGATTATAACATGGTTGGTACTATTTCTACCATTCTTTTTCCCTCTCTATGTCTTGTCATAGGTACATCTTTGAATTTTCGTGTACAATTTTTCTTGGTATATCTTGAAGGGTATACCAGATCACCAATTCTTAGACAGACAGTTCCGTCCAAACTAAGGACTAGATCCTTCTAGCGTGTACGGTACCTCGTTGATTCGGATACCTGTTGATGACTCGGACGCGAAGAGTTGTTCTTTTTGGTGACTTTACTTTTCGGGTGTGTGACGTTGAATCTCTTCGGGGGTGACTGGTATTGATCTCTTTAGAACGTCCGTCGTTGTTTCTGGGTCGGGTCCGTTTTTATTTATTTAGAATTTTTTTTTTTAATTTTAATTTTTTTCTTTGTACATAGTCGTCTAATTTTTATCTATCTATTACTAGTTTACTCTAAATAAGATCCTAACGTATTTACTGAGTATAATCTTTTAGGTAATTATACAAATACTCCATATGTTTTTCAAGACAGATCGGTATACAAGGAAAGGGACTCAACGACCTTTTCTGTATTTAAAGACCTTATTGTTGTTGTTGTTTTTGTCTTTGTCTACAGAAGTATTAAACTTTTGTATAAAGTTGGAAGTTTAGTCATGTAGATTTCAGTACGCTTTCTTGACTACGAAAACTTGACAGCACAACCTCTTCTGAGAACTCTCAGGGAACCTAACGTTCCGCTAGGTTGGTCAGGTAGGATTTCCTTTAGTCAAGACTTATAGGTAACCTTCCTGACTACGACACGACTTTGAGGTCATGCAACCGGTGGACTACGTTTCTCGACTGAGAAAACTTTTCTGGGACAACGACCCTTTCCAACTTCCGCCCTCTTCCCCTACTGTCTCCTACTCTACCAACCTACCATAGTGACTGAGTTACCTGTACTCAAACTCATTTGAGACCCTCAACCACTACCTGTCCCTCCGGACTACACGACGTCAGGTACCCCAGAGTTTCTCGACCTGTGCTGACTCGTTGACTTGACTTGACTTGACTTTCAGTGCAATTTCTTTTCCTAATTTTTTAACATCAGAAATAAAAATGAATAAAACCCCTTATTAAGTTAAGTTAGACATTTCTTTTTTGAATATTCTTACTCATTACGTATTCTTCAATTTTTATGATAGTAAATCTTACTAAACTATTTAAACCTTTTTGTTTAGTTTACTTTTTGTTTAAGTTTTTTATTTTACAAAGTCATGTCATCGACTTATTATATACTTTCATTTTTTTGATCGTGTATATGTTTTTTGAGTTCCTCTATTATATAAACTTTTTCTATAAGTTAAATATTAATATTTTTTAAGATCCTTTTTTTGAAATTATATACTCTTGACAATAGAATTATTTACTAAAAATGTTTGGACTAATATGAAGTAACTTCCATTTTAATAAATAAAAATATAGTGTTTTTATCTTATTTGGAGTTTACTAAATAGAAAATACACACGAAATTTTTAGTTACAATTTTAATTTTTCATACCTTGAAGGAACCACCAGGTCACTGATTCTGAGACAATTGTTACGTCCCCCTGACCCAAGTTAGGGAGAAGTTCCTCGATCTAGGGTGTACGACGTTGATTCTCGATGTTTATTCTCGAACGTACGACGTTGTTTCTAATTTTAGGGTCTAGCGTGTAAGGGGTTGATTCTTGACCACATCGGTTTATTCATTTGTAAATTTTAATTTTTGATTTTAAATGCTCCAAAACCATAATAACTTTCATATTACTATTAGAATATAGTGTGAAAGTAGGAGACAACGGTGGAACAAAAGTACAGGAGTTAGAAAGGATCGTAGTCCCAGAAAAGGTCACTTAACAGAAAAGTGTAGTCCACTGGTTTCATGACCTCGAAGTCGAAGTTGTAGTCAGGAAGGTCACTTATAAGTCCCAACTAATTGACACTATCGGAGAATTAAATGTCAATCAGTATAAAATGTACCTTATATTTAAATCTTTGTCGGTTAGTATATGTCAATTATATGACTATCTCTTTAGAAATTTTTTAGTGATAACTATAAATTAAGTTTATTTTAAAATTTTCTATTTTGTAAAGGAAACCCGACCAACTTTCTTTTGTGTCTTAGTTGGTTTCAAGTAACTTTAATCTAAGAGGAGGGGTTTCTCTTTCTTCTTTAGATTTTAGGTCGTGACGACAGTACTCCTTTTACCTTACAAGACTTATAAAGGTGTTAAACAGAGAGTAAACTGACCTTAAATTTGTAATTTACCCCGTCACGAGAAGATAGTTAAACAAATGTTGACTGTTCGACTATTTATTGTAGTCAACCTTCCAATAACTTCTATAATTCTTTACGAGTATAGATACGGTTTACTACAAATTTACGGATAAGTAAGATACCAACTATTTTTCTTCTTTATCAATTCAACCTCTACAAATTCTACATTTTATAAGATATGAACATATATCCGTTCTTACGTATTGTAAATCACCTCTGTCTTTTCACTCTCAATTTTTTTCTAATTAAAAAGGTGAAAATAAAAATTACCAAAATAAGTATAAATTTCAGAGTTAGTGTGGGTAACCTTACTGACTTAACCTTTTGTATCTACAACACTTATATCTCTGTAGCCAGCGTTACCGAACAAAAAAAGAGATAAAAAGAAAGAAGTTATAAACGGATTACTCCGTCTTTTCAGACAACTTCAAAGATCTAACCTAAGACTTGTGGAACTAAAAGAACGAAGAAAAGACGTAGGGACTTCTTAATGGATTTAATGTCATTGATTTTCCCTACTTCTAAGGGTTGTCCTCCCTCTTTTTTAAAATTAAGGAAAAATAGTGTTCTTTCACTTTACACTTAGTCAAAGTAGGAACGAATTCTATGCCCCGTTCAATGAGTTGGAAAGACTTAGAGTCAACTAAGTTAAAATTTTGGCGATAATTATCATGAATAAAGATATTGTTGCATACATTACTGTATTTGGTTACGGTATTAACGTATTGATCTATATTTTTTATTTTGATGTCTTGTCAAATTTATTTAACATAAGAACACTAAAAGAAATATATGTCATCCTTAACACACCCCGGAGTTCACTTATACTACTTTTTTCTTTTGTACGTAAAGAGAAAGGGATGGTTCGAGATGTTTTTGTAATTTATAATTATGATTTTTATATGATTTCACCGGTTCCTGAAGTATTTACCTCTACACTATATGAGGATTAATGTCCTACACCTCAACCCGGACTTTTGTCCTCTCAGACAACGTTGAAATATAAACCCTGAAGTTTTAGTAAACTAGGTGAGCCTCATGAATGCTTTGATTGGAGGATTCTATGTTTGTGGAATTTTAGACCCATCAATTAAAAACTTTTTTGGACTTGGTCTCTTATGAGCTTTTGACGGTTAAAGTTGTTTCCCCTACATAATCCTCTCCAAATTGACTTTAAAAGTATCAATTGTTACCCAACGGTGTGTGTGGGTAAGGTATGGTGGATCTTACGATCATCGATCGGAAATAGACCTTTCCCACTTAATTTTCTAAGTAGTGACAATATGTACGTTGAGCCATCACCGGTGTCCTGACCTTTTCCAGACAAAAGTAAGGTTAGTGTTTCTTACAATTTTGATTACGTGTTAACATGAGTAGAGTGTACGGTTATTTCATTACGAGTTTTAAGAGGTTCGGTCCAAAGTCGTTATGCACTTGTCACTTGAAGGTCCCTAAGTTCGACCAAAATCTTTTCCGTCTCCTTGGTCTCTAATTTAACGGTTGTAGGTGACCTAGTGGTTTTTTAGTCCTCTCAAGGTCTTTTTGTAGATAAAGACGAAATAACTGATACGGTTTCGGAAACTGACACACCTAGTGTTGATTGACACCTTTTAAGACTTTCTCTACCCTTACGGTCTGGTGGAGTGGACGGAGAACTCTTTAGACATACGTTCAGTCCTTCGTTGTCAATCTGGACCTGTACCTTGTTTTCTGACAAAGGTTTATCCTTTTCCTCCTCCAGTTCCGACATATAACAGTGGTTCGAATAAATTGAATATACGTCTCATGTAGTACTCTTTACGGTCAGACCTACTTCGTGTTCGACCTTAGTTCCAACGACCCTTTTTATAGTTATTGGAATCTATACGTCTACTGTGGTGAGAATACCGTCTTTCGTTTCTTCTTGATTTCTCGGAGAACTATTTTCACTTTCTCCTCACTTTTTCAACCGAATTTCGAGTTGTAAGTCTTTTGATTCTAGTACTGTAGACCAGGGTAGTGAAGTACCGTCTATCTACCCCTTTGTCACCCTTGTAACCGTCTGATAAAAAACCCGAGGTTTTAGTGACGTCTACCACTGAAGTCGGTACTTTAATTTTCTACGAACGAGAAACCTTCTTTTCAATACTGGTTGGATCTATCGTATAATTTTTCGTCTCTCTAATGAAACGGTTGTTTCCAGGTAGATCAGTTCCGATACACAAAAAGTCAACAGTACATACCTAGTGAAGGGACCACCGAGTCTACCAATTCGTAGACGGATGTTACGTCCTCTGGACCCAAGTTAGGGACCCAACCCTTATAGGGGACCTCTTCCTTTACCGTTGGGTACGGTCATGAGAACGGACCTTTTAGAGTGTACATACCTACACTCTCAACCTGATATTTCTTTGACTCGGGGTTTCTTAACTACTAAAACTTGACACCACAACCTCCTCTGAGAACTTTCAGGGAACCTGACGTTTCTCTAGGTTGGTCAGGTAGGATTTCCTTTAGTCAGGACTATAAGTAACCTTGCTAACTACGATTTCGACTTTGAGGTTATGAAACCGGTAGACTACGTTTCTTCACTGAGTAAACTTTTATGGGACTACGGCCCTTTCTACCGTCCGACTACTTCTTCCCCCACTGTCTAGTACTTACCAACCTACCGTAGTAGTAGAGTTACCTGTACTCAAACTCATTTAAAGTCGTCAACCACTACCTGTCCCTCCGGACCCGCACGACGTCAGGTACCCCAGTGTTTCTCAGTCTGTGTTGACTCACTGACTTGACTTGTGAAGTGGTAAAACGATGGTATGGATATACCTCCCAAATGTAGTTATAAAGTAAAAAGTCAGAATTTACGTTTACTTATAATTACTGTTAGTCTATGAATTTTAGAAAATGTGATTTGGGATTTCTTTCAGTACAAGGACTAGTTCTTATGGAGTTTTTTATATACACAATATGTGTGTACACATGGAGTTTTATATATACAAATGTATGTTTATGTGTGTTAATAGTCAATGTATGTGTTATAAAGTATTTTATTTTTGTTTTAGGGTATTCTTATTGTAAGTGTCTTTTTTCGTAAGAACTCCTAAAAAAAAAAAATTACTATCTCTTTGAGTTGACTTCCCAATTTTCTCTTTTCGTTTTCTTAGAGGGTTTTCCATCGTATTCCTTTTGTCCACCCCCTCCCTATTTGTATCAGTTCCCTCTCTATGTTCCAGGGTACCAATACTAAAGGTTTCCTTCACGTCCAGTGCAATAACCGGCACTAATAAATCAGGAGGTGTACGGGCCTGACCGATACCAGAGTAGTACCCGTTTCAAGTGAAGGGACAGTCACAAAATACTACTTTTACTGTCACTCGACCAAAATTCGGACGAACAAATAGACGGTGACTATGTACTCCTTGTGTGTGGATCGATCAAGTGATGAATCTGTGTCCTTCGTCTCAGTATGATCGACTGAGTGTCCAGACATCATATTTCGTGTAAGTGAGTCGATTTGGTACAGTTCAGTCAGTCCAGTGTCGTTCTTTCGTCTCTCCACTCTTTTTTATTTACTTGTACCGACATTTTACAGTAAACTCCGACCAGACAATGTATCGTTGACGATTGACTTTGTCTTTTTTTACCTACAAAATTTTAATAGTTTATTTATTATTTCTTTTGAAAGAGTTTATCGTCCACGTTATAAAGACAACTGTCTCGTAGTTAATCACAGTTCATATTGTTTATTATAATTGTATATCATATTAATACTATAATTCGTTTTACCTATTCATTAATGTAATGTAGAGGAATCTCGTGACCTTCCCATTTTAGTCATTCCAAAAGTCAGTTTCATATTTCCAGTCTTTAGGAATTCTTAATTTAAACAATTAGTATTCTTCGTGGATACTCTGTTATTTTACTAAAGTTTTAAACTTCCCTTTTAATAAAATGGAGTCTTAAAATAATGTCCGTTAGATGTGAGTTCCCACTTGTACCGTAGTTCTGTAAAATCTACCCGGAAGACTCTATAATTAAGGAGTTGTACGAAGGAACCACTTGAGGGATTCTTTCTGTAGGTTATTTTCTCTAAAAAAAAAAAATTCTGTTACCAAATTGTCCTTTATATCGGTTATAAAATATGATTGACATTTACCTCACATTGGAAATTTTTACGACATTTTAACAAAAAATTTTACGTCAGCGTTTGGTGTCTTTGGAAGGGAATGGCACTGTGGTCGTCTACCATACAATGATGGAATGAAGTGCGATTGTTTCTTATTACTCTAAATATCCATAGCTCCTGTCTTTTACGGTGATTATTCTAGAAGTACATTCCTAAACGTTTAGTTGGTACTGGTATAATTGACACTCCTTAAACGGAGTTTAGTAAAAAAAATTGTTTAATGAGTGTTTATTTGAAAAGTATTGAAATAGTTGACACTGTTCTTGATTGACGAAGTGTAACGAAACAGAGTCAGGGGAAAGGAGGACATTGAACAACCGAGGTGTAAAAGAAAGTTTACAAAAAACTGAATCGAGAGAATATTTTGTACAATAACATTGTGACAATTTATATAGTGTCTTCATTTTTATCTTGATAAATTAAATTCTTAACAAAAATGGATTTCTCTCTCTATGTATTAAGGTATCCACTGTAATTCCTAGATCGATTCGACCGGACTGGTAAAAGTAGGTGGTCCTTTGTTTGTATTCAACGGAATGAGTGTCTTTGATTCGAGTTGTTCTTAGCCTCAGTGTCAAAGAACATATAATTGTAATGGAAAATTACTTAAAGAGTGGATATATTCTATTTAGATCTAAATACATATAGGTTCGACGTTTAAGTAAGAAATTTTTTATAAAAAGAAGGTACAGGTCCCTTATAAGTACAATTTATTGGTCAAACTTGAATGTTTTATTAACAAATAATTTTTTTTTTACTCCGACTGTGTATTCGTGACGTTATTTTTCTAAAAGGAAACAAGAAACACCTTTTAAACTATTAAAATCCGATTCATTTGGAAAAGTTCAAATCGTTACGAAACCATAATGACTATTTTAAACTTTACACTTTCTTGTCACTAATACATGTCGTCGAACGAATATAGGAGTCAAAGAAAGACTACGTTTAGACAGTTTTGTATAATAACGAATTTATTAGTGTGAAGAATTTTACTCTATATAAAGATTTCTAGGGTCTTCTGAACCCTTTTAATTTTTCGTTATATAATTCTATAGAAGTAACATACAATATCTCTAGTTTAAGTCTTTAAGTTTCGTTAGTCAAGTGATCGAATATACGAAAAATTAAACGGTAAGATCAGTATGTTTCTTCAGTAAGTTAAGTCCTCAATTATTTACTTTTATCAACACTTTGTCCAACCATTAAATAAGTTGTCTAAATTAACGTATTAGAATACGTTAACGTAAGATCTAGGGTGTAAAATGTAAATTGGGGTTACACATAGTTATTTATACTAATTGTATAAATATTAGTTTATGTATAGTATAACTATTTGGGTCCTAATATTAAATGAAATTTATAATCGATTCACTATTTTATTAAGATTTATGAAAATTTATGTTTCTTTTAGTGTTTACACTGATCAGCGTAAAGTTAATATTATGGAGCAAAATTTAGGTCTGGAGACGAATGAAGTGTAAGAGAGTTACAAAGGTATATCTACCGTAGTTACGGATAATAAAGTCACGAAGTCCTAATAGAAATAATAAGATATGTTAGAACCAACGGAAAGTTTGTTTACAACTAATAGTTAATAAGTTCCTTTGTTCCGTTTCGTCTCAAATTGTACGATTTAGTATACTTTGAATACTGCAGAATTCTCATATGGATATCAAGTCACAGATAGGTGTACATAATTTCTATTGTGTTTCTGACAGAACAGATTTTACTCTTTATATTTTTCTCACCTTTTCTTTACGTGTTTGACTTTAGTTATACCTAGTGAAAATTTTTCCATAATCATAGATATTCTTTTTATTATTCGTCGATTTTTTGATTTGTCAAACGTGTTGTTACGTATACGACATCTTTTCCTTTGTTTACTTGATATGGTCCAATGATGACTCTTATTTCCTGTCACGTAAAGATAAATTTTGTCGTCTCAGGGGTAGTGAGATGTTACCGTATACATGGAAAATGACAGTTCTACGTACACGAGAGTTTTTCGTTTTTTATTTTTTTTTCTACGGTACTTTTAGTGGTACTTCTTTCATATATCACCAATCTTCTATGCACGGTTTATTGTCCTTACGTTAAAAATTTCGCTTGTTTTTAACCTGTATTTGGACCTGTACCCCCTTTCTATCTTTCGCGGTCTTTTTTTTACAAGAAGTGTGTCTTATATATTATCTTGCTTCTCAAAATAACTAAAGACAAAATTAAAATTTCTGGAGTCTTTAGAGAATCCTGATAGTCATGTAGGAAGATTAATAAGAATGAACTAAGGTAATAAATACAGAGAGTCCGAAGAGTAAAATTCTTTTCAACGTTGGTTAATTGAAACCAAGTATTTAAAACGAACAGGGTTAAAAAGATGTTCCCTCATTTCATAGACACCATCCATTGAAAGAGTCATTATAAACATTGGGGTTCGAAGGTCATATATCTACTCTTAACTATCGTTAATGACGACAACGACGACGATTCAGCGACACTGGGGTATCTGCCGTCGGGTGGTCCGAGGGGTCAGGGACCCTAAGAGGTCCGTTCTTGTGACCTTACCCAACGGTAAAGGAAGAGGTTACGTACTTCCACTTTTCACTTTCACTTCAGAGAATCAGTACAGGCTGAGAAGGACTGGGGTGTCTGACGTCGGATGGTCCGAGGAGACAGGTACCCTAAAAGGTCCGTTCTCATGACCTCACCCCACGGCAACGGAAGAGGCCCATCGTTATGATTTATACGAGTTTTTCTAACCGAATCCATAAAGACTCTTCAGACCTTTCTATATTTTACCTTTTTTGTACGTACCGGGTCTGCACCGAATTTTTACAAAGAGGGAATAAAATCGTAAAACAATAGTATATCTTTACTATAGATAGTAAAAATCCTTCGATTCCCCTCTATGTCATCACGACATAGTTTGATTTACGTATTATCCCGAAAGGTCCATCGAGTCACCATTTCTTGCGAGAACGGTAACGTCCTCTAAGTCTAAAGATAGGGACCCAAACCTTCTAGGGTACCTCCTCCTTTACCGTTGAGAGAGGTCATAAGAACGGACCTTTTAAGGTACCTGTCACCTCGAACTACCTGATATCAGTTACCTCAGTATTTCTCAGTCTGTACTGAATCACCGACTCGTGTTACATCCACTACAATAGCTTACGACAGACCTTTTAGATCAAAGCGACGGTCTTCGATTCCTTTAATTAGAGGGATGTCATTACTTTGAACTCTGTTAGATCCTTACTTACCTGTCAAGTCGAGTTACGGTAGTACTTTGTATTAATAAAGAGTCCGAGTGAATATACCCCCTTTTCTAATAGAATAAGAGTTTATTAGACTTCTTTATTTTTTAAATAGTCACTACTCTCCGTGACTGTGAAACCTATTGTCTATTGTACGTTAGGGTCCTCTACTAAATTCTTTTGTTCACCTTGTTTTAATCTTTGTCGGATGTCCGTGGACTACTCACCATTGTCGATACTTTGACAGCCTTTCGATCATTATCAACTTGAAGTTAAGTCAGTCCGAGAGAACCCGTAGATGGTGTCCTTCGTTCACCGGTCTTGATAAAACTTTGAATTTTTATTAGATTCTGTCGTTACAAAATTTTAACAGAAGAAGTGTAACCAGTTGACAAGTTGTAGTGACCTTAAAAGTCTTTAATGAATAAGAACATATCTTTGGTGAGAATGTTACGAGGAAATCCTCAAGTTTAAAATGTGAAGCTTCACAAGTTTAGGTCTCCGGAGGAACCAACAACTCTTTTACATATGAAAACTGATACCTGAGATAAAAACGAAAGACATTCGAATGATGTTAACATTTTTGTGATTTACTAACATTTTTTGTGTTTATCCGTTTAACTAGAATACACATACACACAAGATTCATCGAAGACAGTACATTTTTGTGAAGTCAAGTCAAGTCAGTGAGTCAGCACAGGCTGAGAAACGCTGGGGTACTTAGCGTCGTGCGGTCCGGAGGGACAGGTAGTGGTTGAGGGTCTTAAGTGAGTCTGAGTGCAGGTACCTCAGTCGCTACGGTAAGTCGGTAGAGGAGGAGCCAGCAGGGGAAGAGGAGGACGGGGGTTAGGGAGGGTCGTAGTCTTAGAAAAGGTTACTAAGTTGAGAAGTGTACTCCACCGGTTTCATGACCTCAAAGTCGAAATCGTAGTAAGGAAGGTTTCTTTAGGGTCCCGCGTAGAGGAAGTCTTACCTGACCGGTCTAGAGTAACGTCAGGTTCCCTGAGAGTTCTCAGAAGCAGTTGTGGTTTCAAGTTTGCGTAGTCAAGAAACCGCGAGTCGGAAGAAGTGTCAGGTTTAGAGTGTAGGTATGTACTAATGACCTTTTTGGTATGGGAACTGATCTGTCTGGAAACAACCGTTTCATTACAGAGACGAAAACTTATATGATAGATCCAACCAGTATTGAAAAGAAGGTTCCTCATTCGTAGAAAATTAAAGTACCGACGTCAGTGGTAGACGTCACTCAAACCTCGGGTTTTTTATTTCAGACTGTTACAAAGGTGACAAAGGGGTAGATAAAGGGTACTTCACTACCCTGGCCTACGGTACTAGAAGCAAAAGACTTACAACTCGAAATCCGGTTGAAAAAGTGTGAGGTGAAAGTGAAAGTAGTTCTCCGAAAACTCAAGGAGAAGTGAAAGACGGTATTCCTACCACAGTAGACGTATAGACTCCAATAACTATAAAGAGGGCCGTTAGAAATAAGGTCGAACACAAAGAAGGTCGGGTCGCAAAGAGTACTACATGAGACGTATCTTCAGTTTATTCGTCCCACTGTTATATGTCGGAACTACATGAGGAAAAGGATAAACCTTGGTCAGACAACAAGGTACAGGTCAAGATTTACAACGAAGGACTGGACGTATGTCTAAAGAGTTCTCCGTCGAGTCCACCAGATCATAAGGGTAGAGAGAGTCTTAAAAGGTGTCAAATAACAGTCAAATTAATGTCAGTTTCCGAAACCGTATCAGTTACTTCGTCTTTATCTACAAAAAGACCTTGAGAGAACGAAAAAGGTACTAGGTCACTTACAACCGTTAAACTAGCGACCAAGGAGACGGAAAGGATTTTGGTCGAACTTGTAGACCTTCAAGTACCAAGTGCATAACGACTTCGGACCGAACCTCTTAAAACTCGTAATGAAATGATCGTACACTCTACTCATGGTAACACGTCATCAAACTCGTAAGAAACCGTAACGGAAAGAAACCCTAACCTTACTTTTGACTGGAAAAGGTCAGGACACCGGTGACGACTCAAAAGGTTTAAACGACCGTATAACTCACCTCGTGAAAGTGTCGTAGTAGAAAGTCCTAAACTTTATCGAGTTGACCTTAAGGTAGTGGAGGTGATCGAAACAAGTATCACTACGAAAGATTCCGGGTGAACTGAAGTGTACTATCCTACAGACCGAGATCCATTCACTCGTGTGGTAACACTAATAGACCCAGTACTTCTAGAAAAAATAGGTCAAGAAGACACATAAGAACGTGAAGTGAATAACATTTTTGTGAAGTCAGCAACATTTTTGTGATTTACCAACATTTTTTGTGTTTATCCGTTTAACTAGAATACACATACACAGGATTCATCGAAGTTAGTACAGGTTGACAAACTCTGGTATACCTAACATCGGGAGGTCTGAGGGGACAGGTACCCTAAGAGGTCCGTTCTTATGACCTTACCCATCGATAAGGGAAGAGGTCTCCTAGAAGACTTACGTCCCTAACTTGGTCGTAGAGAATACAGAGGATGGACTGTCCGTCCAAGAAATGGTGATCGTGGTAGATCCTTAGGGGTCTAAGACTGGCAACACGAAACAGTCACAGACCACAGACTGAGAAACACTGGGGTACCTGACGTCGTACGGTCCGAGGAACTAGGTACCCCTAAAGGTCCGCTCTTATGACCTTACCCAAAGGTACGTGAGGAGATCCCCTAGAAGGGTTGGGTCTCTACATGGAGAATACACAGACGTGACCGTCCGTTAAAAAAAAGAAAAAAAATGGTGATCACGGTGGATCCTTGGAGGTCAGAGTGTATAGGGTAGTTAAAGAGACTGTATGTTAACAAAAGGATACAAAGATTTTGTAGTTTTTCTTATCACTTTTATAAACTTTCTTCTTCCATCTACCTTATTCCCCGTAGACGATATATGGACGATACTAGGGTTGTATCGGACGATGTATTTGACAGAGATTACAAATTCACGGACACAGACACACACGAGTCAACACGGGTTGAGAAACACTGGGGTACCTGACATCGGACGGTCCGAGGAAACAGGTACCTTAAAAGGTCCGTTTTTATGACCTCACCCAACGGTAAAGAATGAGTTCCCTAGAAAGACTCGGTCCCTAGTTTAGATATAGAGAATATCGAGGATTTAACCGGTCGTCTAATAAATGGTAACCCGACGGATCGAATTCGTCTCAGAGTTTCTACCGTCTCTCCATTTCACCTTGTTATTCAGTAATTCCACTATCGGTAGTCGAGTTCACTATAAGTCCATATCCAGAAGACTTAGGTCTCGAGGATAAAGAAAGTAATATGATATGACGAGACAGGATTCACAACGAAGGTTAGGTGAGAGGGACATTTTCTTTTGTCAGACACAAATATGACACTGTATATTTCTAGACTGGTATGTGATGTTTTCACATGAGGAAGTTTTGGTACTTAGTACGTTGAGCCAAGTTTTACTGATACTGTCTCTTTTGTATATTAAAGATTGAGACGACGACTAAGACGTATGGTCGTGGTACACTTCTATGTTTGTTTTTTTACGTACAAATATACATCGATACATAAATACAGATAACCAACACTAGACGAATAAAGACTTGTGAATCTTAATATGTCAAATTTAAAGAAGGGTCAGAGATAAGGAAATAAGTTATTTCCGTTCTATGGTGTAAGAAACCATAGATTCTTATTCCGAGATAGACATCAATATACGTATGCACGAGTCAGTATAGGTTGAGAGACACTGCGACACCTGACATCGGGCGGTCCGAGGCACCAGGTACCCTAAAAAGACCGTTCTTGTAACCTCACCCAACGGTAAAAGAGGAGGTCCCTAGAAGGGTTGGGTCCTTACTTGTGTGTACTGGACTCAATGGACATAACGTCCACCACAGAAATGGTGACTCGGTGGTCCTTTCGTGATTTCAATATACTTTACACTCCTTTATGTAATTTTATCATGATGTATCTAGAATTGGTAAAATTCTTTGTAAATATAATACTTACTACTCTATTAAGAACAGTAAAATAAGACATAGTCAGTCAAGTCAAGTCAATGAGTCAGCACAGACTGAGACGCTGGGGTGCTTAGCGTCGTACGGTCCTGAGGGACAGGTAGTGGTTGAGGGCCTCAAGTGAGTCTGAGTACAGGTAGCTCAATCGCTACGGTAGGTCGGTAGAGTAGGAGCCAGCAGGGGAAGAGGAGGACGGGGGTTAGGGAGGGTCGTAGTCTCAGAAAAGGTTACTCAGTTGAGAAACGTCCTCCACCGGTTTCATGACCTCAAAGTCGAAATCGTAGTAAGGAAGGTTTCTTTAGGGTCCCGCGTAGAGGAAGTCTTACCTGACCAACCTAGAGGAACGTCAGGTTCCCTGGGAGTTCTCAGAAGAGGTTGTGGCGTCAAGTTTTCGTAGTTAAGAAGTCACGAGTCGGAAGAAGTGTCAGGTTGGGAGTGTAGGTATGTACTGGTGTCCTTTTTGGTATCGGAACTGATCTGCCTGTAATAAGTTTTATTACAGAGACGAAACCTTATATGATAGATCCAACCAGTATTGAAAAGAAGGTTCCTCATTCGTAGAAAATTAAAGTACCGACGTCAGAGGTAGACGTCACTAAAACCTCGGGTTTTTTTATTTCAGACTGTGACAAAGATGACAAACGGGTAGATAAAGGGTACTTCACTACCCTGGTCTACGGTACTAGAAGCAAAAGACTTACAACTCGAACTTCGGTTGAAAAAGCGAGAGGCGAAAGTGAAAGTAGTTCTCCGAAAACTCAAGGAGAAGTGAAAGACGGTATTCCCACCACAGTAGACGTATAGACTCCAATAACTATAAAGAGGGCCGTTAGAAATAAGGTCGAACACAAAGAAGGTCAGGTCGCAAAGAGTACTACATGAGACGTATCTTCAGTTTATTCGTCCCACTGTTATATGTCGGAACTGAATGAGGAAAAGGATAAACCTTGGTCAGACAACAAGGTACAGGTCAAGATTGACAACGAAGGAATGGACGTATGTCCAAAGAGTTCTCCGTCCAATCCACCAGACCATAAGGGTAGAGAGAGTCCTAAAAGGTGTCAAAGAACACTAGGTGTGTCAGTTTCCGAAACCGTATCAGTTATTTCGTCTTTATATACAAAAGGACCTTGAGAGAATGAAAAAGGTACTAGGTCACTTACAACCGTTAAACTAGCGACCAAGGAGACGGAAAAGATTTCGGTCGAACTTGTAGTCCCTCAAGTGCCAAGCGCATAACGACTTCAGACCGAACCTCTTAAAACTCGTAATGAAATGATCGTACACTCTACTCACGTTAAACTTCACTTCAAACTCGTAAGAAACCGTAGCGGAAAGAAACCCTAACTTTACTTTTGACTGGAAAAGGTCAGAACACCGGTGACGACTCAAAAGGTTTAAACGACCGTACAACTCACGTCGTGAAAGTGTCGTAGTAGAAAGTCCTAAACTTTATCGAGTTGACCTTAAGGTAGTGGAGGTGATCGAAACAAGGATCACTACGAAAGATTCCGGGTGAACTGGAGTGTAAGGTTCTACAGACCGAGATCTAATTACTAGTGTAGTAGTACTAATATCATATTTTGTGACTAAATCTATATAAGTTCCTACAGAAACTTTTTCCCATGTAAAATTTTTTACTAAATGTCTACGGATAAAGTTTACGGAAACCTTGACGGAAACTAGTCACCGAGCATTATGGGTTTCTGATCTCGTATTGAGTGGTAACACAATCCAACAGAGACTTCATTTGAATTAATAGATGAACCAACAGGACGTACCGTTAGAACTGGGTATGGACCTTCAGTTGAGTCCTTTTACGGTTTATTGTCCTAAGGTATTCCGTATATCTCCGGTTCTAATCTCATAAACGGGGTAGAACTTAAGTGGATTTCTCCAAACAAAATTATGTGTTGATGTAAGATAAAAAATTTTTCCTTAGACTTAAAATCAAAGGAAGAAAATTGGCCTGTGGTCGGATGTCAACTTATTAAATTATCACTTATGAAATAAGAACACAAGTCTTTTATTAACTTTACTTAAAAAAGAATAGTTACATCACGTAGGGAAACACCATATATTTCGTCTTTGACTTTATAATTTTGGGTTTAAGAATAAATTGAAAACAAACTATGTGTTTACGACTGAATTTTCATTTTGTTTGGTCTCTTTTTGGGGTTGTTTTATAAGGTTACTGTAGTACAATTATCATATAAGATAGTGGTATTTTTGATCTTAAATACACGACACTTAGTCGAACGATAACTTTATCTCGTCTTTACTCTTTGAAATCCCTATTTCTTTACAGTCCAGTTGGAGTTATAGAGGTTTACATAGGGGTGTGTTTCTGATACGTAAACATTTTATAGTTTGTGTAGCCTCCTAAACGGACCCTCCCCTGAATCTTGTGTCTTGTCATTACTATTCGTTACCCGTCTCTAAGGTTCTTTGAATTTGGTGATAGTGACGTAAACAACTTAAATATCAAACTAAGTTTTGTGATATGTTTAGGTTTATTTTTATTTATTCAATTCACGGACTATTAATGGAGGTACGTGTTTTTTAATAGTGGATCTCAACAAAACCCGAATTTGATCGACTGTACAATGACGTACATTTGATAAATCATGTTATGATCCGGAAACCAAAAGAAAAGGTCTAGAAACGTAACATTTACACTGACGACCCTGTAGAGTGTACTTTTATACTACAGTCGGTTACTTTTTTACCGTGGAGTGTCATATTGTATAAGACTGAACATTTCATTGTGTATTTTTATTCAAAGGAACGACATCTCTAAACTGTCCTGTGGATTTGTACGTATTTCTGTAAAAAAGGGGATCTTCACAATTCTATTTTCTTTAGCTTTTTCTACAATGAAAATGGGTACTTTACATTAGTCTTCGGTTGGAGGAGTGACTTCGGAACACCGAGGAAATTCAGTGGGACGGGTGGACGAAGAACTGAGAGAGATGACAGAACTGGTGTAAATGATTTAGTCCGTAGACTAAAAAGGTAACATACGACTGAACCAAACACAAAACCGACCCCTCAGTTGATCAGTAACGTAAGACAAAAGTGAGGGTAAATGGACCGAAACTGTAGTCGGAGAAAACTGTTATCGTGATCTGTAAGTCGGTCCGATATCCCGTGAACGGTGTTTCCTGTTCGGTTGGAGATTCGAGATAGGTTGGAGATATAGAATCCGGTTATACAAGTTGTCTGAATGAGAACACAATTTTATAGAACGAAATGTAAAATTCAAAATAACTTTTTATCCTTAACATATATAAATTCCACGTGTCTAACTACAAACTACATATGTGACATTAGTGTTGTTAAATCGGTTAATTGTATGGGTAATGGAGTGTATCATTAATAGAAACACTACTCTTGTAAATTCTAAATGAGAGAATCGTTTAAAGTTCACATATTATGTCACACTAATTAACATCAGTGGTACATCATGTGGTATAGAGGTCTTGGAAAAGTAGAACACATTGACATTCCTTCTTATCTTATACTGTAGGGGGTTTATACGGTGAAACCGTACACCGAGAAAACTCGATTTCCGTTAATCCTCTGTTACCTGAGTCCTTTTCATAAAATAGGGTGTAATTCACGGATTTTCTCAAACCTACCCCCCACCAAATCTCGAGTCTTTCGGAATAGACGTACCGTACATTTGTAAACAAATGGTTTGTAAACGAAAAGAGTAGAAGAACACTTGACAGAAGGAAGTTTTAGGGAGAGGGAAAGAGGAATCGTGTCCTACCTTATATTCAGAGTTGACAGACAGAGACTCAGAATTAAAATATCCTGAGGACTTACATTTTTTTAGTTTACAAAAGGAGGACGATGACGAAATACAGTTGACTTAATAATCCGGTTTCTTGGATCTGTTCCCTTCTTGACTTTTGTAAAGGAGGGGATGTTGACTTTGAAACATGAGAACTGATTCAGAGGTAAATGGAGGGTAAAGGTGAAAGGGGACCGTTAACGGTAAGACAGTCAAACTGATGAAATCTAAGGTGTATATTCACTCTAGTACGTCGTAAACAGAAATACAGACTGAATAAAGTCAATCGTACAGAAAGTCAATGTAGGTACAACAGTGTTGCTTCATGAAGGAATTCCGACTTATTATGAGGTTACATACGAAATGTAAAAGAAGTAAGTAGACAACTTCCTGTAACTCCAACGAAGGTATAGAATCGATAACACTTATCACGATGTTACTTGTACCAGTACATCTGTAAGTTCCATGACTAAAGTAAAGGAAACGTATTTGTGAATCTTTACTCTAACTACTTGGTATATCATTAAGATAAAAATTAAACAACTACTTGTGACAAAAGGGTATTATGGATATAGGAGAAAAACGTAGAACTTTCTTCTGACAAGTGTCTTATAGGGTAACTCTAAGATAGTCTAGACCCCTTAAATTCACAAATTTAATACCTAATAACGTTAAAACAGAAGAGTGTCGTCTCATTAAAGTGTATAGTGTTATCGGTTTTACAAAAAAAACAAAATGATTTATCTTTATGGAAATAAACTAAACCGAGGAATGAGAGATTTCATACATATGGTTATTCCTTTACGACAACTGTTGTATATATCTTAGTATTACACCTATAAATATAAATACTCTTATACCTAATAAGTAAACTATAAGTTTTATTTAGACGTATGATGAAACTATTAGGTTTGGATTCTCCTTGTGATACAGGAAAACACTATTTCCGTGAAGAGTCTTATGTGTGTTTCGTTAAATCAAGTTAATCCTTTACGAATCATAAAGAAAATTTTAGTTTGAATTTATGACGATTTAGTCTGGAATTTATGTTTCATTTACGTTATTTATAAGTTGAAAGGGTGGTTAAATTTATCAAAATACAATAACATTGATTGTCTTCGTTTACCTTTGTTTTAATATCCAGTAAAAGGGACAATTCCAGTTTGTTTGTATGTATGAAAATTAATGAGTAAACATTTTGTTTCTATTGTTCGGTTTCGATCGTTCCAAAACCACTCTGAGCCTATTTGAAAACACTGTGTACACATATAGTATCTAACAGTTAATAACTGTTAAGTGATTCATCTTCCGATTTAGAGATGTTTTCTACCTGATGGAAGACAAGTAAGTCTGACAAATAGGTATTTGAATTAAATGACAATGACAAGTCGAGGACGTAATGTAATTCATTTAAGTCCGTAAGTCTAGGAGTTATATGTGACCTTTTTCAAATCCTTCAATGATATAGTATAATTATAAATGGTGAATGACTTTAGTATCGTATTAGTACTATAATTTTTAGTAATAGACTCGATAATATGTTGAAATCTTTCTAGTAGTATAAGAAAGAAGTAACGGTACTATCCGTGGCTATTTTTTTTTTTTTTCACTTAATCATGGAAACGAACGAAAGACAAGTCATAGTTTAATTTTTGTTATATAAGTAACGACCACTCGTATATTTACTCATATTGAGAAACTCCTGATATACTGATATAATTTGTATATATGAATGATCACTGGATGCTTAAGGTTTAATTAGACACCTAAATAAATAACTATTTTTACTATCCCTGATTGATAGTTATAGTCCCATCTACCATACTACGTATATTTCTTTTTACAGTACTATGCACCTACGTGTATTCATACGAATAATATCTAAAAAGAAACTTATACGTAACACTATATTCTGTCCTTTTATAACACAACTGGTTTTCAGACAAACTTAAGAAGGTATTGTAGAATACCTTGTTGGACTCTCGTGAAAACCGGTTGAGGCGTAATTGTCACTGCGCGTGTGTGTGGGTGCGTAGTTACCTCTTTTCCGGTTCGTTCCATTCGTTCTTTTTTAATCAAAACAGACACGGACACCGAACTTAAAAATTTGATAAAAGACAAAATTAACAATTTTCTAAAAATTTTTTTGTAAATTAAACGGGTATAAGACAAAATTTTTAAAATAATCATTATCATAATTTAATGGTTTGAGAAATAGGATACGAATACCATCTTACACAGTAGGAGTTCTACGTACTTGATCAGTCACCTTACCCTACTAAGATAAATTTATCCAACCTTCTTACGGAAGAACTTAAAAGTTAGACATTGTGGTTAGTCTGTTACAAAATTTTTTGTGTAAAGCCTACTTTTATCTTAATGAACTATAAAAGTAACTTTTTATGGACTGAATGTTCTATAGACCTTTCGCAGACGGACGTCACACCCTCTGGACCCAAGTTAGGGACCCAACCCTTCTAGGAGACCTATTCCTTTACCGTTGGGGTGAGGTCATGAGAACGGACCTTTTAAGGCACCTGACTCCTCGGATCATCCGATGTCAGGTACCCCATCGTTTCTCAGCCTGTACTGACTCACTGAAGCGAAGTGCCGAAACGGGATAAGACTGGTGTTAAACGAGATTGAGTAAAAACCTAAAATACCTTGGTGACTACTATTACGACAGTTCAGATCAAGACAATTGTGAAGTAGAACAATCTCTGGACTTTTTATTTAATCATTAATCGTAAAATCCGAAATAGTAAGAAGGACTCGTTTTATGGTCTTTCTTACCATTAAAAAGTCTTAGCATAATGTTTAATCAGTACGACGACCTAAATACACCTAGATACCACTTCTAATTTTTTTTTTCTACGCCCTTTTCAGAGAAAATTTTTCAGGGAAATTATGTAATAACCTCTGGTTTTAGATCTTTATATGTTTGTACATTTCACTATCATTTCTTTCTGTACTCTTCCGTATAGTGTGTTACGATGAGTTTCTTCCGAACCCCCACTCCCATCCTCATAAGTGTGAAGCTATAGGATACTTTTCGTTCGTAATAGTTATATTAATCTATTTTAACTTCAATAAATGAGACTTGTTAGGTTCTAGTAATCCTTAGTTATTAATAGGGTACGAACCACAGTCAACTTTATTAGTTGATTTTAAATTATACAACTTCATTGAACATGAGTAGACGAGATTTTTTATAGACTTGTGTTATTCATTATTAGGTGTTACAATATATATAAACACACACAAATAAGTCAATATATGAGTCAATACAAGTACACACTATGTATACTTTTCACAATTAAGTTTCGTCGTCTTGAAAAAGTGATCCTCTGTCGCTAGTCTCTTCTCAAAAATCTTAATTTTGAAAGATGAAGAACAAGGGACCTCTGACGGGGTCAAGAGGTTCTTTCCGATACGGAAAGAGTACCATATTCCTCTCTCTATCGTTGATTGAATCATTCGAGGTCGTCCATAATTATTGTTTTCATGACCATCCCACTTACTAGACCATGGTCTTAAGAGGAGTTCGGACTACGAAAGACAGATGTTCGGATCACCCAAAGTAACTAAGAATGTCTTTCGGTAATCGGGAAAGGTTCGATCTGACGTGTCCGACTGGTTGGGTAGATAGGAGAGAGTAAGAGAAAGTTTTATAGTCATCAGAATTCAGTTTGTGTTGGAATTAGGGATTTAACTTTAATCTCTTCTTAGTCTCCGAATTGTTCCTTTTTAAAATGGAATTTTTACGTCAAATAATTTATCGGATCTTAGAAAATTTCTTCTTAAAAGGGTCTTTAAGGATGGAAACGTTTTTATATCTGTAATAAGTTGTCACCTAGGTTATTTCTTACGTTTAGGTTTTGAGTACAAGGGGTTTTAGTGTTACCATTATTCTTTGTACCAGTCGGAAACTTCGATTCTGTGTAACAAAATTTACGATCTCAGAAGGACCTTAGACCAATAAATATTACCAAAAATATCTGGTTCAAACACGGATGGACTGTGGACCTATTCAATCAGTTTTTGTGGTGGTTAGTGAATTCTTTCGAACAATGAGTAGTCGAGACGTTCGGACGATAAAACTAACTGAAGTAGTGAATTGTTGAATAGATGAAATTGATGGACTTTAATACAAGAAATCAGTAATTCAGGACAGACTGAGAAAACGTTTGGGTACCTGATATTAGGCGGTCCGAGACGAAGGTAAGATCAAAACCTGACCTAACGGTAAAGGAAGAGGTTCCCTAGAAGGACTGGGTCCGTAGTTTGGGTACAGAGGACTCAGAGGTTGTAACCGTCCGTCTAAGAAGTGGTGACTCGGTGGTCCCTTTGGGGTGTACTTTAGAATCAAGGTGTATTCCAATACTGTGGAGTTCGATTGTCACCTAAAATCTNGGACAGACTGAGAAAACGTTTGGGTACCTGATATTAGGCGGTCCGAGACGAAGGTAAGATCAAAACCTGACCTAACGGTAAAGGAAGAGGTTCCCTAGAAGGACTGGGTCCGTAGTTTGGGTACAGAGGACTCAGAGGTTGTGACCGTCCGTCTAAGAAGTGGTGACTCGGTGGTCCCTTTGGGGTGTACTTTAGAATCAAGGTGTATTCCAATACTGTGGATTCGATTGTCACCTAAAATCTATATTATGAATTGTAGGTTGAAGAACAAATTTTTTTTTTTTTTTTTGAGATATTGAAACAGTACGGTCGTCAACCTCTACTTTGGAATAATGGAAGGTCTGTCAAGAAAGTAAAGAGTTTCCCAGGAATCCTTTGGTATACTAAGAATTTGTTGAAACCAAGAATACTTTTTACAACCAATTATCTTGGAAGGGATCTTGATAATTTTTCAAGGGAATTCACCTAAAATATATGAGTTTTTAAACTCAGTGGAGAGTCGTTAACTTTCTAGGTCTTTCTACTGATGAATGCAAGGTATTCCTTTGTATTGAGGAATACAACTCAATTTTACACAAAGACCCACCGCCACGAAAGGCACTTTTTAGATTTTTATACACTTTGAATAGATGAAGGGTCCGATTGTTAGACATAGAAAGTCACTGGGGATAGAGTATTTTTATAATAGACGGTCCTGATAAATCGAGTTGAATGAGTAAAATGACTTTTTATACCTCGTGTCGTCACTAAGAGTTAGAACTCACACATAGTCTTAGTGGACCTCCCGAGAACAATTGGTTTTTATCGACCCAGAGGAAGTATTACAAAGTAAGAGACCATCACGTCTCTCCTCCCCCACCGTTCTTAAGAATAGACTTCATTAAAGAGTTTAGAATGACTCCGACGACTAGACCCTTCACTTGAAACTCTGGTGGTTTGACCTAATCTCTTATTAAGACTTGAAGGGGAACAAGAAAGTAGTTTAGTCGGAATCTCGTGCGAGTAAAAAAAAAAAATTTAGTGTTAGGACTGTGACTCAGTTTCGTTCGACAGTCATTTGACTTAGAGGTTCACAGAAGATATACGAAACAAAAAATTGAGTGTTTCAGAGGTTTACATTACTGAACCTTAAAGTACACACAAATGTTTAAATATACCATAAAAAGTTGACTAAAAAACTAACTGACTAACTACAGTTAAAAGAGAAAAATGAAATTGAGTTAACGACCAAAGTCGTCAAAAGTAATGTAACACGATCTAAAGTGGGTAGTTGACTATACACAGTTCTATAAATACCTTTGACTAAGCGAATTAAAATCGATGTAGAGAGTAAAAAGAGAAGTCTTAAATCAACAGAAATTTTGTACAAGGTTTAACCATTGAAATAGTATCAACCCAGAAACGGGTCAAACGGTCATAAATGGTTTATACAATTGTAAACAGTCATGAACAATTATGTCACTCTCTTTCTTTATAGACCGAAATCTTCAGAGAGGGTCGGATTTTACCTGAGATAAGTGTGTACACGTTTTAATTCTTAATTTAGACGTTTTGTGTCGGTACTATTATATATACCCCTACTAAATGTATTGTGATTGTAAGTAGGAAAAACTCAAAGTCAAAATATGTCAAAGTCATTACCCCGTATCAAAATTTTATGGGTACATTCGTGAGGATGTACGTGACAATTTTGTAAGGCCCCAGTTTATAAACTTGGTTTACAATACCAGGAACAGATTAAATAGACGGGAGACATTGGATCGAAGTCAAGTCAAGTCAAGTCAGCGAGTCAGCACAGGTTGAGAAACGCTGGGGTACTTAGCGTCGTGTGGTCCGGAGAGACAGGTAGTGATTGAGGGTCCCAAGTGAGTATGAGTGCAGGTAACTCAGTCACTACGGTAGGTCGGTAGAGTAGGAAACAGCAGAGGAAGAAGAGGACGGGGGTTAGGAAGGGTCGTAGTCTCAGAAAAGGTTACTCAGTTGAGAAGGGTACTCCACCGGTTTCATGACCTCAAAGTCGAAATCGTAGTAAGGAAAGTNTAGACGTTTTGTGTCGGTACTATTATATATACCCCTACTAAATGTATTGTGATTGTAAGTAGGAAAAACTCAAAGTCAAAATATGTCAAAGTCATTACCCCGTATCAAAATTTTATGGGTACATTCGTGAGGATGTACGTGACAATTTTGTAAGGCCCCAGTTTATAAACTTGGTTTACAATACCAGGAACAGATTAAATAGACGGGAGACATTGGATCGAAGTCAAGTCAAGTCAAGTCAGCGAGTCAGCACAGGTTGAGAAACGCTGGGGTACTTAGCGTCGTGTGGTCCGGAGAGACAGGTAGTGATTGAGGGTCCCAAGTGAGTATGAGTGCAGGTAACTCAGTCACTACGGTAGGTCGGTAGAGTAGGAAACAGCAGAGGAAGAAGAGGACGGGGGTTAGGAAGGGTCGTAGTCTCAGAAAAGGTTACTCAGTTGAGAAGGGTACTCCACCGGTTTCATGACCTCAAAGTCGAAATCGTAGTAAGGAAAGTTTCTTTAGGGTCCCGACTAGAGGAAATCTTACCTGACCAACCTAGAGGAACGTCAGGTTCCCTGAGAGTTCTCAGAAGAGGTTGTAGTGTCAAGTTTTCGTAGTTAAGAAGACACGAGTCGGAAGAAGTGTCAGGTTGAGAGTGTAGGTATGTGCTGGTGTCCTTTTTGGTATCGGAACTGATCTGCCTGGAATCAACCGTTTCATTACAGAGACGAAAACTTATACGATAGATCGAACCAGTATTGAAAAGAAGGATACAATGACATTTAAACCTAATATTCGAATTGAGACTTATAAGTTATGAAGTATCCGGTTTTTTTTTTTTAAGTAGGTCATTCAATGTAATGAGATATTTCAGTTTTATAAAAAGAAAGTTCCATCATTCCGACCCCACGTCCACCACCTCCCTCTTCATTTTAAGACATAAACGGTACACTAATATAAGACGTAAGTTAATTGTATTCGAATGAACTAAACCCCGGTGACTTTAGGGACGTGCTCTGACTGTGACCGTTTAGTACCCTTTTGTTTCAACGTTTTATTTGGTTTCCAATTTATCGTCAAACACGATCTGGCCACAACGTAACGTTACAAATTATCTTTAGATTGATACGTCCGAATCGGTTTACCCGTAAACAAATAAATGAATTATTTTTCGAACCTCCCTTTGTGATATTAACATCACCAAATAACCGTTGGGTGAGGTCACAAGAACGGACCTTTTAGGGTCCCTACCCCTCGGACCACCCGACGGTAGATACCCTAGCGTCTCAGCCTGTGCTGACTTCACTGAATCGTCGTAACTACAAAGAGTACGCATATAGAAACGAATCGTGTTCTAAAAGTTAGAATATCAACGGAGTACCATTCTTTTGTTTAAAGTAGATGACGGAGTCGACTAAAGAAAAAGAAAAAATTAGAACTAATGGGTCCTAGACGTCTTTTGAAAAGAAGGTGTCTTTTGAGGTAAAAACTCGGGTTGAAAACGATACGTATACGGACCTTATTGTTACTGCCGACTTTATATCTAAATTGTTTTACGTAAAGTAGGGGTTTGTTTTAGGTACAAGATAATTAAGGTTTATCCTTTTCCTCATACAGTTCCGACATATAACAGTGGGACGAATAAATTGAATATACGTCTTATGTAGTACTCTTTACGACCCGAACTCCTTCGTGTTCTACCTTAGTTCTGACGACCCTCTTTATAGTTATTGGAGTCTATACGTCTACTATGGTGGGAATACCGTTTTTCACTTCTTGACTTCTCGGAGAACTACTTTCACTTTCTCCTCTCACTTTTTCAACCGGATTTCGAGTTGTAAGTCTTTTGCTTCTAGTACCGTAGACCAGGGTAGTGGAGTACCGTTTATCTAGCCCTTTGTCATCTTTGTCACCGAGTGAAATAAAAACCCCCCGAGGTTTTAGTGACGTCTACCACTAACTCCGGTACCTTAATTTTCTACGAATGAGGAACCTTCCTTTCAATACTGGTTGGATCTATCGTATAAGTTTTCGTCTCTGTAATGAAACGGTTGTTTCCAGGTAGATCAGTTCCGATACCAAAAAAGTCATCAGTACATACCTATACTCTCAACCTGATATTTCTTTCGACTCACCGTTTCTTAATTACGAAAACTTGACACCACAACCTCTTCTGAGAACTCTCAGGAACCTAACGTTCCTCTAGGTTGGTCAGGGAGGATTTCCTCTAGTCAGGACCGACAAGTAATCATCCTGATTACTTGACTACAACTTTGACTTTGAGGTTGTGAGACCGGTGGACTACGTTTCTCGACTGAGTAAACTTTTCTGGGACTACGACCCTTTCTAACTCCCGTCCTCCTTTTCCCCCGCTGTTCTGCTACTCTACCAACCTACCGTAGTGACTGAGTTACCTATACTTAAACTCATTTAAGGTCCTCAACCACTAACTGTCCCTCCGGACCGTACGACGTCAAGTACCCCAGCGTTTCTCAGTCTGTACTGACTCGTTGACTTGAATTGACTTAGAAACTATTAGTTTTTTTATTTTTATACTCCTTTGACCTCGTTTCGTCTGACCTTTATCTCCTCTTTAATTTTTAATTGGTAAAACTATGAAAATCCTGAACCATAATTTTAAAGTATCCATCCTGGATACGTCCCGAATGGATCCAAATTAATAAACGGTGTCGACTCCGTTCTCGGACGGTACTTTCCGACGCTCATGTAACCTAAACTTTTCAGTGGTATGAGTCGTGACACACTCTTCATCAGTGGTAGAAGAGAGTATAAAACGCAACAAACAAGAGTCGAAGTCTCTCAAGACGTTATATGTGTAAGTAGTCAAGAGTTCACCTATGAACTCCAGAAAGAGACTTCTGTGGACCTCAAGAGAGACGTACAGAAAAGAAGTTATGAGACAGGACACTTTAGATAGAATCTGAAGAGTCAAAGAGTTTTAGTTGAAGAAGTTATGTCTGTCAGACAAGTCGAAACGGACTCAACGAGAAGGAACGTGGAGATACCATTGAGAGTCCCTTCATTGGTCGAAGTCCTTCAGGTCATTTGGTTCATAGGTAATGAGACACAATCGGTTCTTTCGAATGTGTAGTTTCATGAAATTTTATCAATATAGGGACATTAGTAAATATAATACCACTCTAGGTCCCTGAAGTATTTTAAATTAAGAAAATTAAAGGATTATGTACGGTAATTTTCCGTATATTACAACTAAAATAAATATTGACGGAAGAACCTGAGTGAAATTTTAGTATACTAATTGTAAATATGTCTCCGTAGAAAGTGTTTTAAACAGTCAGTCAAGTCGGTGAGTCAGCACAGACTGAGGCGTCGGGGAACCTGACGTCGTACGGTCCGAAGGGACAGGTAGTGGTTGAGGACCTCGAATGAATTTGAGTACAGGTAGTTCAGTCACTACGGCAGGTTAGTAGAGTAGGAGACAGTAGGGGAAGAAGAGGACGAAAGTTAAAAAGGGTAGAAGTCCCAGAAAAGGTTACTATTTTATGAGGTTTATATTTTAAGAGTCAATGAATAAATGAAATATCTTACTGTCATCTCCATTTTTATCGGTGCCAAAATTATCAATTAAACTATTGTGGAGTATCGAGTCTACCATTTCTTAGACGGACGTTACGTCCTCTGGGGACAAACTAAGGACCCAGTCCTTCTAGTCGATCTCTTCCCTATCCGATGGGTGAGATCATAAGAACCCGAAGAGAACACGAAAGGGAACACCGAGTCGACCATTTCTTAAACGAACGTTACGCCCTCTAGACCCAAGTCAGGGACCCAACCCTTCTAGGGGACCTCTTCCCTTTCCGATGGGTGAGGTCATAAGACCGGACCTCTTAAGGTACCTGACGTATCAGGTACCGCAACGATTCTCAACCTGTGCTGACTCACTGAAAGTAAACCATTGTGTTGTGAACATGAATCAAACTTTCTGAGGATCGTGAATAAAAAATCATATAAAATCGAGAGTGAATACTTGTATTGTTTTGTCTGAAATGGTTTTTATAATATAAGAATTATGTAGGAGAGTCCACTTAACAACAGAGATTACTTCATCAGTGGGAGAATGGTACCTTTGTCGGGATACGGTGACGGTTGGGATCTTTTAAGTCAGTGTGAGTAATTACCGGTTCGGTTGGTAACAATACAGTGATTCCTTCTATACCGAAAAAAAAAATAAGTTAGGTATTCTATTTGTTACTAGAGTTGTAGTAAAGTGATAGAGTTCATCTTCGTAAAATGATTACCTTCTGACCTACTTATATTACTTAAAAGTACCTATATTTTATATATAACATAATGTATCAAAATATATAAAGGTTTACATTGACTGAAAATATTAAACACTATGTACACAAGTATAAGAATCGTATACGTAAAAATACGGTCTTGATTCTATACCACGTGTGAGATGAGAATGGAGTTCCTCCACAATCGGGTATATGGTGTCCAGGAAACCATAAAAAGGACACTATGTAGTGTGTGTATGTTTCCTGTTCACTTTTGTATTTAAAGTCAGTGAGTAAGATCTTTTATTGTTGAATTTCCATTTCATGTTATTAAAAATGACCCGTCCCTAAAGATCTATAAGGAGGTGGATACCGTTCCTTACAGTCATAAGGGTGACAACGAAATTTCGTCCCTAGGGGTTATAGACCCGATACCTGGTCAGACACCAGAAAATCCTTGACCCGGTGTGTCGTCTCCCATTCGTCGTCCATTCTCTCGTTTCGAAAGAGATGAAAAGGATAGTGAGTGTAATGGTGGACTTGGAAGAGGTTGGGAAAGGCACCTTTTTAACAGAAGGTACTTTGGTCCAGGGACCACGATTTTCCAACCTCTGACGACGAAATATCGTAAGTATTGACCAAAGTTGGTCATTATAACAGTAGAGTCTAACGATAGGTCATACGTTGTTTTCCTTTCCATGGATTGTAGTACTTCAATTTTAAGGAATTCTTTCGGTCCGACGATTCATATAACATCGATGAGTCAGACTTGAGGTCGTAACACAAAAATGTAATCCAGTCCGAGTTAGAGTAACCGTTAGAAGGCACTAGTAATGTGTCGGATCAAAGTGGTTATATAAACAAGAAAAGGAATCCGAAACTATTTAAATTATTCGGAACTTCCAACGACTCAGACGGTTGATATCATTTACGTTCCTTTCATCGGATATGATTTAGGTATTCTAAAGATCTTAGTGTTTACTATGTTTCGTATATTAATAAAAGTTCTACTCGAACAAAATTTAATTCTCTTTGAGTATCTACTGACAAGAAAAGATCTACAGGTTCCTACAAAACACCTTATATAAAACTAGACTCCGTTTTAAGACTGAGGTGTCAACGATAGAAGTAGACAGATTTACACTCGTCTCTACTCGATTTGTTCACCCTTTTACTCTAACTTTTCTTTTTTTTCTTCCCAGTCCTGAATCGTCGTATTTTGGTCTTTCACCTTTTGACTGTTATTGATGTTAAGTTAGTGAAAACTGACTGACTCTAGTCGGGTCAAAAGATCGTGACACTTGTTTCGTTCAATGAGTTTTAATTGAAGTAAATGATCTCAACGTGACTATCCTTTAGATAATCCAACTAGTAGGACATCTATAAGTAAGGGGGTTTTTTATATATAAGACCAGATAAACCCCTTTCCTTCTCACCCTCTTGACCCTATTTATCTTCTGAGAACTTCAAACCTAGTTAGCTACAACGTAACGAATTTGTAGTAACAAGAGTCTTTTTATGTCTCTTTTCACTTTCGGTAACCACACACTCATTTGTTTATACAAATTGTGTGAGTTTTTAGGTATTCTTCAGTTTCTGGTCTTATGTTTATAACGTTAAGAAAACAGTGGGAGTGAAATAGTTGAACCAAAATTATCTCCATCGTTAAAAAAATTTTTCAAAAAAATTTTTCCTTGTCCCTTACCCGGACGTCAGTTATCGAAGTTGGACCTCTGAGAACATCGAAAGATTGATTAATGTTTCTTCATACGTAAGTATTTGTTTGTGTTTTGTTACTACAAATCTTTGGAGTGTTCCTGCGTATTTCTGACATGTTATGACAATACTAATTGACAAAAAGGGAGATTCCCCGACAAATCAAAAAATAACAATAAAAAGTCGAATTATTTTTACATTTACAGTAAGACTTACCCTTGTTACCCCTTTGATAAGTCCTTTTTTTATTTCTATCCATGGGGTCTCGTGGACTCCTTGTCTACCGTTTTTTCTACCGGACCCAGATGGAGTCCTTAAAATCCCGAGTGGTGCGTATAGTACCTCCAAGCTTATTCCATTAATTGTGGAGACGAGGTGTTCCGTTGATTTTTGGTCCGACCAAGTACCACCAATTTTCGAAAGTTTTACTGTATTGAGTCGTTCATCCCTGTTTTTAATATATTCGTTCGTATATAACTCTTTGACACGAACACATTTAGGGTAATCAAGGTTCCATCAGGAAACATGAATTCGTGAAATAAAATAAAATTAGGAATATAGGTTGGGAAGGTACAAAGTCAAATGTTCTATCTTTTGTCATCTATTATAAAACGGTAGTTTTATTTTGGTAACATTTCACAAATAGTACTTTTGACTATATAACTTTCTAGTCAAAGAGATTTGTTCAGTGACCCCATTTAAGTTTGAGACACCTTACTGACTCGTAGTTTCCGGTGTTCCTGAAATTAGTATAGAAGCTTTGTGATGTTTCGATAAATTAAATATGGTCTAGTTCGTAACGAAAGGTTCACAAAAGTCCCCGATATTTCCCTATACTTGTTTTGGGTCAGATCTTAGGAGTTCTTATTGTTTTCTTACAGGTTCTTTACACTTTTGGTCCTTGTACCTTAGGACAATCTCCCAGACACTAAATGAAACTTTTTACAGCCGTATAGTGTATTGATAATACAAACGTAGTCAGTTCAAAATTAAGTCTCAGTCTGTCTGAATTCAAATTTGTTGGATGGTAGAGATTAATGACACTATTGGAATGTTCTGTAAAGTAGAAAGGTCCAAAATGAACCAAGTTGACATTTGACCAAAGATTCCAACTTTCTTCGTGTTCGACCTTAGTTCTACCGACCCTCTTTATAGTTATTGGAGTCTATAAGTCTACTGTCGTGGGAATACCCTCTTTCACTTCTTCTTTATTTCTCGGAGAACTACTTTCACTTTCTTCTCACTTTTTCAACCGAATTTTGGGTTGTAAGTCTTTTGATTCTAGTACCGTAGGTCAGGGTAGTGAAGTACCCGTTTATCTACCTCTTTGTTACCTTTGTCACTGTCTGAAATAGAAAAACCCGAGGTTTGAGTGACGTCTACCACTGACGTCGGTACTTTAATTTTCTATAAACGAGAAACCTTCTTTTTGACTGTTTGGATCTGTCGTATAATCTTTCGTCTCTCTAATGAAACGGTTGTTTCCAGGCAGATCAGTTCCGATACCAAAAAGGTCATCAGTACATACCTACACTCTCAACCTGATATTTCTTTCGACTCGTGACTTCTTAACTACGAAAACTTGACACCACAACCTCTTCTGAGAACTCTCAGGGAACCTTTGTCGTTCCTCTAGGTTGGTCAGTTAAGATTTCCTTTAGTCAGGACTCATAAGTAAGTTTCCTGACTACGACTTCGACTTCGAGGCTATTAAACCGGTGGACTACGTTTCTTGATTCAGTAACCTTTTCTGGGACTACAACCTTTTCTAACTTTCGTCCTCCTCTTCCCTTTCTGTCTCCTACTCTACCAACCTACTGTAGTGGCTGATCTACCTGTATTTAAACTCATTCAAGGCCCTCAACCACCACCTGCCCCTCCGGACCACACGACGTCAGGTACTCCAGTGTTTCTCAGTCTGTTCTGACTCACTGACTTGATTTAACTTCCAAATTTCTATTTCGGGTACAGTCCGATCTCGAATCGAAGAGACCTCTTTTTCAATACACTCTCTCTCTTTAAATAAAATTCCTTGACTGAGTGGGAAAACATCCCGACTATTTAGGTTTTAGACGTTCCGTCCGGTCCTCTGACCTCTGGGTCCCATCTCATCGGAACGTCAGAACTAAGTTTGCCGTTATTTCCCTTTTTTTTCTGAGGAGGGAGAATCTTAAACAAAGGACGTCCCGGGTAAATTCGTGAATCACCTCTAGGGTCCACGAAACATAATCCCAAACCTTGACTCCTATGACCGAACATCCCATCGCTAAGAGTCCGGATATCGTTGATTCTAGTGGAGGTCTCTAAAATTTTGGATGATTATGTTTGGGGAGTATTGAGTCAACCATTTCCTGGACGGACGTTACGTCCTCTGTACCTAAGTTAAGGACCAGTCCTTCTAGGGAACCTCTTCCTTTACCGTTGGGTATGGTCATAAGAACAGGCCTCTTAAGGTACCTGTCTCCTCGAATCGTCTGATGTCAGGTGCCCCAGCATTCTCAGACTCTACTGAATCACTGATCTAGTGGTAACTATGTTCGGGGAGCGGAGGTGTAAGAATTAAACTTACGAGGGGTCCACTAAGATTACACATGGGTTACAATCTTTGGTGAAAACATTCTTCTTCTCTAATAAGATCTTTATTAATCTTTTTATACAGTAGGGGATATGTTGTCTTTATATTTGATTTCGTGACAAGGTCGAGTCCTTAACTGAGATGTCATGGTGTAACGGAAGTCACAACTGGACCCCGGTGGTCTCGTAGGGATCGGTATCCACCGTTTAGTGGGTTTAAGGGAAAGACTGTAACTAAACAATGACCTATGTGTCTCTTCAAACGTCTTTGATAAACAATTCACGTTCTTTAAATTTTGGTACTTTTTAGGTACTATAAGTAAAAATTTTATAAATCTCATTACATCAGGTTCCTTTAATGTTGACGTTTATTTTACTACTTTTTATTGAACTTTTTATACCCGAAGGAACCACCGAATCTACCATTCCTTAGACGGACTTTGTATCCACTGGACCCAACTCGGGACCCAGTCCCTCTAGGGGACCTCCTCCCTTACCGATGTGGGTGAGGTCATAAGAACTGACCTCTTAAGGTACCTACCTCCTTGGACCGTCCGATGTCAGGTACCCTAGCGTTTCTTACTCTGTCCTTTTAGTTTGAAGTGATTAGTGCTGTATTTTATTTGTAGTTAGTAAGTAATTTTGAGATAAAGGTGGATCGAAAATATAATTTTGGACACTTACCATATCTATATTCGGTACAAAATTTTCTCCATGATGGAGTCATCTCTACTGACTTCATAGTACACTACCTGAACTATTTATCACTGTTGATAGTAAACAAATCGTGACATACAATTGTAACAAATTCGCGAATGTAGATACTTCAGTGAAGAGTATTTTGCGTACTTACCATTAACGGTAAAAAGACTGTTTCTCTGTCCATATATAATAATTTATGTAATAAAGAGTATATAGATTAACGAACACCTTAATCTTGTTGTTGTTTTTCCTTTGTCCCTTTCGACCTTAACTGTTTTTCTCCAGTTCTTCATAGATTACTCCTTCACAACTAGTAAGTGTATTTATATTGGGACCTTTCATATCCAAGGGTGAGAAAGGTCTGAGAGGTAAGAATAAAAAGAATTAAGTAGAGATCATAAAATATGACTTTCGTTAGAAGTAGTTAACACAATAGATTCATTTCGAATGGGTGAGTATTGACAGACCTCGGAATGGTATTAAGGATCTCTCTTTTATTAGACAAAAGGGTCGACATGAGAAACGGGGAAAGAACAGGCACGACTTACAAAGAAAAAGAGGTGACCCTCCGAAGAAGTCCGAGAAACGGTCAGTCACGAGATAGACGACCTAGAGTATTGTAAAAAGTGTACAGTTAGGTACAGGGACCTCAAATTAATATATAACCGTTTGGAGAGAGTCCCTGAGACACATGGGAGTTTCTACCTCAAGGTCAGAATATCCCTATATACAGGGTTCAACGAGTCATTTTTTACTTAGAGGTCGATTCTGTTACAGGCTCCAAAAACCAAAAACAAAAAACAAAAAAGCATTTTTGATTTGTCTTATTTGTTTGTTTTGTCTTTTTCTTCCCTTTCTTCCTTACCTCGATCACTTCGTTCTATCATCCTAAAGGTCTTAACCGACGTCCAAACCTTGTCTCTCTTCCATCTGACTGGAGGTCGACAGTACCTTTCTCCAACCTTCCTTTACTCCCTCTTTTTTGGGGTGTTTTTGGAAGATTTAGATCCTTCAGTCAGAGGAGTTAGAATCTCAATGTCTCTGAGGTTTGTGACTCTAAAGATATTATTCATATTTAGAACGGACTTTATATTTGGGAAGTGTTTAGATCTCACACTACTTTAAACTTTAGACTTTTATACCGTCTTAATCTTTTAAAACAGAATACTATTTTGTAAATAGATTTAAAAACTGTAAAAAGATTTATGTATAAAATCTTTACATGTAAATATATGTGTAAATGTCTATATTTGAGTGTAATCTGTTTTTTTTTATTTAAGTATTCACATCAGAAATTTCTTTATGTATACGAAGGGCACTGTAAATTAAAAGGTATATGGAGATAGACAAGATTAGGACGATGGTCAGGGTCTTCATGACAAAGGAATCATAATCAGACGGAAAATGGAAAAGAATAAACTTTTGTTTTGGTTTCTTAGTCTCTAAAAGATAGGTGGGTTGTCATGAAAGAATTGACTTTTTAAAACGGGACTTTGATACACTTCTGAAAAAAACTAACAGTTTATAGATAATAATTTCTGTGACAAAAGATTCTTAAATTTTTTTTTAGTAATTATCTTATTCATATTTGTCGAATTAGGAATTCCTCGTTCAAGAGTTCTTTTGTGACTCTAGTTGACGACTTTCAAAAGTTTGTATCTGAGGTCTGGTTAAGACGACTCACTTTAAAAGGAGTTTCTTTAGTCCGGTGTTCCTTCCTTCTCCCTTTACCTTAACTCCTATAGAACTAAAAGAAAGGTAGTATTAGATTTAAAGTAACCTTAAAATACAATTTTCCATTAGGGCTCGTCACGAATTTGAAGGTGGAGGAAGAACTTTTTTCACTGATATATGTGAAACAGAAGACATAGTGTGTGACTCCCGAAGAAACCACTGAGTCTACCATTTCTTAGAAGGACGTTATCTCCTCTGGGTCCGAACTAGGGACCAAGTCCTTCTAGGGGACCTCTTCCCCATCAGTGGGTGCGGTCATAAGAACGACCCTCTTAAAGTACCTGTCTCTTCGGACCGTCCGATTTCAGGCACCCCAACGTCTCAACGTGCGTTGACTCACTGATTGTGATGGTCTTTGACCTTTCACTTTTAACGAAGTTCTATTTATACCAGGGACAATACTTTGTATTCAACACCTTAAATAGAATTAAAATTTTCCTTTTATGTACAATGACTGGATTATTTAATGTTAATTCGTTGATAAATATATTTCTTTCATTTCGTAAAAAGTATTAAACGATTAAAAGTAGACGTTGTCTAAAATAGATCCCAAATGAGATATTACCGTTTTATTATTTCGTAGATTAAAATTTTTCATAAACCTAAAGTAAACTCTAAAATATCTACCCTTTATTCGGTTACTGACATAAATATGAAAATTTCCCGACAAAGCGAAAGGTCTTAAATTCGTTTTTTGAGATTGGACTTGTTAAAGGTCGAAACTTCGTACTCTTTTTTCGCATAGTAGAAAATAAAAGTGTGTGACAGTGGATTAATTAAAGAAGTTTTGGAACCCCTTAACACGAAACTAAGAGAAGAATTTAGTAGTTTTAATCGAAAGACAAGTGGTTGATGTTCGACGATTTTATGGTTGACAGTGACACTTAGTTTCTTTTGTCAAAACTTGACTTTTTTGTTTTTGTTTTTGTTTTTTTTTTTGTTTTTCTTTTGTGGAACTCTTTATCCTTAGTTTAATTCAAAAGTACGATAGTAGAAATCTTGGTTTCTTTTTCTTTGTACGTATGTCTTTTAAACGTAAAAAACCAAACAGTGTAAATCCGTAATATTATATATATTAAAAATATAAGATCACATAGTTGAACGTTGTCGAACAAGGTACCAATAAAAGGGTGTATGTGTATGTACATAAATGTATATACGAATATGTCACTATGAGTACTGATGTATTTGTGTTAAAAAATACCTTTATAAGATGAAAAAGGGAACGGATATACAATCTTAAAAGAAGTAATGTTGTGTCTGTATAAAATACTAAAATATAACTATAAATGATAAACAATTGTAACGACACAATATATATTAATAATACATCACTCCTTTCGTAGAATTAAAAAAGGGATTGTTATGACGAATTTTAACATAGTAGAAACATGTCTAAAGAAACACTTTAACTTTCAGAAGTTCGAAAGAAAGAAATGTAGGTTGCGACAAAAGTTCCAAAAAAGGAATGTACGTTCCAAATATAAACATGACAAATTAAACATCCTTATCATATGAATAATACTTATAACCGAGAAACAGAATAACTTTGTCGATAGAAGGAGGTTCAACAATTATCATACGATAAAACTAATGATATGAAATTGTTATTCAAAGTTATCGAGCATTAGATTCAAAATAAAGTGATAAGTAAAAATCACGTTTTTAAATATAGACTCAAATATTCAAGTATACAACTCTGGTTAAAAGTAAAATTACTAATATTTTCATAAAAACAAAACAATCATACAGTACTCGTATTAAATAGCCATGGTTGTAAAAGTTTACTTCTCTGATCTAGTACGTTTTAAACTGTCTTAGTATAATAAAGAATTTGTAAACGACGACGACGATTGAGCGAAGTCAGTACAGGGTGAGCCACGTTGGGGTCTCTGCCGTCGGGTGGTCCGAGGAGGCAGGACCCCTAAAAGGTCCGTTATTGACCTCACACAACGGTAAAGGAAGAGGTTACGTACGTACGTACGATTCACCGGAGTCAGCGCAGGCTGAGACACGCTGGGTTACCTGTCGTCGGGCGGTCCGAGGAGGTAGGTGTCCTAAGAGGTCTGTTCTTATGACCTCACCCGACGGTCAAGGAAGAGGTAGAATTTGTAAATCCACATCCATATAGTGATATATTCCGAAAGGACCACCGAGTCTTCAATTTCGTAGACGGACATCACACCCTCTGGACCCAAGCTAGGGACCCAACCCTTCTAGGGGACCTCTTCCTTTACCGTTGGGTGAGGTCATAAGAACGGACCTCTTAGGGTACCTACCTCCTCGGACCACCCAATGTCATGTGCCACGGTGTTTCTCAGCCTGTGTTGACTCTCTGAAGTTTGTACCGACTAATGAAAATGAGTCTGTCTCAAATACAATTATAATTATGAAAATTTCCAAAAACTAGTATAAAGATGACACAATATGAAACATTTAATTTCAATGAGTAAAATAAACATTTATTATAACGGTCACTTTAATTTAAAATTTCTGTAAAATTAACAAATGATGTAAATTCTATGCGTTAGTACAATATGAGTATAATTTTCTTATAGAAGAGAAAAATTTTTACATATAAGGAAAATTGTACGTCAAAAAAATGAAATTGATCTTCTTTTCACTTTATTTTCGACTCTGTCTCGATAGAAAGAAAAGGGAACTTTTCGAATAAAAAGCGAGACTTTTCAAAATCACTATATATATATAAACCGTTCTACTGTTGTATTATTTAAAGTCTACCCAAAAGGAAGATATAAGACCGTCAAAATTAATAATGTTATAAGAGTTTTATTTTTAATGACATTAAGTGAATTAAATTCATTACTACGCAGAAATATGTTTAATTCCTTACAGTACATTTTTTCGTGTTGGTCAATACTTTACAGTGGGAGAGTTTGTCCTAACCTTTAGGACTGAGATCGTTAGACAACGGAGACTTAAAAGTAACAATCCAAGTTCAGTCCCAACCTTCAGTATACAAGGTTTTCCTCTAAACCTTATATCTTAAATAAAAAAATAACTTTGTATAATTCCTGTATTAAATTATAACCATTAGTATAATAACCGGTGTTAATTAAATATGTATTTTGATAAGATTGTATGACTTCATGTTTTGCCATCAAATTCAATTTTTTGCTGGGAACAAGAATTGAGAAAAGAAGAAAAGTATTACTTGGAGTTTAGGTAATTCTGTAGAAGAACCAAGATGGAAGTTTTATGGGAAAGAGGTATGAACGAAGGAACTCAAAAATCGACAGACGAGTGTACAGTGGAAAAGTATCTCCAGTAAGAACCGGTAGGATAATTGCGGGATTGTAATGTAAGATTGGGGAATGGACGACCAAGTGAGTCGTTATTAGAGGTCCAGTGTAATAGATCATTTTGGAACATTATTATTATTTATTCTAAACTCTGATATAAACAACAACAAGTTAATGATTCAGGTTGAGAAACACTGGGGTGTTTAACATCGTACGGTCCGAAGGGATAGGAAGTGACAAAGGGTACTGAGTCTTCCATTTCTTAGACGGACGGTTACGTCCTCTGGACCCAAGTTAGGGACCCAATCCTTCTTGGGGACCTCTTCCCTTACCGATGGGTGAGGTAATAAGAACGGACATCTTAAGGTACTTTTCTTCTCAGACCGACCGATATCAGGTACCCCAGTGTTTCTTAGTCTGTACTGACTCGTTCATTGTGAAGGTTCCAATAATCCTTAGTATAATAACACTTCGACGACTTTTTGTATTAAAAATCTACACCAGATATAATAGTCTTTACGTATTACTTTGTTTCTTAAGAATCACTGTTCCGTTAGTCAAGGATCAAATCTGAGTCGGTAAAGGATGGGGAATCTTCTAGTCTTAAAATCGGTCGGACATGACCTCCTGTCCTCACTTTTCTGACTGTTAGTTGACAGTCAGTGTAATATAGACTTATGTTCAATAGAACCCACATAATAGAGTGTATAATGAAGTAAAGTGTTAATGTAAAAAGTAAGTAAACAACTGAAATACAGGGGCGATGTTACATCCGAGATACTCCTGTTCTAGTAAATCAAGTGCCGAATAATAGGTCACGTTATTATCGACCCTGAGTTATTTGTATACGACTTTGTTAATGACTTACCCAAAACTAACAATGTCTTATACGGTTAGATACTTAGTCCAAAGATTCTTCCGAAGTCTCACTAGGTAAAGGGTCGCAAAATTTAGATGATGGTTATTATGAACGTGTAAAGTCACCGACGGATCCTTTTACCTTGTTATCTGAAGTAGAGTGTGTACCCGTCTTAAATTTTGTGTTAGTAGACTTCGTATACTGTTTCGTCGTTCACTCAGTAAAGGTCTTTAAGTCAGAGAGTGAAGTAATGGTATGTTGGTTGAGGGTTTGATCAACCATCGAGTCCTTGAAGACTTTCACATTATTAAGTCGACTGTTTTCAACCATTACAAGGTTCTTATAACAGAATGTAGAATTCGACTTTACCTTCTTATTTGACAAGATACATATTTTATGTTATATCGATACCTTTTTTACTATCTGACTGAAAGGTAATCATATATGAACCTTTTAGATCAAAGTTTTCCCTATTACTTCTCTCTAATGTTTCTCTTTAAAATCTAACTAACTACATAATAGACCGAGAGTTTTTAAAATTTGTACTTCGTGTAGTTAAGGTAAAATGAAGTAGACGAATGAAATGATAAATGAATAGAACCGTTAAATTTTGATATACTAAAAAGAAGATTAGATAGAACATAGTTTTTATTTTGATTTCTTTTACAGTTGACATGAATGAGTACCGTTATTTATAAGATATCTAACAGGGGGACTAATAGAATAAAGGAGTTAATAACTCGACGGATTGAGAGAAACGGAAGTATTTGATTATTTTTCTTTAGGTTAGGACAGAAGGACTAAAAGTGTTTTAAAATTGGTGTATTATTTCAGGAAGGAGTCGTTTTTGACAGTTGTGTTCAGTACGTAATTCCATGAGTTTACACTTGGTTATTCTATAGAGACATATAGACATACAGGACTGACGAACTATTTCTTGACTCTAAGTGACTCTTCTCCATATGGAAAGAAAAGTAGTGTTTGGGTTTATAATTTTATGGCAATAGTATGAAAAGCAACCCGTACCTATAAAGAAAATGAGGATCTACCCTCTTTTCGTAACATGTGAGATCTACGTTGTCTCCTTACGTTCCGTCTTCCCTTCTGAAGATACATGACACACCGAAAAGTAATTATGTCTAAGAACCTAACCCGAACCTGTAGATACAAATTTATCTCCTCCCGGTCTTGAGTTCACGTTAAAGATGTATTCTCTTTCATACTCTGATACCTGTTTTCAAACTCTTAGTTTGGTTTTTTGACAAGTTTTCTCTTAATAAGTCAAGTCAAGTCAAGTCAGTAAGTCAGCACAGACTGATAAACGCTGGGGCACTTGGTGTCATGCGGTCCGGAGGGACAGGTAGTAGCTAAGGGTCTCAGGTGGGTTTGAGTACAGGTAACTCAGTCACTACGATAGGTTGGTAGAGTGAGAGACAATAGGGGAAGAGGAGGACGGTGGTTAGGGAGGGTCGTAGTCCCAGAAAAGTTTACTCAGTCGAGAAACGTAGTCCACCGGTTTCATAACCTCAAAGTCGAAGTTTTAGTCAGGAAGGTTACTTGTGGATCCTAACCAGAGAAAATCCTATTTGACCAACCTAGAGGAACGTCAGGTTCTCTGAGAGTTCTCTGAAGAGGTTGTAGTGTAAAGTTTTCGTAGTTAAGAAGCCGCGAGTCGAAAGAGATATCAGGTTGAGAGTGTAGGTATGTACTGGTGACCTTTTTGGTATCTGAACTAAGACTAATATTCGTCTAAACGAAGTCACGAATTTCCCATATGAGACCGTCTCACCTTTCCCAGTAAGAGAGTACGGTCAGGTTTTGAGCAGTTACAAGACCTCGAGACACCTGATATCTAAACCCCTTGTACCATCTTTGTTTCACGAACCTTGTTTGTACTATAGTGTTCTCTACTGTAATCGTACGGCAGTAAATTACAAAAGCTTTATCGAACAAACCAGAATCTATAACTAATCTTACGGGAGTTATAAACAACCTGTTCATCTCAAGTCAAGAGATGAGTCTACAGATCTTAATACAAAACATGTTTCATCCATGTTTCATTTATGTCTATTTTATCTATTTACTTCACCTTCGGAATTCTCTCCCTTTTTTTATACCTTGTATGATATACTCCTGGAAAGGATCGGTCTACCGACGATAAACGATACCTATATTCCTGATTTGATAACTGAGGATACAACTCCGTTCATAAGGAAATGGGTTTAGTTCTGATTCTCAAGTACATTAAACAGGTACTTGTTTTTATAAGAAAGTAATAAATACATATTTCACCACTCTAGTCCACGGTAAACCTAAAGTATGTACGTTTTTCATTCCGTGTTTCAAGTTGAACTGATTCTTATACTATTTTCCATTCAATCCTTCCGAAGGGTAAACATAAACATAAAAAAGTTTGTATGTCATTTCTATTGGGAAATTTTCCCAAAAATTTTGAGTCTTTCACAGATATAAAATTATTTGAATCTAGTTTGTTATGAGAATTGCTGGGGCAGTTTCAAGTCAAGTTAAGTCGACGAGTCAACACAGGCTGAGAAACCCTGGGGTACTTAGTGTCGTACGGTCCGGAGGGACACATAGTGGTTGAGGGCCTCAAGTGAGTTTGAGTGCAGGTAGTTCAGCCACTATGGTAGGTCGGTAGAGTAGGAGACAACAGGGGAAGAGGAGGACGGGGGTTAGGGAGGGTCATAGTCAGAAAAGGTTACTCAGTTGAGAAGTGTACTCCACCGGTTTCATGACCTCAAAGTCGGAATCGTACTAAAGAAGGTTTCTTGTGGGTCCTGACTAGAGGAAATCTTACCTGACCAACCTAGAGGAACGTCAGGTTCCCTGAGAGTTCTCAGAAGAGGTTGTGGTGTCAAGTTTTCGTAGTTAAGAAGCCACGACTCGGAAGTGTCAGGTTGAGAGTGTAGGTATGTACTGGTGACCTTTTTGGTCTCGGAACTGATCTGCCTGGAATCAGCCGTTTCATTACAGAGACGAAAACTTATACGATAGATCTAACGAGTATTGAAAGGAAGGTTCTTCATTCGTAGAAAATCAAAGGACTGACGTTAGTGGTAGACGTCACTAAAACCTCGGGGGCTTTTATTTCAGACTGTGACAAAGGTGACAAAGGGGTAGATAAAGGGTACTTCACTACCCTGGTCTACGGTACTAGAAACAAAAGACTTACAACTCGAAATTCGGTTGAAAAAGTGAGAGGAGAAAGTGAAAGTGGTTCTCCGAAAAATCAAGGAGAAGTGAAAGACGGTATGCCTACCACAGTAGACGTATAGAGTCCAATAACTAGAAAGAGGGCCGTTAGAACTAAGGTCGAACACGAAGAAGATCGGGTCCCAAGGAGTACTACATGAGACGTATATTCAATTTATTCGTCCCACTGTCATCTGTCGGAACTGCATGAAGAAAAGGATAAACCTTGGTCAGACAACAAGGTACAGGTCAAAATTGACAACGAAGGACTGGACGTGTATCCAAAAAGTTTGACGGAGGTTTTGTGTCTATGTTTTGGACCGTGTTATAATTTTACTATTAAGAGGAACGTGACTAGATATCTAAGTTACACGAGGATCTTTTTAACGTTGTCTTGAAAACTTATTTTACTGTTTGACTAAGATTTTAAATTTACCTTTCTGTATATTTGAACTTATCGGTTGCGACAAAGTCTTTCTTTTACAAATTTTGTGAATGTGGGAGACTAATGTACTAAATGATATTTCGAAGTTATTAGTTTCCGTGTGAAACAAACGTATTCATGTCTCTATATCTAGTTATCTTATCTTAGTTTTATGTCTAGGACTTAATATATCAGATAACCGAAAACTGTTTTGACAGACACATTTAGTTACCTTATTTCTATGATAAAAACTATTTACTAAAACTTCTTTGAACCTTTTACTTACTTGGAACTAAAGATGAAGTATTACGTAATTTGTGTCTGTGTGTACTACCCAAATTCTAGATTTTCGTCCGTGATTTTGATGATTTCAGATTTGGTCTTATCCTGTTTTGGTCGAAACACTGTAACTAATTTCGTTTCTAAAAAATTTTTTACTTATCAAGTTAAGTATTTTCCTTTTGTTACCATTTTATATGACTAAGTTTTAATTTTTGTTTGTTTGTTTGTAAACAAGAAACCTTCTACACTAAATTTTTTTTCAATTCTGTGTCTGATCCTCTTTTATAGGTATTTGAAGTCTTTTATTGAGTTCGTACGAAATGGAGCATTTCTCTATTCGTTTCATAATCGGTAGGTATGACGGGTGTGAGTCATTATTTTTACTTGTCTTATAATTAGATGTTACTGTACCTATTTCGAATTGTTTTTACGTCTCACTTTTTTTAGTTTATGTCTCTATTGTATGGTGTAATAAGGTGACTGTACTGAAACATGTTCTCTTTTATGTTTATTAATAATATTTGTAAACTTTTTTGATTATACTTATGAATTTTAAAATATCTACTAGTAATTAAAATAGAGTCAATTAAGAAAAATAGAAATTTTTACGGATAAATCTTTTTACGGATAAAAAAACTTGAAGATTAAAGACTAAACATATAATGATATTGATTCCAATATTAATATTGGAATTAATTATTTAAATATTAAAATATTTCAATTTAAATATTAAATTGATCTAATATAAATTACCTACAAAATAGGGAGGTAACGAATTGAAGAGTGTATATTTGTATATATATAAGAAGTAATTTGGACAAAGACCTTCAGACAATTATTTACTCTTTAATTTAGTATTTTAAATTTAAAGTTTCCCTGTATCCTCAGTTTGAACTTGAGGGTTACCGGTTTATACCTTGTCAAACTCGTTGTTCTATTTATTACATCATCATGTAATATCGGATTTTATCTTTTATTTATATCTGTATATTTACATTTATTCACTAACTTATTTATTTATATACCTTCTTCTTTCAGTTTAGAAGGAAAGATTTTTTAAGAATTTTTATGTGTATCTATACCAGAGGGAGGTCCTTCATCTTGAATTAAGATATAGGTGGAGGATGAACTCTTATCCGATTTGAATCGTGATTGAAGAAGGTCTTCTTATTTCATTCCTTTCACCTTTTGTAAATGAAATGTTACTTCTTACGACTTTTTATGGTGTAATTATAGAAGTCACAATTGTGGGGAAGACGACGATATACGTATAGTACATAGGGACTATACTATACTACTTTTTCCGTAAAAAAGAACTGTCATGATAAAAAGTTTCAGGTAAGATTCATAGTCTTTTTGTGATTGGTTTAGGTCTACACCCCTGTAAGATATTCTATGAATAGACCATGAGGAGTTTTAACAATTCCATTCCTTTTTGTTCATTTACGACTCTCTGTCATTTCCTCTGGTTCTTTTGTATTTTTGACTCATGTTACAACATAAGATCTAACTGAGGACCTTATTTTTCTTTTGTAACAACCACTTTATGATATGTATGTTGTAACCCTCAAATCAGTGATTGGTACACGGTCACAATCATAAAATCAACACTGTTTACATAGTACCATCGGATTCTACTATTGACACCGTCTTTCTATCACTTTCTATAAAACTTTAAGAGATATGGTAGAAAAAAAAAATTAAAAAAAATTTTAAAAAAATTACGTTAGATAATAAAATAAAATAAAAATCAAAAAATGAAAAATTTGAAATTTTAGAAATTAAGATATGGTAGAAATTTTAAAATTTATAAATATGTTTGGATATAAAAAAGTTTTATTTTCAAAGAAACTTTTTATTGTCTTTTTTTTTTTTTTTCTAGTAAAAGCAATGGATGTCTTCATCTTTGACAGATTAGGCTCTACCGTTAATTAAAGTAATTTTCTTCACTGGAATTTTTATGAACATGAGCGAAACTTCGTCTCTTGTTACAGAGACTTTCACGAAGAGTACACTAATTGACAGTAGAATATATTTCTGCACTTTTTGTAAACGTGGCAAAGAAAAGATCTAAAAAAAAAGGGTCATTTCTTAGACGGACGTTACGTCCTCTGGGTCGAAGATATGGACCCAACCCTTCTAGGGGACCTCTTCTCTTTCCGATGGGTGAGGTCATAAGACCGAACCACTTAAGGTATCTGTCCTTGGATCGTCAGATGTCAAGTACCCAAACGTTTCTCAACCTGTGTTGACTCACTGATTATGAAAAGATCCTGATATCCATTAATAAACGATTTAAGACTCCGAACGATGTTTCGTCTTAAATACGTAAGGATTATCCAGAGACTTACTAATCAGACAACCTGAAACCCTTTTCCTAATTCGTTCAATTTAAAATTATAACCCCACCTCTCTTTTCTTCTTTTATTATTTACATTCTTTTTACATTGTATTGATATACTAGTAACAATAACAAATCAACGATTCAGTACAGAATGAACAAAAGGTGGGGTACCTGACATCGGGCGGTCCACGGAGACCTCACCTAAGGGTAAAGGAAGAGGTCTCTCAGTAGAAGTGGGTCCCTAACTTGAGAGTAGAGGACGAACCGTCCACCTAATAAATAGTGATCCGTGGACCCTCCGGGTATTGATATACTAATTTAACGGATTAAATCTCTTTTTATTTATCAACCAGAGGTAATAATCACTTAAGACATACAAACTCAAAAGGATGAGTCATTTTAAATAAACTTTGGAGTTTAATTACAAGTACTATGAAAGTGAGTAAACACCTAGATATGTCTCGTCATTTTTAACTCATGGGTTATATACGTACTGGTAAACTCGAACTTTTTCGGATACGAGACTAATGGGAACAATGGAGAGTATAACATTTGGTAACAAGAAATGTACCAGATAAATTCACAGTACAGAAACGTAAAGACACAGAATTACCGGGGAACGTATCATGATTAATTACACGACAGATTACAGGGATTCGTGTTCTTCCAATATATTACATGGAACCCCTCTCTCATACAAACGATCTATTCGAAGTAAACCCGTATCTCAATATGACAACTCAAGGTACAATTAACTAGTTATTATATAAATATTCCACAGAAATTTGTATTCATGTGTATTATACTCAAATATATAACTAGATAATTGGTTTTATAACAATGGTTTCCGAGTGTCCTTAGATTGAGATATAAAGGAAACTCTCGTTACCGAGTCGTAAATAATTAAGTCACTAACACTATTGAAAGATATTTAATGGATAGTGTTTATTATTCTTAGATGATATGTCTGGGAACTACACTTATATATCCAACAATGGTAATTTATTGTTTTCAGAACCAAACATTTCATATTACCAATGTGCACATATTTTACAAATAAATAAATAAATAAAACCAAAACTCGACTGCAAATCACAATACCACTGTTAATAAAACACTATGTATTGACATAGTGTACTTACGTGACATATGGAATTTGAATATGTTGTAATGTACAGTTAATATAGAGTTATTTACTCTCACTTTTTCAACCGTATTTTGTTGTAAGTTTTTTACTTCTAATACGATAGACCAGGGTAGTACCGTTTATCTACCCCTTTGTTACTTTTATCACTCTCTGAAATAAAAGAACCCGAGGCTTTAGTGACGTCTACCACTGACGTCGGTACTTTAATGTTCTAAGTACGAGGAACCTTCTTTTCGACACTGGTTGGATCTGTCATATAATTTTTCATCTCTGTACTGAAACGACTGTTTCCAGGTAGATCAGTTTCGATACAAAAAAAGTTATCAGTACATACCTACACTCTCACTCTTGTGTTTCTTTCGACTAACGGTTTCTTGACTACGAAAACTTGACGCTACAACCTCTTCTGAGAACTCTCAGGGTACCTGTCGTTCCTCTAGGTTGGTCAGTTAGGATTTCCTTTAGTCAGGACTTGTAAGTAACCTTCCTGACTACGACTTCGACTTCGAGGTTAGGAAACCAGTGGACTACGTTTCTTGACTAAGTAATCTTTTCTGGGACTACGTCCCTTTCTAACTTCCGTCCTCCTCTTCCCTACGTTTCCTACTCTACCCACCTATATAGTATACTCAACGTGTACTCAAACTCGTTCGAGACCCTCAATCCCTACCTCTCCCTTCGAACTGTACGATGTCAGGTACCCCAGACTTTCTAAACCTGTACTGACTCACTGACTTGACTGACTATCGAGTTATTTAGACCTTTTTTTTAATAACTTGTTTTTACACTAGAAAAATCAACACGTTATTTCTTAATTAACTTGTCTTGACTCAACGAGTTTGGAACTTGTAAGGGTCCTTCTCAAACAAAAGTACTAACAGAAACCCTTTGAGTACACTTAACTTCAAAACCATACAAGATTGACCATTCTTATAAAACATATATGGTCCGGAACTTAGTATGACTTAATAGAGTTAGTTAAACAGATCGATGAAGTATATTTGTGAAACTAAATAGAACCTGTGAAAAGAAAAACCTCAGACCGTCAAGTTACTAGAACTAGTCAGTACATTCATAATTATGATAAACGGGTTTCCCGATGGGGGTTATTTTTGGGACCTAAGTGTTCGAATCTTTATAAGGGAACCGTCTATAGTGAAATGTACATTATTAAATAACTACCTAATTAATTCATATAAGACACTTTAAGATGAATCTCTCCTTTAGACGTAAACCGAGAGAGATCCGTAACAAGAGACGTAAAAAAAAAGGAAACGACTAGAACGGTATATAGGAAAATGACACCATTCACTTTTGGTACTCATATTACTGGAGACTCAGGATTCTCAGTAAAATCCTTTAGTGACTAGAAACCCTATTGTAACCTCTTGGAAAGTGTTATTAAAAGTTGTATCGTTTATTTACTTCCTAGTTTCTTACTTCTTTTTTTAAAGGGTCAATCACTTTTCTCATTAGTTAGTTTGTATAAATAAATATTGTCAGACGTATAATTTATAGATTATATATAGTCTTTACGAATTTTGGTATCGTTGTCTGTTTCTACGTTAGTAAATGAAGAGTCTTAAAAATATATAGTATTTATTCGATACATCCGGTAAAAACATTTTTGTATGTTTATATTTTTAATTTTAAAAGACTTCTCTATTCAATTAAGTATAATGGTTTAGTATGATGTATATTGTTCCCCTCTTCATATAATTCTTCAGAGTAGATATATACGAGTATATAAAGGGAACTGCAACTCTTTTGTGGTACGATTTACAGACTCAGGAGGTCACGAGGAATCCATTATGTTTTGAGGTCGATAATTCGTACGTATTCTACAGGACACCCGAAGGGACCACTGAACCTACCATTTCGTGGACAGACGTTACACCCTCTGGGCCCAAGCTAGGGACCCAACTCTTCTAGGGATCTCTTCTTTTACCGTCGGGTGAGGTCATGAGAACGGACCTTTTAGGGTACCTTCCTTCTCGGACCATCCGATGTAAGGTACCTCAACGTTTCTCAGTCATGACTCGTTGAAGTAAAAGTGAAAGTTCTACGGGATTACGGAATTAGAACCAAGTTTTGCTCCGGACATCCTCCTCCTTTACTGTTGACTAAGGAGAGGAAAGTAGGGTCCTATGATAATTCTACCTCAAGGGGTCCGGAGACTGGGGTGTTCTCTGACTGGGTCTGAACGGGTCTCACAGGTCCTCAGAGACCGTCTCCGTGCCCAGTCGCCACCGGTCGACGTCCCAACCCCCGTGACTCACATCGTCACGTACGTCCCCTGAAAACTTCCTCCAAAGGTGATAGAAGTAATGGAGGTGGTATCAAACCTGAGTCTAATTTGTTGTCCCTCCCTTGTGTCGGGGTAGACAGTTGTCTTTTAACCTGATTTCTAAATGACTAGAACCGGGACTTTGAGTGTTATGTCTTTTGATTGGTCAAACTAGTGTACCTGGTATCAGAACAGATTAAGTCACTTTGATATTCGGTACGGGACATCCCGGTGGGTTCTACCTGTCCAGTACCCCCTCTCAAGACTATTTTACACCAGGTAACCTTTCCCTTACCGTTTGGTGAAGTCATAAGAGTGGAACTCTTGGGGTACTTGTAATACTTTTCTGTTTTTTCTATCCTGTGACTTTCTACTTGAGGGGTCCAGTCATCCACGGGTTATACGATGACCTCTACTCACCTCTTGATTGAGGTCCTTTCTTTCCCTACCTTGGTTTCGCTTTTGTCGTGGGTCGACACCTACACTGACCACTACCTTCGTTTCAGACTAGGACATTTCTCGTTATAACGTATCCTTGGACCTTAGAATCCAGGTACTTAGTTCCGTTTAACCTTCACCAGTTTGTCCTCTACCGTTCTCTTACAGTTGTAAGATCCTTAGTCGCTTGACTTTACCTAACATTACCTACCTAAATTGAGTCTACTGGTAATACAAATGATAACACCCGTTCTTAGGGAATCTTCTTTACCTCACCGGTAGTATCAGTTGTTTTCTCTGACTTTACGTCATGAACCCACGTTAGAGTTTTTGTCGTCTTACTAGAGATAAGTAAAGGTTCCGTTTAGTAAGTTACAGTGTCATTAGATTCAGATACGGTGTTGGTCATTACAACTTATTCATATTCGACTTACCAAGATACTTCTGAATGTTCTAAAAGATTTTGATTACACGTTTTTTCTAAAGGAAAAGTAATATCCCCTGACCTTACGTTTTCATCCTTCAGTTCTTTATGGACCTCATTGTCATCTTAAACCGGAACCTCATCTATTACTTCGTCTCGTTTCCGATTATCCCGAAACAGTTCTCTTGCGTAACCAGTATGGTTTGTGGGGGAAGGTTGTTGTGGTCTCTTCTGAGATGTGTACCTGTAGTGGTCTACCAGTTATGACTTTAGTCTGACTAATATAAGAGACGTCGGTATCTACCTCTTCGAGATATGTCAGTCCTTTTTGTTCTGGCCCTCGACTGACACCGAGTCTAGTACTTGACCAATAACGGTTTAAGTCTGAATTTAATTTCTTTCACCCCTTTTGGTGATCTGCTAACTCCATACTGGATTTATTAGGGAATACTAATATGTCGTCTTCATCGTTTATCTAAGTTCCCTAATCTAGACTATCTCACGGACTTCTTGATACCTACCTCCAAACACTGTAACATGTCCTCCGTCTATAGTTCTAGTAGGGGTTCTTTTTCGTTACCTTTTTCATTTTTACGAATAGACTCTTCCGGAATGTTTATCGAGACTTTTCTTCTCTTCATTTTCCTTTTCTTCCTTTCCTTTCTGTATGGGTAACCTTACGTCTCAAGGCTTCTTATCGTTCCTCTCAATTCTTTCCGAAGGAGTCACTAGTTCCGTTTCCTTGTCTCCTTTTGTTATCTTACCCTTTCTGATCTCTAGAGAAGTTCTTTTAATCTCTATGGTTCCCTTGTAAAGTACATTCTTACCCGTGTTTTCCCGTCTTTACCATACCTGGATTGTCTTCGTCTTCTATAATTCTTCTCCAACGTTCTTATGTATCTTCTTGATATGTTTTCTCTAGAAGTGCTGGGTCTGTTAGTGTTACCACACTAGTGAGTGGATCTTGGTCTGTAGGACCTTACACTTCAGTTCACCCGGAATCTTTCGTAGTGATACTTGTTTCGATCGCCTCCACTACCCTAAGGTCGACTCGATAAAGTTTAGGACTTTCTACTGTGACACTTTCACGACGTGAGTTATACGGTCGTTTAAACCTTTTGAGTCGTCACCGGTGTTCTGACCTTTTCCAGTCAAAAGTAAAGTTAGGGTTTCTTTCCGTTACGGTTTCTTACAAGTTTGATGACGTGTTAACGTGAGAGAGTGTGTGACCGTTTCATTACGAGTTTTAAGAGGTTCGGTCCGAAGTTGTCATACACTTGACACTTGCAGGTCTACAAGTTCGACCAAAATCCTTTCCGTCTCCTTGGTCTCTGGTTTAACGGTTGTATGGAACCCAGTAACTTATTCGTTCTCACAAGGTCTTTTAGTAGATAAAGACGAAATAACTGATTTGGTTTCGGAAACTGACACACCTAATGTTGTCTGACACCTTTTAAGACTTTCTCTATCCTTATGGTCTGGTGGACTGGACGGTGGACTCTTCAGGTCCAATTTTTCGTTGGCAATAATGACTTGTACCTTGTTATCTGACCAAGGTTTAGTCCTTTCCACATCCAGTTCCGACATATAACAGTGGGACGAATAAATTGAATATACGTCTCATGTAGTATTTTTTACGACCCGACCTCCTTCGTATTCGACCTTAGTTCTAACGACCCTCTTTGTAGTTATTGGAGTCTATACGTCTACTGTGGTGGGAATACTGGAGAACTACTCGGAGAACTACTTTCATTTTGCTCTCACTTTTTGAACCGAATTTTGAGATGTAAGTCTTTTGATTCTAGCACCGTAGACCAGGGTAGTGAAGTACCATTTATCTACCTCTTTGTTACCTTTGTCACTGTCTGAAATAAAATAACCCGAGGTTTTAGTGACGTCTACCACTTGACGTCGGTACTTTACTTTTCAACGAACGAGGAACCTTCTTTTTAATACTGGTTGGATCTATCGTATAATTTTTCGTCTCTGTAATAAAACGGTTGTTAACAGGTAGATCAGTTTCCACACTAAAAGGGTCATCAGTACATACCTACACTTCTTGACATGATATTTCTTTCGACTCGTGGTTTCTTAACTACGAAAACTTCACACCCTAACCTCTTCTGGGAACTCTCAGGGAACCTGACGTCCTCCTAGGTAGGTCAGGTAGGATTTCACTAAAGGAGTCAGGACTTACAAGTAACCTTCCTGACTATAACTTCGACTTTGACGTTATGAAACCGGTGAACTAGTTTCTTGACTGAGTCAACTTTTCTAGGACTACGACCCGTTCTGACTTCCGTCCTCCTCTTCACCTTTCTGTCTCCTACTCTACCAATCTACCGAAGTGGTTGAGTTACCTGTATTCAGACTCATTTGAGACCTCGACCGCTATCTGTCCCTCCGGACCTCACGACATCAGGTACCCCAACGTCTTTCAACTTGTGTTGTCTCGTTGACTAAACGTGACTTGGAGTCCGGATATATACAAAAGTATATATCCTGGACTATAAAAATAATCGGAGATGTAGGAGAGACTCCGTAGAGGGAACATCACTTGAAGGAAAATTCGTCAAAGTGACACAGGAATCTTTATTATAAAATGACCCGTTTTTGTTTGTTTATTTGTTTGTTTGTTTGGAGAGGATTTTGGAGTTGTAAAAGTGTTTTATCGACAGGAAGTACGAACTGAAGTTACTTTGTATTTTAAAAGGAACGGAGTCTCTTATTTTCGTAAGTGGGATTACGAATAAAAGATTCTGGTATGTTTCATACTTCTGACATTTCTTTGTGTTGGAGGAGAAAGAACGGATGTCAGTAACTTTGATAAAGATAAGATAAGTATTAGAGTTCAGGAATCCTAGTGAAACGAACTAGTCAATAACACCATACATACCTACGAGAAATACCGAAGTGACTGCAAGACCACATGAGTGAAACCTTGTCTCGTAGTTTTGACGAGACTCGGGAATTGATAAGTCGAAATTATAGAAGGTGGAAATGGACGGATATCCTGTGTTGACTGTGTTAAGGTATTGGTGTGGTTTCGAAACAGTAATAGTCTACAGAAGGTGGAGTAAACGTAAATCGTAAAAGAAAGAGTGGAAGGGGAACTCAAAATTTTACACGTGTAGGTAATCAGTTTATGTGTGTATGTTTCCTTTTGTTTTTGGATGGGTAAAGGAAAAATACATAGAAAGGAAAGAAAGGAAGAAAGTAAAGGAAGGAGAGTCTCGTAGAGGGACTCTGTGTAGATAAATTGGTGAGATGTTGGTATTGAGTGTTTTAAGAACGGTAAAACAGAAAAATAACTTAAGAGAGACATTTGACCAATTTAGGTCGATAGTATGAATGGTAAAAGCTCACACCGATACTTTAAGCTACGGTGTTACATAACTGTGATTACGTAAGTTTAGTTTAACTGAAAATAATAGATTAATACTTTATTAACTATATAAGTTATATGAACTGACATAAATATAATAAACTAAATAGGATTGTTATTTAGGCAACAAGACAGTCTCTGTCTTTCTATATTCTTTGTAAAAATTCATTCCTTTTTCATTATTACATATCGTGATTTTTATGAAATTGGTAGTATTAAAATAGAATTTTCTTTTTATTAAGGGATGTTTTTGTTAAGGTAGCTAAATCAATATTTTACAATTGTGTAATGAATAGTAAATTATCAGATTTTTAACGGTAAATTTATCATTAACGTCTTAAAATAAAGACGGTCACTATTTACACCGTCATTATCTACTCTAATTGAAATGTTAAAGTCGTCAATCTTTTGAGAGAGACAGAACAATATGGTATTTTAAAATAAATTTTCGATAACTTTTCTTTATTTATACCTTAGGACATTACATTAAAAGTATAAGTGAAAAAGTCTCTTATAGAAGTGAAATTTTATGTTCAGAATGTGAACTGTCCGACATCAATCGAAGGTTTACATTTTAGGTGACGAGTGAAAATGGGGTACTTATTAAAACCACATCTTTCACTAGAGTCATTCAGTGTAGAAGGTTCATTCTTTGTAAAGGTACAGATAGAAGAATAGTTTCTCTCTATTGATCAATTGTAATTTATAAGGAAAGTTTTAAGTCAAGTTAAGTCCAGTCAACGAGTCAGCACATGTTGAGAAACACTGGGGTGTCTGACGTCGTACGGTCCGAAGGGACAGGTAGAGGGTTGAGTGTCTCGAACGAGTTTGAATACAGGTAAGTCGACCAATACGGTAGGTTGGTAGAGTAGGAGACAGTAGGGGAAGAGTAGGACGGAAGTTAGAAAGGGTCGTAGTCCCCGAAAAGGATTATCAGTCGATTAACGTAGTCCACCGGTTTATAGCCGCAAAGTCGAAGTCGTAGTCAGGAATGTTAATTATAACTAACTAAAGGAAATCTTAACTGACCAAACTAGGGGAATGTCAGGTTCCCTGAGAATTCTCAGAAGAGATTGTGATGTCAAGTTTTCGTAGTTAAGAAACCGCGAGTCGAAAGAAATGTCAGGTTGAGAGTGTAGGTATGTACTGATGACCTTTTTGGTATCGAAACTGATCTTCCTGGAAAAAACCGTTTCATTACAGAGACGAAAAATTATACGACAGATCCAACCAGTATCGAAAACTGTAATGAAAATTTTACTGATTTAGAGTATGAATTGGTGTCTGACTCGTTTTTGTACCAGAAAATAAAAGAAGACGGTAGAGATTTCGTAACATTACACTGTCACCGAACCCGTCGTTTATAAGTCATGTACAAATAGGACTATAATTAAATTTCGATATTTTTATTCTTGAGTTTGTTGTTGTAAAATTTTTTAAAATAGATTTTGTAATGTTTAACCCGAAGGAACCACTAGATCACGAACTCTCAGACGGACGGTTACGTCCCCTACACCCAAGTTAGGGACCACGTCCTCCTAGGGTGTCAGGTACCTCGTTAATTCGGACACGTAGTGTTGATAACTCGGACACGAGAGCTCGGACCCTTGAGGTTGTTGACTCAGATACATAACATCGATGATTTCTGACGTGTGTATCTCGGACACGAGAAGTTGTTCTCCTTGGTGGTGTTGTTCTTCGGACCCGTGGTGTTTTTCTCTCATCAAGGATGAACGGTGTTTATCTCTTTTCGGATGTGTCGTTTCTGGGTCGTGTCGGTGATTATTTATTTATTTATTAATTTTTATTATTCCAGACTTTTTAATTTGAAAGTTCACATTTTGTTTACCTTCATTTCCTTGAATCACAATTTTTTCTTTTTATTTGAAACGATTGTCAATATTTTCAACAAAAAGACGAATTTTTGTACAAAAATGAGTACTTCAAAATTAATAATATTTTGGTGGGAATGGTTTTTTTGTCTTTTGTTTTTTTCGTACCCCTTTTTATGTACTTTGGTGAGAAAAGTATCTGATCCGGTATCTCGTCGTCTTACTCTTCTGTACGTGTGATCCACTTTGACGACTCAAGGATCGTAAGAAGGTTCTCCCTTAAATTGTTGACGTCACCTCTTTCCCTTGTGTGTGTCTCAGTCTCTAAAACGTTGTGTCTCCTCTTTGTTTAGTCTCAAGTCTCTATGATTCCGAGGATCTTAGACGTTCACTTGACATTTTCTATTTTGATTTTTCTCTTTCTCGAGATCTTTCTCGAAGACTGACTCCCGATTGGCACTTAGACGTCAACTTATTGTTAGACGTATAATTTAAGGTACTCTGACCTGTTTATTGTTCACGATTCCTTTCTTTGTAATGTCACCTTAATTTTCGATTTTTTAAAGGTCTAGAGTGTTTCACGATCTTTAGAAAACTCATCGGTGATCGATGTCATTTCACTGTAGTAACTGACATGCCCTTAAACGGACTCTTGGTTCTTCCGGATGTGTAACCCTTGTCTCGACGAATCGGGATGTCATTTCCGTTGAGTCTGAAAAGGATTTTACAGATTTTTAATGTTTGTTTTTGTAGTTCAACTAAACCTATAGTCAGATTGTATACACATTGACGATGGGTCTCTACTTACCCATTCTCTGTCTTTTTAATATACTTCTTTATTGTAAACTATTTTTATACAATACTTTATAATTTGAAGGTTCACATTTTCTTTATCTTCATTTCCCTGAATCACTATTTTTAATTTTATTTATTCATTTTGAAACTATTGTCCAAATTTTCAATAAATAGACGATTTTTGTACAAAAATGGGTACTTCAAAATTAATAATATTTCGGTGGGAATGGTTTTTGTGTTTTGTTTGTGTATTTATATATATATATACATATTTAATTACTAGGTTCTTCGAGTAATTTCGGGTTCTTCCTTTTGTGTTTCTTTTAATGTATTTACTTCAAAGATATTCCTATTTTGTTTTTTAACCTTTTGAGGGTAGTATTTGTAAGGTACGTCCTCTTCTTTCAATTTTGGGTAGTGTCTTCTTAACTTTAATATTCATTTCTCGAGTCAACTTGGATAGGGGTCATTTTATTGTTGACCACTTTTAATAAAAATTCTTAATAAATTTTAGAAATCTGTATAAAAATTCCGACTTATCTTTTACTTCTCTGCAAAGAAGTTTTCAGATGGTTTAAAGTCATTATTACTCTTAGACACCTTAAACTTGGGGTCAGACGAGGGGATAGTGGAGGAAGTCTAGACAAAACCTTCGAGATTCGAGTTACAAGATAGAGACCGTTCACACTGGTTTTTTTGGCCCCGGAGGAAATGAGGTCTGAGGGTTAGATACATACTAAAGTGGTTCCTTCTGGTCTGACGGTCGTAAAAAGTAAGACGGAGGTCCGAGTCAACGTCTTCAACTTGAGATCTGTCAAGACCGTCTCTCATGGCCCAGAGTGATATGGGTAGGTCAGTAAGATGTTGCCGAACTCCGAGATGAGGTCCATGGCAACGACTTTTATAACCCCAGTGAAAACGGGAACAGGGTCTTCCCACTCTCTCTTAGTCTACCGACGTACCGTAGTGACTAAGTTACCTGTACTCAAACTCCCTTCCTGTTCCTTCGGACCTTACGTCGTCAGGTACCCCAGTGTTTCTAAGACTGTACTGTATCACTGACTTGTTTTTGTTGTTGGTGAACGAGTATTGCACTCCACCCACACTTCTCACTCTTATGTCCCCGACGGTGGGAGTGAGTCAGAGTACGTTATCAAGTCCCCTAGTCAGTTCTCTCTCTGTCGGGTCTTCTTACTTTCTTAGACGTCGAGTTAGACGTCTCTGACGAAAATGAACTTTGTCTTATACCTTTCAAGGTACAAATCTTGGTAACAATTTTTGTCTCCTTTAAAATCACCTCTCTTTAATTCTCCTTTACAATCAAGGTATTGTGTTTTTACCGTGTTGTCTTCTTTTACTCTCGTGGTTCTTATCCAGAGGACCATAGTTCAAGTTGAGATCATCAGTCATCCTACATATGTACACGATTCGACGTGGGTGAATCCCTGTTACTGGTTTCCTGTAATTCGAATGTACTTTAGTAAGGGGTCGTCATATGTTTCGATTAGTTATCTTTCGTTTTGGGAATGCCCAAGTTCCTCAAACTTGTGATGAAGACTAGTGTGTGAATGACTTGTTATTGAGACCGAATTCCTACTGAGGATCCTTTTCTTCAAACTTATATTTTATTCTTATCCGTAGTGACCGTTAGACCTTTTTACACACGTACTAGGTTTGACGTTAAAGAGTCTTTAATAGTCTCTACTTTAGAGATTTGACGATCAGGGTCTGGTTCGTACTCTGTTTTAGTATTTTGAAGTGTGACATTTTCACCGGGCAGAGGAGTTTAGTGGGTGTATACGTTACCACTTACTACAATTAGATTGACCTATGTCCCTCAGTCCACATTAGAAACTAGCTATTTACCAAACGTAGTTAGGTCCCCGATAAAGATCGATTGACTATATTTTCTATTATTCCCTTCCGTTATACTTGTTCCTGTAGTCTCCGACTGTGATGTCCCCTTTGTCTGAAATGACTTAGTCAAGGTGATTCAGTAATTTGTTTATTTACCGGTTACTCGTTGTTATCGTCGAGAGACCTTCACACCTATCTCTACTATAATCATAATCCTTAATGTTATACATTGGATTTTAAAAACCAAAGTCGTTATTGTTGTTTATGTTTATATTTTTAGTTATTTCAAACTAGTTACGTGTCCCCTTTTATACACTATAGATATTGAGTAATTGTCAAACAATATTAATAAAGAAGTAAATTATAATGTAAGTATACACCTTTAAAACTTTTTTTTGTTTCAACCTTTTGAAAAAAATTTAACAAAATAGAAAAAAAAAAATTAAAATTAAAAATGAAATAAGACGGAATGTTATGACATAACCAAAACGGTATGTAACTATACTTAGTCGGTGCCCACATGTACTCAAGGGTTAGGACTTGGGGGGAGGGTGGAGGGTGGGGTACAGTAGAGAGACCTATTAAAGTTCCACTTTGTTGATGTCACGATGTCATTGACTACTTCACTACATGACAGTATTTATTGATATCCGTATTTTTTTATTTATTTATTTTACAAAAATTTTTTTCTTTATCTTATTTCTTAAGTGTTTATTTAGAAACGTGAATACCAGTTAATTAAAAACTGTACGGACGGTTCTTATCAAAAAGTTATTTGTCACGACCATATTGACTTATAGAGGTACACTTTTTTATTATAGTTTAGGGATTAGTTTCGTGTCTGTTTTTAATCGAGTTTACCTGGTCTTGATATCAAATCGATCCTCGATTTGGATATTTTAAGAGTATCCTTTTGTATCAACATATAGAAGTACAGGAACCGAATCGGTCATCAAAAAATCTCTGTTATTGTATTAATACTAATTGTTTTCTATTTTATATATTGAACATAAAGTATTTGTGAAAAGACGGTATTTACAATAGTCATTCATTTTTCTGTTTCGTTTCTTACCCTCTTTTATGAACTTTCAGGATAGAGATTATTATCTCCAGATAGGTCTTAAAATTTCTTACGAGAGTTAAATTATCTTTTTCTGTATTAGGTCAATTTTGACCCCTTTCACAAAATTATCTGTAAAAGGGTTTCTTCTATACGTTCACCGGTTTTCATGTACATTCTCGTGAGTTATAGTTATCAGTGATCCTTTTACCTTGTGTTGTGGTGTTACTTTATGTCGAAGTGTAAGTGATCACACTGATATAGATTTTTGCAAGTTGTTGAACATAAACAGTTACACCTCTTTAATCTTATGAGTCTGTTGAACCACCCTTAAATCCCAACGTTTACCGAATCTTTTCTTCTAAAAGTAAAGGGGGTTTACAATTTGTAAACCTGATTGTTAAGATGGGGATGAATATGTGGGGGGGGGTTTACTTTTGTGTGGGAGTGTTCTTGTACTTATACGTATGGTAGTAATACTCATTGTCGATTTTTCACCTTTTTTTAATAATCGACCAAATACTTTTTTATTTTACAACTAATCGGTATATTAACTTAGAATAAGTAATCCTTTTTGTTTACTTAATGACTGTATACGATGTTGTACCCACTCATAACATGATTCACATGATTCACAACATGATTTACATGATTCACCTTCTTCTATCAGAGTTTTCTGGTATAACATACTAACGAAAAAAAAAAAGAAATCGAAAAACTTACGACTCAACACGAAAAAAAAAAAAAAAAAAAAANGACAAAAAAAAAAAAAAAAAAAAAAAAAAAAAACATTTGATTTCCTATTAACGAAATGTCTTAAAACACCAAAAGACGGCATGTAGTTATTCTTAGTCGGTATCCATGTGGGAACAGGGGAGGGAGGGTCTCGAGGGAGAGTAGAGGGAGTGGAGGGAGAGTAGAGGGAGGGGTAGGACGGGAAGTCGGACAACATCTCGGGGACAAACTCAAGGGACTCCGTATGTCGTTTAAGGGTAACCGATAAAAACGTATACCATGACATTTAAAGATACAATGAGAGATTATGAGAATGGACCTTTTAGGGTACCAACCTCCTCGGACCATCCGACGTCAGGTACCCCAGTCCTTCTCAACCTGTGCTGACTTGTTGAAGTGAAAGTGAAAAGTGAAAGTACGTAACCTCTTCCTTTACCGTTGGGTGAGGTCACAAGAACGGACCTCTTAGGGTCCCTACCTCCTCGGGCCACCCGACGGAAGATACCCGAGCGTGTTCAGGTTGTGCTGACTTCGCTTAATCGTCGTCGTCGTACAATTAGAGAGGTATGTAGAGGGGAAGAGGGAAGAGAGGGGAGTGGTACAGGCATCCAGACAAGAGATACAGACAAAGAGGTAACGACGGGACTTTTCTTTAAGTAGTCACCGTAGAGAAATCTAAGGTAAACTTTACAGACGTACGTACGACAGTGAAGTCAGTACAGATGAACACTGGGATACCTGACATCGGACGGTCCGAGGAGAGAGGCACCCTAAGAGATCCGTTTTTAGGACCTCACCCAACGGTACGGGAGGAAGTCTTCCAGAAGGGTTTGTTCCCTAGCTTGGTCGTAGAGAATCAGGGGACACAACCGTCCGTCTAGGAAACGGTGATCACGGTGGACTCTTCGGGTATACTTTACAGATTTTACTCGTCTATATGTCCTGTCTTTCATCTACTTACTTAGGGATATCGACCCCCATCACCATACACTCTTTTTCCGTCACCGACGATCTTAACCCACCAAAAGACTCCCCTTTCTTACTTTTTTAAATTTACACCGATACGACTAACAACGTGTCAACATACTTGCTTGATGATTTTTGAAATTCAACCCGCGAAATTTACCCAATTTATATAAACACACTTTATACATAGTTTTTCAAATATATTTTTTCTTTAGTCTGAAGTCTTTGAAGTGTTTAGTCTTCCACTATCTCGTTATAGAAATTTCCTGACGTCGTGTTTTTTTATTCTATTTTTTGAAGTATATAAATATAAATGTATGTGTATGTGGGACGATTGACGATTCGACGAAGTCAGTACAGGTTGAGACACGAGGTGGTAGGGACCCTATGAGGTCCGTTCTTGTGACCTCACCCAACGGTAAAGGAAGAGGTTACGGACTTTCACTTTTCACTTTCACTTCAGTGACTCAGCACAGGTTAAGAGTCGCTGGGGAACCTGACGTCGGGTGGTCCGAGGAGGTGCGTACCCTAAAAGGTCCGTTCTCATGACCTCACCCCACGGTAATGGAAAAGGCTATGTGGGATCTCAATGTATTAATTTATTCGACATCTATTCCTGTCGGTTCAAGACAGTCTCTTTTGTTAAGTTTGTTTGTTCTCCCCTCGTATTTTAATTAGTTCATAACGACTTAAATTCAGATTTGACAATCAAATTTATGTAGAATTACGAATATACCTTTATAAATATCTATACACATGTGTCCTTTCACTTTTTTTCACTTTCAAAATCAGAGAGTCAATACAGACTGAGAATCACTGGGGTACTTGAGATCGGGTGGTCCGGTGAGACAGGTACCTTAAGAGGTCCGTTCTTATACCCTCACTCATCAGTAAGGGAAGAGGTTCCCTAGAAGGGTTGAGTTGACTTGGACCTAGAGGACGTAACGTCCGTTTAAAAAATAGTAGACTTAGTGGTCCATACACAATCATATATATTTGTGTGATCAATGTATACACACATATATAATATGTACATGTGTGATATGTAAGTATAAGTATATATTCAGTTAGTGTGATATCCTTTATTTTTCTTTTTCGGTTTACTTGTTCTAGTTATTATAGAGATATAAAAAATTTAATTACAAAATTAATAACAACTACCTACAATGTCTCCTTTATATAGACTAAAGGATCGACTAATTAAAAACTTTTCCAGTTCAATTATTTAATTGTTAAAGACGTATAAAAGGTAACTAAAATTATTCCATTAAACGAAATATTTAGAGATTATAACGTGTTTTATACGTCAAATGACCATAAATAAACTGGTATCTTATGAATAAACTCTGTAAAAAGGACCCTTTTTAAACTGTCCTATCTTAATTAATTAGGTCTATTTACTACTCTATCTTTTAATTTCCTCCTGTTTTATAGTTGAATGTAGATAGTTATATCTTTCTCCATAATAAAAATTTTGTAAAAAATTTTAACCTCAACTGACATAAAGAACATTCATTATTATTGTCTCGAAACTACTTAACTAGTGTAGTTATTATACTGAAGTATTTCAAAGGAACCTGTATGTAAAAATATAATTTTACTTTGTAAATACATTTTATTGTAAATTTGGTTATTTTCGTTTGGTGTTATTTTATTTTTATGATAAACATTTACGGAATGGTTTCAATAAAGACCTTTTTATTTAAAAATTCAAAAGAACCTGATATATATTCTTAGAACAAGAGACTTATGACAAAGTAGAGGAGACACATTTAAGTAAAAAGTATATTCCAATGTATGTGGTTTATAGACATTCCTTCTAAGATAGATGTACATCTATTTATATTCACCTTTCTACATTTTACTCGTCTCACTTGAAAGAACTTTAGGATAGTCCAGTTTTACATGTTCTAATTGACCTTTAACGACCTTAGAAAAATAACTTTAAGAGAAAATAGACACCTATTCATATTTAGACAACCCAAATCGAATATAGATGGGTTCACGTCGAAGTAATCACAAATATTAAAAACCCAAAGTTTCTAAGGTACAAGGTATAAGTTGATATTTTACTGATTTACGTCTCACTTTAATAGAGGTAACTACACAAAAATTTGTCTAAATCCGTCCATCTCACTAATATAAAACGTCAGTTCTAATGTGGACTCCAAGGAAGACCTAGAGTACTGAGTAACCTCTAAACGTTTACTCCGTCTAAAGATTTTTCCGTTCCCAATAAATTAAGAGGTATCTCTATTTATGTAGATCTCTCGAAGGATTCTTGATTTCTCTGAAAACTTCTTACCCGTTAATCACACACAAATTTTACCGTACTTTGACGTCATATCGACACAGGTTCCTTTCGTTTAGTTCTGTGAGTCAAAATATTACGGTCAGGTAAACAGAGTTTGGTGTGTTTTTGTTTTGGGTTTTTGGAGTGTCTTCAAGTTGTAAATGAAAAGTAGTTCCGTTAAGGTTACTCTTGATTTTGTACATTAGTACCACGGTTCATAGATTATATGGGACTTTACTTTTTACTTAAAGCCAATATGTATCACAGTGACATAGGATCATGTTACTTTTGACTCAATCTCATACGATTCAGACCTTATGTGTTTCATGGTGTATTTATCGCCGATGATGTCTTTCAACGGTTTGAACCTTACTTGACTGTGAACTTTGAGACAAACTTAAGATTCCGTCTTCAACTGTTACTGGAATGTCATGTACCTAAAGATTCCACCGAGGGTCTTAAGGTTATCAGAGGGGAACTTATACCCTCCAATTAGACTACTCAGGAAAGTTTTTTCTTAGACATATAGTCTTTATCTTGAGTCTCTATAATTTTCTAAGTTATCTACTGAGAAGACAACTAGAATTTCCTCGTTTGGTAGTATTAATCTGTCCCGTTGTAATAGGAGGTCCTCAACTGTTACCAGAGGTCAACTGTCGGTCTTTTTTTTTTTTTTTTTTTTTACTTCCGGAACTAGGGTGTTCGTTTCCTTCTCTTGAAACAGTTGTTTGTTACTCATACCTTCTCCTGAACATACTCGGAACATACTCTAATGTCAGAACCTACTATAGAATTAAAGAAGAACCATTCTGGGATTTGTCTCCTAGGTCGTGGGTATGGGTCTGTGGACTGTGTCCGTTTACTTTTCTAATATTTATTTACAACAAAATTTTAAGATCTAAACACCAGTAGACAAACCGTCGTTATCTTTTGATTACATTAAAAGTGTACTAAAAAAGTTTACTGGACCTCTTTTTTTATTATGTAAACTTATGTTCCTTATACGATAGTTAGAAGGACCTTATTAGTATTTTCCCTTTAACTTTGACTGAAGAAACAAATCAAAAAGAGATGTACATATTCATTATAACGTAGAAAGTACAGAATAATAAGGTCCAAATAGATAAGAATTAACAAAACAAATGTGAAGAAATATGATATTAGAAAAAGTCAAATTAACAGTTTCAGTTTGGACCCAAGTTTATTTTATCTACTTTCCGATGGGTCAACTTTTACGTAAGAGATCCTAAAGATCCCTCCATCGGGGTTTTATAAGGTACACCTTTATGTCGAACTTTAACACAAATTAAACATTACGAAATCTTATCGTTCAATTTTATATTTGGGACTGTTCAAACAAAAACACGTTATAGTTTTACTTATCAAGTTTACTTATTTTGATGTAAACAAATCATTATCAAAGAAAATCCTATTTTCTAAAGTTAATAGTACGTCGAACCACCGAATCTGTCATTTCGTAGACAGATGTTACACCCTCTGGACCCAAGTTAGGGATCCAACCCTTCTAGAGGACCTCTTCCTTTACCGTTAGATGAGGTCATGAGAACGGACCTTTTAGAGCACCTACCTTCTCGGACCACATCCGATGTTAGGTGCTCCAGAGTTTCTCAGCCTGTACTGACTCACTGAAGTGAAAGTGAATCTGTACACTTTCTCCAAAATTTTTAGGTTATGTGACTTTATTAACACACTAAATAATACACTCATATTTTCCGTGTATCAAAACATTTATAACTCTATAAACACGATTTTAATTTATTCTTTTACATAATCTTTTATAATCAGTGAAACTCAGTATCATATTGATACTGATAAAATTATCAGTATTTTCATTGACACTATCTACTAATACCCTTTCAGAGATTTTTAACATATATTTGATAATGTAGTTTATTCTCGTTATCTTCTCTTCGTCTTAAAAACATTTACTGACCCATTTGTTAGTAAATATGTGAAAAATGTGGGACATGATCTCACATATTTCAAAATTTTAAAGAGTACCAATGTGGCTTATCTTATTTGAACAAATTTCGTACAAGTTGTCTTCTAACCTTATACACCCTATTAATTCGATAACTTTGTTATTGTGTTTTGATAATAAAATTAAAACACATTAGAACTAAATAGAAATAAAAAACTATAAATTTAAATAATCGGATAATCATGTCCGAAGGTTCCACCGAGTCTACCATTTCTTAGACGGACGTTACAGTCTCTGGACCCAAACTAGGGACCCAGTCCTTCTAGGGACCTCTTCCCTTACCATGGGTGAGGTCATAAGAACGGACCTCTTAGAGTACCTGTTTCCTCGGACCGTCCAATATCAGGTGTCCCATGTTTCTCAACCTGTACTCGTTGATTGTGTGTATCAGATAATAATATTAAAAATATAACTTTCACTTCAACGAGTCAACACAGACTGAGAAACACTGGGTTCCTGACGTCGGATGGTCCCAGGTACCCTAAAACGTCCATTCTCATGACCTCACTCCTCGGTAGAGGAAGACACAATCTCCGGTTTTGTCAATAAATCTAAAAACTCTGTCTTCTGATATGTAATTTACTACATCTTTCAGACGTGTTAAGTCTAGACCCCATGTCTCACCATCCAGTGCACCAGGGAATGTTTTAGTTCTTCTACAATAGAAAGTTCCTCAACAGAACAACTACGACTCTCTTACAAAGAGAAATGTCAACTCGTCCAGAAAGACACCTGACCTCCTCCAAACCAGTTGTAGTTTACATCTATGTGTTTCGTGTCATGTCCCCTCTCTTTTTTTATCCAAATTTAAAAAGAATAGAACGGTATTTTGTACTTAAAATTGAGTCCCCAATCTTAACGACAATCTTAAGGATGTAGTTTAGTTGATCGGACATAAACTATTGACGACCCGATCAAAAGTTTCACGGAGATCCCCTTTCGGACACAAAGATGAGATGATCTTTGTCCGAAGAGACAGGAGATGATAGAGGACCTCAAAAGAGTCTGAGTTCAGGTAACTCAACCACTACGATAAATTGGTAGAGTAGGAAACGGTCCGAGAAGGTTTGGGCTATCCAATCCCTAAAAATCCTTCCACAGCGATACATCCTTATGCACACAAACACACACACGGACACGAGTCAGCGATTCAACATAGACTGAGAAACGTTGGGGTACCTGACATCGGGTGGTAAGAGGAGACAGGTACCCTAAAAAGATCCGTTCTTATGACCTCACCCAACTGGAAAGGATGAGGTCCCCTAGAAGGGATGGACCCCCACCTTTGGTTCAGGGGACGTAACCGTCCACTTAAGAAATGGTGACTCGGTGAAGCCTTCGAGGTTATACATCCATATTAACCAATTTATTTTGTATAATCCATAACCTTTTTTTGTTAATAGTCCTCTGTTCTTTTAAAACTATTGAAATGTCAATTTTTATTCTGTTAAGAGTACGATGAGAGAGTTAGGCAAGGTGGGAGAGGAAGGGGACGACACAGGTGTTCAGACAAGAGATACAGACGTAGAGGTAACGACGAGTCGTCATGGTAGAAAAATATAAGGAAATATATACGTAAATATATGTTATAAACATAAAGAGACTGAATGAAGTGGTTCACATTGTCCGAGATCCAAGTGGGTCGAGTAATCCTGACTGAGTTTACACAGTAGGAGGTTAATTTTAAAATTCTTCGTTTGTTTTGTTTCTTCTTTTATTTCGTCACCGTTTTGAAGTTTTTGTTTTCTACAACAATTTGTTTTTAAGATAGCCCTTCGTAAAGGAATACAAACTAAACTCATACCGAAAGAATTCTTAGAGTAATTTTACATCTATGATTAAGTCATCCTGACCTCGTCCCTGGATCTAAGAAGTAAAGAATATTCGAAGGTCCACTACCTTTACGACGACCAGATCACCGGCGTGAAACATATCCCCTAGTATCTACTAAGGATACCTTAGTGTCAGTCGCTACCACGTAGCCGTGACGAAGTCAGAAGACTTAAATCCCCGTTGGACACACTTAATACTTAGTGAACATGTTCTCCATTTTATAGACTTGCATATATTTAAGTCCTAAGACAAGGATAATAACGAAGATACCGATAAATTTTCTATAAATTGTTTATATATAACTAATAAACTACGATATACTCTTTTGCGAAGTTACATAAAGTTTTACTTCGACTAGAATGATAGTTTTTTAATTAATCAACCAGTAACAAGACCTAAATTAACATGGGGTGGGTTTCTATGTGACTTTACAATTGTGACACTTACTCTGGAACAAAATTTTATCCCAGAAACCTCTACAGTAATTAAATTCTACTCCAGTAATTTCACCCGAGATTATCTTATACTGAACAGAGAAAGATTCTTACCCTCTTCTGTCTCTGTCCCTTTTGTGATGGTATACTGTGGTCTTTATCCTCAACATCGATAAATGAATATTCAGTTATTCATTTCTGGACCCCGATTCATTTCAACCTTCTCTGTTCCTTTTTAAGAGGAGATCTCTGAAACCTACTTCGTATCGGGACGTTTGTGACTAAGGTCTGAAGATTAGTAGACTAGTCACTTTATTATTAAGGACAACAAAATTCTTTAAGTTTAACACAATAAAACAATATCTTCGGGATCCTTCGATTACGTTAATAATTAGTATAATCCCCCCTCCTCATGAATTTCCGAGTAAACGAACACTTATAACTTATTATTAACCATTAAATAAAAGAATTAAAGGAAATAAGGTTGAATAAATAAATAAAATCGTCATATTCTTTTTAGAAATAAATCGATCACTTCATTTTGTCTTAGTTTTTGAACTGTATAGTTCACTACTAATATATCACAATTATGTAATTATTAAAGAAGACTTGAGAATGTTGACAACACATTGTATGGGTGGTAAGACCCTTTTTTTAAATTTAATCCTCAGTCTTTCAGAACCTGCATCTCGTAAAGATGAATCATAGACTTAAAGGTACTTTTGGAATAAATTAATACTATATAAAGATATAAAATTTTTAATTGTATTAACGTATACAAGACGGGTCAATGTTTACAATATATGTTTAACACACTCCCTCCCCCCAAGTCCTACCCCTTGTGCATATATAGACACCACCTATGTCCAACTACATACCGTTTTGGTTATTTTATAACATTTCTTTTGTCGTTGTTGTTGTTGTCACACCATAATGGAGTGTGGACAGTCTTACCGGTAGTAGTTTTTTAGATGTTTATTAATTTTTTTTTAAGTANGTCCAACTACATACCGTTTTGGTTATTTTATAACATTTCTTTTGTCGTTGTTGTTGTTGTCACACCATAATGGAGTGTGGACAGTCTTACCGGTAGTAGTTTTTTAGATGTTTATTAATTTTTTTTTTTAAGTATGATAAAAGACTTTCGACTAAATGTCTCACAACTTTCTAAAAATTTCTAGTGGTGTACTTTGTCATAATATCACGTATTTTCTGTACCTTATACACAAATTAATTTAATTATACACATATGTAGTGAAAAATTTTTGTACTTAAAAATTTGTCAATTGATATCTTAGATACGTCAAATTGTATAGTATTGTACTTACAATAAACTCCCAAGTATCTTAGTTTCAACATTGTAAAAGATGTTTTCTTAGGATCAAGTGGACAAATGTTGTTTCTAATTTACTTTTCTTTTTGAGCTACATTTCGTAAATGGTACACGGTGTTTTTATTTTTTTTTTTTTGATTTTTTATCATTCAAAGGAGGGTTTACAATACTGGTTATTTCCCAGTTATAGGTTGTATGTATTTGTCGAGTGTGTTTACTTTTAGTCTTTTATTTAATGTATTAATCTTTTACTCGTCTTCTTGACTTATCTGTCAAAGGTTTCTCCTTTACGTTGACCTGTTGTCTGTGTAATTTTATATGAGTCGTAAGGTGATTTGGAGCTTCTTTTGGTGTTACTTTATGGTGGAGTATGACAGTCTTACACATAGTATTTTTCTTGTGTTTATTGTTTATAAACGTTCCTACACCTCTTTTCCTTTGGGATCATGTGAATCTCAATTCTCTAAATTTAGACTTGAACTATAAGGGAAATATGGAAATATATATACATATTTTGTTCAATATATATGCACATACTCCACCCTTATACTTAACTACGTCAGTGACACCTTTTATCATACGTCCAAAGAGTTTCTTTTTTTTTTTTGTTGTTGGGATATTTATCTTGGTGGTAAACACGAGTCGGAAAAGTCAGTACAGACTGGGACACTCTGCGATTCCTGACATCAGACGATCCGAGGAAACGAGTACCCTAAGACGTCGTTCTTATGACCTCACCCAACGGCACGGGAGGAGGTCCCCCAGAAGGGTTGGGTTCCTAGATTGGACACAAAGAATACAGAGGACGTAACCATTCGTCCAAGAAATGGTAATCACGGTGGACCCTTCGGGTTTGACAGTTTCATGGCCAGTAAGTCAATACAGGCTGAGAAACGCTGGAGTACTTGACATTGGGTGTTCCGACGAGACAGGTACCTCAACAGGTCCGTTCTTAGGAATTCACTGATCAGTAAAGGAAGAGGTCCTCTAGAAGGGTTGAGTCTCTGACTAGAAGTCAGAGGACGTGACGTCCGTCTTTAAAATGGTAGACTCGGTGGTTCCTTCTGACATACTGGGTCCTTAAAGTGAGACCCCATATATAGGGGTTTTAGGTTTTTAGTATTAAACTTTTGTATGTACGTAGGGATTCAAGTGTCCTCGTAATAAATACTATCGATTCTATATCTTCGTTGGATTCTCAGGTAGTTGTCTACTTACCAATTTCTTTTACATCATATGTGCGTGTGTGTACGTGTGTGTGTGTGAGTGTGTGTGTGTGTGTCTCCTTATAATGAGTCGGTATCCTTTATTACTTCAAAACGGTAAACATTATTGTACCTACCTGAATCATAACAAGATTCACTTTACAGTCGTCTTTTTCTGTCCATAATATATTACAGTAAATGTGCATTTTAGATTTGTTTAGTTTGATCACAGATATTGTTTTTTCCTCTGAGTGTCTATATCTCTTGTTTGATCACCAGTGGTCACCCCTCTCTCTTCTCCTCTTTAAATCTCTATCACCTTATTATTCAATTTTTTACATATTTTATTCAATATTTCCACATGACATGTCGTACCCCTTATATCGGTTATAGATTATTATCTATAATTACCTTATATTGAAATTTTTTTATTTAATTTCTGTAGAGTGTGTGTTTTTCATCAAAAGTGTCTTCATTTTTTATGTACTGGTATAAAAGTTACGATATTATACATTATAAAGAGTTCTCTATTTGTCGATAGCAAGTATAGATACACGACCTTACATACACTTGTGTATGTGTGTTCGATTCAGGTCCATAACCTTGTTGACTGTATCTATAGTGAGGAGATTTGTAATATTTGATCTTTTGATTTCATTGTTTTTAAAAACTTTTCTTATTTCCTTGTGTTTAATAAACTCGAAAGGTAAACTTGTACTTGTAACAGTATATAATATCAACTTTTTTAATTAGGTCTCCCACCGGACCCAAAAATACCTAAGTTCAATGTGTATCTGACTAATATGTAAATTTATTAAATTATAATTGTTTATGAATTTATGCTTTGACTCAGTATCTCTTCCGTTACAATGAGTATATCTTATGAAGTAAAGAAAGAAAAATTTTAAAAAAATAAAAACGAAAACAAACAAACAAAAAATTGAAATGTTATAACATAACCAAAACGGTAAGTAATTGTACTTAGGTGGTGCCCATTTGTGCACAAAGGGTAGGACTTGGAGGGAGGGTGGAGGGAGGGGCATGGTAGGGAGACCCAGTAGGATCACGTGGTCGGGGTTCGTAGGACAAGAATTAGTATTAGTTCAATTCCATAGGTTTAATTTCGAGAAGATGGATGAATCTTTAAGTCACACTGGTAACATGTTAAATTTTTAAAATTTTATAGGATTTACTAACTACATCTTAAAGTCTCGAAACAATAAACTTACCGAACTATTAGCGTTTCTTGTTTACATGGCGATGAGACAAATCGTATAGTAGTACCATAGAATGAGAAATTTTAAAATAAATAAAAATATAATTCAAAAATTTTTAATCTATAGTACTACACCACCCTTCTGATGTTAATTTTACCCAATATATAAATTTACAACACCGACGTGGAACCTTCTTTTCGTTACTGTTTGGATCTGTCGCTTAATTTTTCGTCTCTATAGTGGAACGAATGCTTCCAGGTAAATCAGTTTCAATACCAATAACGTCATCAGTCTATGTGTATTACTCTTGATCTGTTACTCTTTTTCCGACTCGTGGTTTCTTAACCACGGAAGTTTGTCACCACGACCTCTTCTGAGAACTCTCAGGGAACCTGACGTTCCTCTAGTTTTGTCAGTTAGGATTTCCTTTAATCCTAAAGTATAAGTAACCTTCCTAACTACGACTTCAATTTCAAGGTTCTGAAACCGGTGGAATACGCTTCCCGACTGAGTAGCCTTTTCTAGGACTACGACCCCTTCTATCTCCCTTCCTCCTCCCCTGCTACTCCTACTCTACCAACCTATCGTAGTGGCTGAGCTACTTAAACTCGAACTCGTTTGAGACCCTCTGTCACTTCCTGTCCTTTCGGACCGTACGAGGTCAGGTACCCCAGGGTTTCTCGACTTACACTGACTCACTGACTTGTTGTTGTACCGACGTGATATCATCCTTTATGAATCTTTTACTATATTACATACCAAGATAATACATTCCTGATACTATAACAAAGTAGGTTACTTTAATCGTATCCGATTAATTTTTTTTTAAGAAGTGTATAAGACAGTAATCAATTACCCCGAAGAGTCCACCAAGTCATCATTTCTTAGACGGACGTTACATCCTCTACGTACTATACACCTAAACTATTAACCCAGTCTTTCTAGGGGAAGGGTTCCTCTCGTACCGTTAGGTGAGGTCATAAGAACGGGCCTCTTAGACAACCCGACTCCTCGGACCGTTCAATGTCAGGTATCCTAGAGTTTCGTAGTCTACACTGATTTCGTTGACTCGTACGTATGTACGTATGGTAATAAATAACGAAGGATTGGTTCTTTAATTTGTTCCGAAGATACACTACTAGTTAACTTTACTGTCGTCTAAAGTGAAGACATTCAAACCCTTCGTGACTGTGTAAAAATCTTTTTGTCATTTTAAGTTTGTTTTTTGATGAGTCTACTTCATAAGGATTCACTTCAGTCTAGTACAGTCGGACAAAAATTAAGTTTCAAAGTAGACCGGAAGTTAATCTTGATCTTATATGTTTGGACGTCTCCTGTCTTTAGTATAAGTATCGAGATTCGACGGAAAAATACTGTAAAAAGACATGTATTAGTCTAAAATACTCAACTGTACTTGTAAAGGTTTCGGTACCTGAAAGATTTTACCAACCCCTGTACTATAATAAACCAGAAATAAGTTTTCAAGATACGTAAATTAAGGAATGAAATAAGGATTTACTATAATGTGTGGAGTAATTTGATATATATTATTTTATTTTCAATTATTAGTATTATTTCTTCGGTCTATTTGTCCTTTATTTTAATATTTCTTTCCAGTCCTTATTTTTGGTAATTTTTTACGTACAGTTTATTAGGATGTATTAATTTATGACGTTAAAGTATACACTCCAGGTTTATTGATTTGGTCTCCTTTTGTTCTGTTTTGTTTTATAATAAATATTAGAAATTCTATTTTGGAATTTTATGTATTTTGTGTCTATGGTAATCATACGATGAAATACTCATTGAGACTACGGTTTACGTACTGTTTCTTTTTGTATATTTGACTAATAAATCCTTCAACCTCATTCCACTCCTCTTCCTTCAGTTCCGTCAGACAGTTTCCTATGTGTGTGAATTTCTAAACCGAGTTAAGTCTTTATTTTAGTTCGTAGTTCTAGACTTTGAGTTAACGAAAATTCTAGCTACGTAAACGACTTCACACTTTAAAGGACTACGTTGTGTCATAACCTTCCACTTTCCCACTAGTTGACAATCTTATGTACGAAGGTCAAATTTTTATTATTCGAAACCCACTGGTTTTGGATTTGGATTTGGGTTTAAAGTTTTGTTTAAGTTTGGTTGTTCGTATAGATCTTCGGTTTGTTCCGTTGGTCGAAATGTTACAATTGGTGAAATCTCTTTATAGAACTCGTGGTAAGTTTTTCTGAATTTTCTATATCATTGATATTATTTTAATATCAAATGTATGTGTGACGAGAAGTTAATTCCCCCTTAGGTAGTAAATCTTTGTATTTAAACTAAAAATACCGACAGGGTAGTGTCATTAACTCTCGTCTAATATATCTACAAACAAAAGATCTTAGCAGTAGTTTTAATCATACCATCCCACATATAATCGAAAAAAACAATAGTAATAAAGACAAAGAGGTGTAAATAAACTATTCCTGAAGTCGTCGTTTGTATTAAAATTCGAACATCTTTTCAATGAGAGACAATCACTCGGTATTCCGTCGTTGTTTCGTACTAAGTACCTTTACTAAGATACAGACTCAATATTTAGTATCTTGATGACTTTGAGGATGGATCTTCTGTGGTCTTCTATTATATTGTCAAAGTGTCTACTCCTTTATTGATGTATCTCTCTAATCCTTTTACTGTCCACCAAGATGTCAAATTATCGCTACCATCCTGACCTTGAATTGAGAGTCCTGAGGACTTACTGTTGACACTATGCTGGAAGGTGATACTTAATAACGAAGGGTAGTATATATTGTCAAGTTATAGTCTGTTAAATAACATAATACTCGACAATCTATCCCTTGTTTCCAAGAAGACTTGATTTACGGAATTGAGATTCTTTACATTAAAAATTCCCGTTTATTTAGTACATAAACTAGAGACTATTATTTAATGTCGTTACAATATACAAATATATAACACAAATATATTGATGTGATATCAATATATGATATCTGCCATCCACAACGTTCTCCCGTAGGCTCCCGTCTGTGTGAATGTGGTATTAGTGTCTTTTGATCAGTCAGATTAGTGTGATCCTGGTGTCGGAACAGATTAAGTTACTTTGATTCGGTACGGGCACCCTGGTGGATCCTATCCGTCCAGTACCACCTCTCCAGACTGTCTTACACCAGGTGACCTCTTCTCTTACCGTTTGGTGAAGTCATAAGAACGGAACTCTTGGGGTACTTGTCATACTTTTCCGTTTTACTATCCTATGACTCTCTCCTTGATGGGTCCAGTGATCCACAGGTTGTACGATGACTCTAGTCGCCTCTTTATTGAGGTCTTTCTTACTTCCCTACCTCTGTTTCGTTTTTGTTATGGGTCAACACCTACACTATCTTCGTTCCAGGTTACGACATTTCTCGTTATAACTTATCTTTGGACATTACAGTCCAGGTACTTAGTTCCGTTTGACCTTCACCAGTTTGTCCTCTACCGTTCTCACTTGTAGCTGTAAGATCCTTAGTCACTTGCTTTTACCTGACCTTACCGACTTAAATTGAGTCTACTGGTAATATAGATGATGACGCCCGTCCTTAGGACATCTTCTTTACCTCATCGGAGTACCAGTTGTTTTCTCAGGAAAAGTAATATCCTCTGACCTTACATTTTCATCCTTCAGTTCTTTGTGGACCTCATTGTCCGTTTAAACCGGAACCTTACGTCTTACTTCGTCGCATTTCTGATTATCTCAAGACGGTTCTTTTACGTGACCAGTATCGTTTGCGGGTGAAGGTTGTTACGTTCTCTTCTGAGATGTGTACCGACAGTGGTCTACCAGTTGTGGCTGTAGTCTAAATAATATAAGAAACGTCGGTTTCAACCTCTTCGTGATATGTCAGTTGTTTTTGTTCTGGTCCTCGACTGACACCGAGTCTAGTACTTGAAGAATAACGGTTTAAGTCTGAATTTAACTTCTTCCATCCCTTTTGGTGATCTAGTAAGTCGATACTGGATTTAGTTTAGGGAATACTAATACGTCACCTTCACTCTTTATCTAAATTCCCGGATCTCGACTATCTCACGGACTACTTGATACCTTACTCCAAGTACTGTAACATATCCTCTGTCCCTAGTTCTGGTAGGGGTACCTTTTCTTTACCGACAGACCCCTCCGGAATGTTTATCGACACTTTTCTTCTCTTCACTTTTTGTTTCCTCTTTTCCTTTCTATATTCGTAGACTTACGTCTCAAGGTTTCTTATCTTTCTCCTCTATTCTTTCGGAAGGAGTCGTTAGGTATGTTTCTTTATCTCCTTTTCTTGTCTTACCCTTTCTAATCTCTAGAGAAGTGTTTTTAATCTCTACGGTTCCCTTATAAAGTACGTTTCTACCCGAACTATTTCCTGTCTTTACCATACCTGGATTGTCTTTGTCTTCTATGATTCTTCTCTACCGTTCTTATGTGTCTTCTTGACATGTTTTTTCTAGAAGTACTGGGTCTATTAGTACTACCACACTAGTGAGTGGATCTCGGTCTGTAGGACCTTACACTTCAGTTCACCCGGAATCTTTCGTAGTGATGCTTGTTTCGATCACCTCCATACCTTAAGGTCAACTCGACAAAGTTTAGGACTTTCTACTAGGACACTTTCACGACGTGAGTTATACGGTCGTTTTAACCTTTTGAGTCGTCACCGGTGTCCTGACCTTTTCCAGAGAAAGTAAGGTAGGGTTTCTTTCCGTTACGGTTTCTTACGAGTTTGATGGAGTGTTAACACGAGTAGAGTGTACGATCATTTCACTACGAGTTTTAAGAGGTTCGGTCCGAAGTCGTTATGTACTTGACACTTGAAGGACTACAAGTTCGACCAAAACCCTTTCCATCTCCTTGGTTTCCAATTTAACGGTTGTAGGTGACCTAGTAGTTTTTTCGTTCTCTCAAGGTCTTTTTGTAGATAAAGACGAAATAACTGATGCCGTTTCGGAAACTGACACACCTAGTGTTATTTGACACCTTTTAAAACTTTCTCTACCCTATGGTCTGGTGCACTGGACTGAGAACTCTTTGGATATACGTCCAGTCCTTCGTTGTCAATCTTGACCTGTACCTTGTTGTCTGACCCAAGTTTATCCTTTTCATCATGCAGTTCCGACAGATGACAGTGGGTCGAATAAATTGAAGATACGTCTCATGTAGTACTCTTTGTGACCCGACCTTCTTCGTGTTCGACCTTAGTTCTAACGGCCCTCTTTATAGTTATTGGAGTCTATACGTCTACTGTGGTGGGAATACCGTCTTTCACTTCTCCTCGCTTTTTCGGAGAACTACTTTCACTTTCTCCTCTCACTTTTTCAACCGAAGTTCGAGTTGTAAGTCTTTTGCTTCTAGTACCGTAGATCAGGGTAGTGAAGTACCCTTTGTCTACCCCTTTGTCACCTTTGTCACAGTCTGAAATAAAAAAACCCGAGGTTTTAGTGACGTCTACCACTGACGTCGGTACTTTAATTTACTACGAACGGGGAACCTTCGTTTCGATACTGTTTGGATTTGTCCCAAAACGACTCTTTGGGTTGTTTGTCCTGCAAACGGCTGTTTCCAGGTACATCAGTTTCGATACTAAAAAGGTGATCAGTACATTCTTACACTTTCAACCTGTTATTTCTTCCAACTCACGGTTTTTTAACTACGAAAACTTGACACTACAACCTCTTCTGAGAACTCTCAGGGAACCTGACGTTTCTCTAGGTTGGTCAGGTAAGACTTCCTCTAGTCGGGACCCTAAAGAAACTTTCCTTGCTACGATTTCGACTTTGAGGTCATGAAACCGGTAGAGTACGTTTCCCAACTGAGTAACCTTTTATGAGACTACGATCCTTCCTTACCCCCGGCCTCCTCTTCCCCTGCTGTGTCCTACTCTACCCATCTACCATAGTGACTGACCTACCTGTACTCAGACTCACTTGAGACCCTCAACCACTATCTGTCCCTCCGGACCTTACGACGCTAAGTACCCCGGCGTTTCTCAGCCTGTGCTGACTCACTGATTTGACTTGACTTGACTTGATATCATATAAAATCTTTTATACCTTTTCTTTTTCAGTTTATACAAGAATTATATCATCTGAGTACATAATTAGATTTTACTATATGAGGACTTCGGGTTTCATTTAATAAACATGAAGGGAGATGGAGGTTTACGTTAAAGAAACTCAGTACTACAAATATATAAATATTAAGTCTATCTGTATACTTTACACCTTTATACCTTGACCATCTTTTTACGATATTATAGTCACCAAATCTTAGTCAGCAATTTACATATAAAGAGGGAAATTAGAAATTTTTTATAAGATTTGACATTTGTAAAATGATGATGAGTACGGCATTCAGATCGTAGTACGATGTTCTAAACAACTCAGTCAAAGATTTCTCAGATCTAAACCCCATAAACGAATAAACAAGATTAGTGTATCGAAAATTTTACACGATAAGAATATTTTTAAATAAGTTTTATGTTTTCGTTTTGTTCCGTCTTATAACGTGTTATTTAAAAGGAAGTTAAGTCTGGGGTAGGACAAATTAATAGAAAAGACTCAGTTTTTGAAAGTCAAAGAAATAAGAGAAAAATTTTTCTTAAATTTGTAAAGTTTCACACACACACACACACACACATACACATATATATATATATATATATATATATTTTAAATGTATATCCCTAAATCGATGTAAAAGGTTTTTACAATAATATCATACATTTCTAAACCCCACCCGAAGGTTCTATTAAAACTAGTAGAAATTTATCGTTTATTCGTTTAAACCATACAAATACAAGTGGAGTCACGTTTCCACTCAATAGAAAAATGGTCCGGATTAAGGTTTGAAATAAAGTCTCAATATATAAACGGCTAAAAGACAAGGACTCCTATTATATCCTGGAAATTTTACAATGATAATAATCGTAGATGTCCTGTGATTGACATTTATTATCAATACGATGAGTTCCATTCATTTATGATCCAGTTTATTTATGGTGGGTGTTAAAAGTGACTATTAACTTTAGGGACTTTGTCACTGATCAGTATTTCTAAACTTATCTAGAGTGTTATGTGATTGAGTACCTATCATATTAAAAAATATAGATTAGAGTCTTAAGAAAGACTCTCCTTTATAAAACTAGTCCCTACTTTTTACAATAGTAATTACATGATTTCTTAGAAGTTCTTCTACGTCATTTTCCCCACGACTTTTACTTCCCCTAACTGAAATCTTTTTCACTTTCAAAAGGGATTCACCAAAAATCGGTTGTGACCGATCACCTTTAAATGTACCAAGAAATTAATATTTCAATTTTCAAACTCTTGATGATCAATTTGTTACAATTGACCAAAGAAACACATATAAAATCTATTAAGTTATTTGATGACTACGAGACACTACCCCTGTATTATGAATCTTAGAAGATTTAAGTATACACATTTCTTAATAAAACAATAAGGTCCTATAGAAAACCCTAATTACGAGAATGTTGCGTGAAGTTTTTTAACACTGACATTCGTGACAAGTCTTGGACTTAATATCAATATCTTACGAAGGTGTCCGTTGATTATGTAGACCTGGATCACGAAGACGAAATCAAACTCACCTGGTAGATAGAGAGGGGTTCAGTTACTGATTGTCTATAAACTCTTAGGGAAGTTACTTAACTACCTCCCCCTTTTAGTGGTCAAATAGGAACGAGTCAATGGTGTCTCTCAGAAAATAAAGTTCTTGGGACTGTGCAACACATTTATGTTAACCGACGGACTTCTTACTTCACATAATGTGAATTTCTAACAAAAGATTGGTGTCCTCAGGTCTGGTTCAGTGACCTTCTTAAGCACATAGGATCAAGAGGTCTGAAAACCAAGTCACAAAATAGTAGGAGTCAGTGAACGAAAGTGTTTCGTCTTTCTTGTGTCCCTCTTCATTAATTTGTTTTAAAGAAGGAAGAGTCGTCCTTTGGTTCTACTGTTACCGTTAAACAATTTAAAACCTTTATTCCCTCGTTAATTCTCTCTTTATTTAGAATTTCCTAAAAGGAGTTAGAATTTGAGGAAAATGTCGTCAGACAATGGTTCACACTCACACATATGATCGAAGTAAACCTTGTTATACAATATGTATAACCAATGGAATCATTTACACCACTAATTAACTCACCAAATTTATTAGTGACCGTTTCTCATTATTCCTCATTTTTAATTATCAACTCGTTTAAAGTTCTGTTATAATAACTATCACAAAATACACCTTTGTCTCTTCGATTTTCAGGTACGAGTATTCTCACAACACTCTTTGTTCCTACGTTCTTTCCAGCTTACAAACGACATGTACCAGACTGAGTCAATGTATTTATATTTCTGAACCCTCTTCCGTTACCGTGGGGTGAGGTCATGAGAACGGACCTTTTAGGGTACCTACCTCCTCGGACCATTCGATGTCAGGTACCCTAGCGACTCTCAGGCTGTGCTGACTCGCTGAAGTGAAAGTGAAGAGTCAGAATACGTAACCTCTTCCTTTACCGTTGGGTGAGGTCGCAAGAACGGCCCTCTTAGGGTCCCTGACCCCTCGGACCACCCGACGGCAGATACCCCAGCGTGTCTCAGCCTGTGCTGACTTCGTTGTCGTCATCGTCGTCGTCGTCGTCGTCGTACACAGACAGAATAACCACTGTAGTTTTTTGAGGTAGAAACATTAGTCAAGTCCATTGAGAGGAGACAAAATTTAGAACCATTAGAAAGGTTACAGAAGACCATAAAGAGTACTAAATATGAACGGATACGTTGAGACTAAAATTAATTTTGAGTGCTAATATTGTAATATAGTATAATTTGTATCATTTTTTATTTTCTTTGTTTACAATCTTCATAAACCTTTGCATACAAACACGACATATGTACGATTTAGTAAAGTCAGTACAGACTGAGAAACTCTGGGATATCTGACATTAGTTGGTCAGAGGAGACAGGTACCCCTAAGAGGTACGTTCTTATGACCTCACCCAACGGACACGGGAGGAGGTGTCCTAGAAGGATTGGGTCCCTAGCTTCAGAGAACGTAACCTTCCTTCCAAGAAATGGTGATCGTGGTGGACCCTACGGGTTCATAAACCCTTATTTATGTGTGTCAAAATACGGTCAAACATTTTACTTTCTTATTTCAACTTTTTTTCATTTCATCAAATTATAACCTAGAAACGTAAACTACCGTAAAATACCCTATTAAGATATAATGGTTTACAAAAAAGAATCTTGTTATAAAATTTTAAGTATATCTCTACATTTTTCCTGTCATCTATATTTAGGACGACCTTAAACCGTGAAATACTATACTATGAAAAGGATAAACAAGTCCATCTTTTCTTTAAATCTTTAGTTAAAATCATTTGAGATAGAATCGGGTTCTGATAATAATAACTCTTATGAAATACATATTCCTTAGGGTGACTTTTAGATAGAAGAGAGAAAACGTCGGACCTGGGTTAGAAGATGGGGATTGAGGTGAAATATTTAGTCACACCGTTCAGTAACTCTATAAATGTCAAGAGTAGAGTCTACGTTTGATAAAAGAATAAAGAAATTTTAATTAATAAAAGTTTTTCATCATACTTTTAAGAAACCTAAGGAACAGTAGGAAAACTCCCAAGAAATTCCCGGGATTATATTAAAGTATTATAATTATTTATTATAAATGAAAGGGGTGAGGATAAACAAGTTCTCCTATATCGTTGTTAAAGGACTCCTGGGTACTGTACATTACGAAAACATTTCACTATATAAAGTTCTATTATTTATTGAGTTACTGATTATGAAAGATTCACTGTCTATGTGTTATAATATTTCACGTAAGTTTAATATTCTAATTGTTCACGTAAAGTGGTTTTACATTATGTTTTACAATAAAATATACCAAAGTCTAAGATGTAACGTTGATGGAAATTAGAGTGATTGATGGTGAACTACTTTGACCACTTAATAGATATTTATTTTAAGAGACAATGGATGTTTATTATAAGAGATAATAGATTTTTACGATGATTTATGAGGAAAGAAAATTTGATACCTAAATACTCTTCGAATTAAAAAAAGTATATAAAGTTCTTTTTCGTGTGTTACACTTTCTAACTTACATCGTCGTCTATCCTCTTAGACCGACAGAAGATGATGACAAAGTTTTTATTAGTATAAAATAAATTTACACAATAAATATAATTATTATCTAAATCATACTAAAATAAATTTAATCTACTAATAATATGTAAAAGTGTTAATATTAAAATTAGACTAATCATAATTATCTGTATCTGGTGTACTTGTTTTCAAAATACTCATAGGTTATTGGAAATCCTTAGTTTTTCTCCAGACTCTAAATTTTCAAACTCTTGATGATAAATTTTTCTTCGTTCTTTTTTTTTTCGTTTTTAAATTCTTTTTTTCCCTTTTTTTATTTTTTCTTCGTATACAGTACGTTTAGTTCCTTTGAGTGTATACGTATAGTCGTAGTATTACACTGATAAAGACAATGTAAATGATATTGTCTCAACTAATACAGGGGTTTCTAACACTTAGTAATAAGGAATATTAGCAAACGTATTGAAAGTTTGTCTAGAAGTTTTGTATGGATATAAGGAAAAACTTAACACCAAAAGAGGTATGTATACCCGAACAACCCAGTGTACCTCCAGGATAAAAATCAAAGAAATTCCTTGGAGGTATGACAAGAGGTATCACTGTGTACGTGGGGTTACAAGTGACTTCGTGATGTATGTTCTCGATACTGTCCCTTCGTTGAATTTACGGGTATCAGTCTACTTACCTATTTCTTCTACACTATGTATATGTGTTTCCTTATAATGAGTCGGTATATTTCCTTACTTTAACCCAGAAAACATCTCTGCGCCAATCTGGATCTCAGATAGTATGTCTCACTTCATTCAGTCTTTATCTATTTGTTCACAATATATAATCGTGCATATACATCTTAGATCGTTTGACTATGTCTACTTGAATAAACGTCCCGTTCTCCTCTCTACATCTGTATCTCTTATCTACGCACCTGTACCGTCCCCTACCTCACCCCGTAACCCTGACTGTATATATGCGGTGGTACACACTTTGTCCATCGATCAGACCTGCGTGACATGTCGTGTCCCTTGAGTCAAACCACGAGACACGACTGGATCTACTCACCCTGTCCCATCCCATCCTCCCTCTAGGGTTGTCTGCTCTATATACATATGTCCATCAACTAAGTGAACCAGTGTACCGTCTTTAGTTGTGTTGTGACATTTGTTGATACAGGGTTATTTTTTCTTTTTCATATGAATATCGGGAATAAATAAAATATCCTTCTTTAAATCTAAAGATTGTGTAACTCGTTGGAAGTTAAAGTCAAAATTCTAGGTGTGTATAACTACAGGGACTTTTCATACCAAAAAAAAAAAAATTTAGAGAAAACAACTTTATTTTATATGACAGGTATAATTACCCGAAGACATCCGGAAGGGAACACATGAGTACAAATTGATGAGTGGTCAGTTCTTGATTTCCTTTGTTAAGGTCCACCTTTGTACGACGACGACGACGACGATTCAGTGAAGTCAGCACAGGCTGAGACACGCTGGGGTATCTACCGTCGGGTAATCCGAGGGGGCAGGGACCCTAAGAGGTCCGTTCTTGTGACCTCATCCAACGGTAAAGGAAGAGAAGAGGTTACGTACTTTCACTTTTCACTTTCACTTCAGCGAGTCAGCACAGGATGAGACATGCTGGGGTACCTGACGTCGGATGGTCCCACGTACCCTAAAAGGTCCGTTCTCATGGTCTCACCCAACGGTAACGGAAGAGGCCACCTTTGTACTCCTTGTGATAGTCGGGTGACAGAAAAATGTATCGTTGTTAAGGGATACAAGCAATCGTAGGACCCCCTTTTCAATTTTCGATTAAAAAAAAGGATGATCTAAGTGTCGTAGACGTTTAGTATCACAACAATTGAAACAAAATGGTGAATTGAGAAGAGATATTGAAAATCTTAGATAACCTCTATTCTTCCTACCTTCATTATTCAAGAAAATACCCTTATAAACTGATCTACAGATCTCTAAGTATTATAAACTATAAATCACGAAACATTGTCGTTCAATTCGGTTTTACATTACATTAGTTGATCTAGTAAGTAACACCCCTTACTACTGAAATCTTAAAAAAATACACACTTCAACTGGTGTATCTGACACAAAGTCATCGACGAACGAACGTTATAATATATTCGATTACTTCTGAAATACATTTAATAATGGTTGATTTTTATGAATTCAAATTTTACTGTGATTTTTGTTGCTAACAGTGAACCACTTATATCTTATCTTTGTGTTTAGAACACTTCTGTTTAATTCAAAGATTTTCTTTATAATCTCTTTATTTTAATTTAATTGATTGTTCTTTATGATCATCATAAATTTCCTATGTTTCCTATAATTTTTTTATTTCAACTCACTTTACTCAAAGTGTACTAAACATCCCCTCCCACCCAGTCTTTTTCCACTTTTTAAGTGATTTTAACCTTTCAGTTTAAATTATCAGTTGATGGTCGTTCGAGGAAGTTTATTGTGAAATGAACACTTAACCAGTTGTAGTTAGGACAACGATTACAAACGAAATGGACGTCTTCTTTTACCCTATCCTTAATTGATTTATAATTTATAAAACTCGAAAACTCAGGATCATCGAAAGTAACAGAATCCTAAGTTTTGTGAAAATCACATAAATTGACCTTTAGAGATATTCAGAGGAAATCTGTCGACTTTGTAGACTCTAGTTACATGAGGTTTCAGTTATAAACCCGTGGGTCAAAAGTGAAAGTCCGTACCAAGTAAGATGTAGAATAATTTTAATATAGGTGACTCTGTTTCTAAATACACATCTAGTATCTAACCATCTTCTTTACGTATCTAACTTTTTTCCAGGTTTATATGTTTTCTCTCCTCTAGTAACACACTTTCACTTTCAATAAGTCAGCACAGACTGAGGAACACTGGGTTACCTGATAACTTTAGAGGTCCGGTCTTGTGACCTCACCCACCGGAAAGGGAAGAGGTCCCTAGAAGGGTTGGGTCCCTGACTTGGGTCCAGAGGACGTAAAGTCTACCTAAGAAATGGTTGACTTGATAGTCCCTTGGTGAGTTGTCATTGTTACTGTAAAATAGTTAAAAGTACCAATACTATTAAAATAGTTTAACTATTTCTAAATAAACACCTTAAATGGGTGTTTTTAGGGTATAAGTGATAAAAACGTAATTATATTATGCAAATTATTTAGAATCTTCTAAAAGATACTATTAGAAAAACATATTTTGATAATATAGGTCTTATATATTTCTTAACAGTTTAAAATTGTCATTTTCACGCTTGTTACATTATCAATTTACTCGGGTGTTGTACTTATCCGTAAAGTAGAATCTCTTGTATGTCTCTGTTTATTCGCGTACCTCTCTACAATTGTAGTAGTTTGTGATTTCTTAAATCTAAATTTACATATTACTCTATAGTGATATTTAAATGACCTTACCAATTTGATTTCTTTTGGTCACTTTCGTGGTTTACGTCCACTCTTACGTCTCTTTGAGATAATGAAAATATAACAACCTCTCTTACAACTCATTACACTGATGAGTCCTTACGTTAAACCGTTAGCAAAACATTGTTTTGATTCGTCCGTTGATACACTGGAGTGTTATCAAAGAACCTTCAATAAAGTATCTTTCTTTTTTTTTTAAGTGTTTTTGGGACGTGTATCTCCAAGTAATCGAAATAATGATTATGGTTTTTGACAATTGTCGGATCTACGGGAAGTTGTCTGTTTACCAACGTGTTCGCCACCATTAGGTATAGTACCTGATAACTTGTTGTTTTTCTTTATTTGATGATTATGACTCTTTTTGAGAGAGAAACTCATTTGAGATCAGTCCGAGGAGACTCAGGAGAAGAGTTACCACCGGGATTCTGAACGTAACCTTGGTCCGATCAATCCAAGTACATAATTCCATTTAACCTTCACCAGTCTGTCTTCTACCGTTCTCACTTGTAACTGTAAAATCCTTAGGCACTTGTCATTACCAGGGTAATAAAGTACTGTTTATCTGTCCCTTTGTTACCTTTGTCACTCTCTAAAATATAAGAACCCGAGGTTTTAGTAACGTCTACCACTGACGACGATACTTTAATTTTCTGTAAACTGGGAACCTTCTTTTCAATACTGACTGGATCTGTCGTATAATTTTTCCTGTCTGTAACGAAACAGTTGTTTCCAGGTATATCATTTTTGATTCTAGAAAGGTCATCAGTGTATACCTACACTGTCAACTTGATATTTCTTTCGACTTGTGGCTTCTTGACTACGAAAACTTGACACCACAATCTCTTCTGAGAACTCTCAGGGCACCTGACGTTCCTCTAGTTTGGTCAGTTAGGATTTCTTTTAGTCAGGACTTATAAGTAATCTCCCTAACTACTTTTTCAACTTTGAGGTTATGAAACCGGTGCACTATGTTTCTTGACTGAGCAAGCTTCTCTGGTACTACGACCCTTCCTAACTTCCGTCCTCCTCTACCCCTGTTGTCTCCTACTCTACCAACCTACTGTAGTGGTTGAACTACCTGTACTCAAACTCGACACTTAACCACTACCTGTGCCTTCGGACCGTACAACGTCAGGTACCCCAGTGTCTCAGCCTGTACTGACTTACTAACTTGATCTGACTTGATATTACGTATGATGACTCACTGACTTGATTTGACTTGACTATTACTTGGTCTTACTCGTCTAAATTAAGTCTACTGGTAATATAGTTAATGACAACCGTTTTTAGCGAATCTTCTTTACTTTATCGGGAGTATCAGTTGTTTTATTAGACTTTACGTCAAGTCAAGTCAAGTCAGCGAGTCAGTACAGACTGAGAAACACTGGGATACTTAGCGTCGTCTGGTCCGGAAGGATAGGTAGTGGTTGAGGCCCTCACGTGAGTTTGGGTACAGGTAACTCAGACACTACGGTAGGTTGGTAGAGTAGGAGACAACAGGGGAAGAGAAGGAAGGGAGTTAGAAAGGGTCGTAATCCCAGAAAAGTTTACTCAGTCAAGAGTAGTCCACCGGTTTCATAACCTCAAAGTCGAAGTTTTAGTCAGGAAGGTTACTTGTGGATCCTGACTAGAGAAAATCCTATCTGACTAACCTAGAGGAACGTCAGGTTCCCTGAGAGTTCTCAGAAGAGGTTGTGGTGTGAAGTTTTCGTAGTTAAGAAGCCACGAGTCGAAAGAAATCTCAGGTTGAGAGTGTAGACATTTACTGGTGACCTTTTTGGTATCGAACTGGTCTACCTGGAAACAACTGTTTCATTACAGAGACGAAAAATTATACGACAGATCTAACCAGTAGCGAAAGGAAGGTTCCTCATTCGAAGAAAATTAAAGTAGTGACGGTAAACACTAAAGTGGTAGACGTCACTAAAACCTCGGGTCTTTTTATTTCAGTCGGTGACAAAGGTGACAAAGGGGTAGATAAACGGTACTTCACTACCCTGCTGTACGGTACTAGAATCAAAAGACTTACAACTCGAAATTCGGTTGAAAAAGTGAGAGAAGAAAGTGAAAATTGTTCTCTGAGTAATCAAAAAGTAAAAGACTGTATTCCCACCACAGTAGACGTGTAGACTCCAATAACTATAAAAAAAGACCGTTAGAACTAAAGTCGAACACGAAGAAGGTCGGGTCGTGAAGAGTACTACATGAGACGTATATTCAATTTATTCGTCCCACTGTTATATGTCGGACCTGCATGAGGAAAAGGATAAACCTTAGTCAGACAACAAGGTACACGTCAAGATTAACAATGAAGGACTGGACGTATATCCAAAGAGTTCTCCGTCGAGTCCACCAGACCATAAGGGTAAAGAAGGTCTTAAAAGGTGTCAAATAACACTAGGTGTGTCAGTTTCCGAAACCGTATCAGTTATTTCGTCTTTATCTACAAAAGGACCTTGAGAGAACGAAAAAACTACTAGGTCACCTACAACCGTTAAACTAGAGACCAAAGAGACGCAAAAGATTTTGGTCGAACTTGTAGACGTTCAAGTGCCAAGTGTATAACGACGTCGGACCGAACTTCTTAAAACTCGTAATGAAATGATCGCACACTCTACTTACGTCAACACACCATCAAACTCGGAAGAAACCGTTACGGAAAGAACCCTAATTTTACTTTTAACTCCAAAAGGTCAGGACACCGGTGACGACTCAAAAGGTTTAAACGACTGTATAACTCACGTCGTGAAAGTGTCGTAGTAGAAAATCCTAAACTTTATCGAATTGACCTTAAGGTAGTGGAAGTGATCGAAACTAAAATCACTACGAAGGGTTTCGGGTGGACTGAAGTGTAAGGTCCTACTCTCACTAGTGTGGTGACACTAATAGACCCAGTACTTCTAAAAAAACATGTCAAAAAGAGACATAAGAACGGAGAAGAACAATTATAGAAGACGAAGACAATCCAGGTATGGTAAAGACAGGAAACGGCTCGGGTAGAAACGTACTTTACAAAGGAATAATAGAGATTAAAAGAACTTCTCTAGAGATCAGAAAGGGTAAGATAACAAAAGGAGAATGTCGAAAAATTTTAAAAAGTGAAGAGCCTACGATAGTTGTAGGTGAGTAGGACGAGGAATAAGGAAGTACCAGGGTATTTTACGGGTCACAAGAGACATGTTTCTCTTCAAGTGAAGAGTGATTTGAGGTAACGTTATTATAACAACAACAAGTCAGCGACTCAGTACAGGTTGAGAAAAGTTGGGGTACTTGACGTCGTGTGGTTCGAAGGAACAGGAGGTAATAGAGTAGCTCAAACAAATTCGAGTACAGATAACTTAGACACTACGGTAGGTTGGTAGAGTAGGAGACAACGGGAGAAGAGGAGAACAGCAGTTAGAAAGGGTCGTAGTCCTAAAAAAGGTTACACAACCGAGGAGTGTAAACTACCAGTTTCATAACCTCGAAGTCGAAGTTGTGGTTAGGAAGGTTACTTATAAGTCCCACCTAAAGGAAATCCTAGGAAATCCTAACTGACCAGGTTAGAAGAACGATGACTCCCTGAGAGTTCTCAGAAGAGATCGTGGTGTCAAACTTTGGTAGTTAAGAAACTGTGAGTTGGAAGAAATACCAGATTGAGAGTGTAGGTATGTATTGATTACCTTTTTGATATCGAAACTGTTATACTCCCTACTGTCTCCTACTGTACCAATCTATTGTAGTGGCTGAACTACCTGTCCTCAGACTCGTTCGAGGTCCTCAAGTACTACCTGTCCCTTCGGACTACACGAAGTCAGGAACCTCAACATTTCTCAACCTGTGCTGACTCACTGACTTGACTTAACTGTCATACTTGGGACACAATCGTTTCACTACAGAGACGAAAATTACGTGGTTCAAAAAGTATCGATAATAAGGTCCTTCGTTCGTAGAAAATTAAAACACCGATAAGGTTATCATATAATGACTAAGTTTAGACACAAATTATGAAATGGATTACAGACACAAATAAATAGAAACTGTTATGTATGTTGACGGACCTAGTTAGAGGTCTCTTAATACGACTCACCTTTTTTTTTTTTTTTCTGTTTGAAGTCAGGGTTAAAATGACATATTAACATATACATATTGTAAGACTTCATGGTTGTAATCTTTACCTCTTGTCTGATCCCCGAAGGTCCCTAACTCGACTCCTACACATCCTTAAAACACCCTCCCTTTACCCACATGAATATTTTCCCGTTACATTCTCTGGGAACACCACTTCTTTAACAGTACATAAAACTGATACAGTCACAGTCATAGGACCGAGACTATAACATGTTGTCAAAACGTTCTGTGAGCATTTTTCACCCGTTTCCCAAGTGGTCTGTGAAACGTAATTAAAAATATTGAACTTTAGTTAAACGTTAATTGAGTGTAACAATTATATAATTTTATGTGAATACCATTAATCTTTAGAATATCCCGACATACAAATTTTTAATGTTACATAAGAGATTTTGAATTTGTAATAACTGTAAATTCCCATAAAGATATTTTGGGTTCTCTACTAAAGTAATTTAGATAAATATATAGAGGTGTTAAAGTTATAAAAAACCACACTTTAATAAAAATTTTTTGACGACAATATGAGTTTTACAAAATGACATTTACAGTTCCTCGAACAAAAACCAGTGAATCCTGTACTACATATCATCGGAGAGAACTTCTATAATATATCGTACTTTTACAAATGGTTGACATATTATAACTGATACAATGAACGTAAGAGACTTTGAGCAATTAATTTAGACATTATATACTCTGTAGACTTGAATCTAATATTCCATCAAGAAACTCCTATTTTACTGTTAAAAATATTCGTATTTGTGACGGTGTACTATTTTATTTTTAATCTCCAATATTCATTATAAATATTTACTCAAAGTAAGTAAACTTTTACCAAGTCTGATACTACGTTGATTAATTGACGTAATACAAACTTAAGTATGTTAAGTCAAGTCATCGAGTCAGCACAGACTGAGAAACACTGGGGTACTTAGCATCGTGCGGTCCGGAGGGACAAGTAGTGGTAGAGGGTCTCAAGTGAGTCTGAGTGCAGGTAGCTCAGGCACTACGGTAGGTCGGTAGAGTAGGAGCCAGCAGGGGAAGAGGAGAACGGGGGTTAGGGAGGGTCGTAGTCTCAGAAACGGTTACTCAGTTGAGAAGCGTACTCCACCGGTTTCATGACCTCAAAGTCAAAATCGTAGTAAGGAAGGTTTCTTTAGGGTCCCAACTAGAGGAAGTCTTACCCGACCAACCTAGAGGGACGTCAGGTTCCCTGAGAGTTCTCAGAAGAGGTTGTGGTGTCAAGTTTTCGTAGTTAAGAAGCCACGAGTCGGAAGAAGTGTCAGGTTGAGAGTGTAGGTATGTACTGGTGTCCTTTTTGGTATCGGAACTGATCCGCCTGGAATCAGCGGTTTCATTACAGAGACGAAAACTTATACGATAGATCCAACCAGTATTGAAAGGAAGGTTCCTCATTCGCAGGAAATTAAAGGACCGACGTTAGTGGTAGACGTCACTAAAACCTCGGGGTATTTTACTTCAGACTGTGACAAAGGTGACAAAAGGGTAAATAAAGGGTGATTCACTACCCTGGCCTACGGTACTAGAAGCAAAAGACTTACAACTCGGTTGAAAAAGCGAGAGGAGAAAGTGAAAGTAGTTCTCCGAAAAATCGAGGAGAAGTGAAAGACGGTATTCCCACCACAGTAGACGTATAGACTCCAATAACTATAAAGAGGGCCGTTAGACTAAGGTCGAACAAAGAAGGTCAGGTCACAAAGAGTACTATATGAGACGTACCTTCAATTTATTAGTCCGACTATTATGTGTCGGAACTGTATGAGGAAAAAGATAAACCTTGGTCAGACAACAAGGTACAGGTCAAGATTAACAACGAAGGACTGGACGTATGTCTAAAGAGTTCTCCGTCGAATCCACCAGATCATAAGGGTAGAGAAAGTCTTAAAATGTGTCAAATAACACTACGTGTGTCAGTTTCCGAAACCGTATCAGTTATTTCGTCTTTATCTACAAAAAGACCTTGAGAGAACGAAAAAGGTACTAGGTAACCTACAACCGTTAAACTAGAGACCAAGGAGACGGAAAAGATTTTGGTCGACCTTGTAGTCCCTCAAGTGTCAAGTGCATAACGACTTAGGACCGAACCTCTTAAAACTCGTAATGAAATGATCGTACACTCTACTCACGTTAACAGGCCATCAAACTCGTAAGAAACCGTAAAGGAAAGAAACCTTATTGTTACTTTTGACTTGAAAAGGTCAGGACACCGGTGACGACTCAAAAGGTTTGAACGACCGTATAACTCACGTCGTGAAAGTGTCGTAGTAGACTTCTAAACTTTGTCGAGTTGACCTTAGATCCAACCAGTATTGAAAAGAAGGTTCCTCATTCGCAGAAAATTAAAGAACCGACGTCAGTGGTAGACGTCACTAAAACCTCGGGGGGGTTTTTATTTCAGACTGTGACAAAGGTGACAAAGGAGTAGATAAAGGGTACTTCACTACCTTGGTCTACGGTACTAGAAGTAAAAAACTTACAACTCGAAATTCGGTTGAAAAAGTGAGAGAACAAAGTTAAAGAAGTTCTCCGAAAAATCAATAACAAGTGAAAGACGGTATTCCCACCACAGTAGACGTATAGACTCCAATAACTATAAAGAGGGTCGTTAGAACTAAGGTCGAACACAAAGAAGGTCAGGTCACAGAGAGTACTACATGAGACGTATATTTAATTTAATTATCCCACTGATATACGTCGGAACGGCATGAGGAAAAGGATAAACCTTGGTCAGACAACAAGGTACAGGTCAAGATTGACGACGAAGGACTGGACGTATGTCTAAAGAGTTCTTCGTCCGGTCCACCAGACCATACGGGTAAAGAAAGTCCTAAAAGGTATCAAATAACAATAGGTGTGTCAGTTTGCGAAACCGTATCTGTCATTCCGTCTTTATCTACAAAAAGACCTTGAGAGAACGAAAAAACTACTAGGTCGTCTACAACCTTTAAACCAGAGACCAAGGAGACGGAAAAGATTTTGGTCAAACTTGTAGTCCTTCAAGTGCCAAGTGTATAACGACTTCGGACCGAACCTCTTAAAACTCACACTGAAATGATCGTACACTCAAAAAGGTCAGAACACCGGTAATCTTTTATATTTTAATGTACGTACAAAACGCTTGACAAATATAACTTTGTAGGATGGTATCACAAAATAGGTATAAGTAATATTTATAAGTAGAATAACGTACTACCACTTAACATACACATCAGATTATTGAGTAGTTCGTTACTCGAGAAACCTCAGTAACTGGTATCGAAGGAATAGTAATAGTTTCGTATCAGTATACGGACCGTGAGTAACCTGATAGTTTTTCTCTACAATTTCATCGAAGACTAATAGAAGTGAATATTTTTTGTGTCAACCGGGGTTTTGGGTCATTAGTTCATCCAAGACATTTTGTTCAAAATTTTACAGAAATTTGTCAATGCAAATTGTTAATTTTGAGTAAAAATTAAATTAATATCTCAAGTTAATTCATTAATAGGGAACAGTTTGCTGGGATACAATCGACCTAAGACGTGTAAATTGAAGGTGGGGATGGATTTATACTAAGTCCATACTGGATTTAATTTAGTGAATGTTAATATGTCACCTTGACTTTTTATCTAAGTCCCCTAATCTAGACTATCTTGATATCTCACTGACTTCTTGATACCTACCTCCAGACATTGTAATATATCCTCCACAACTAGTTTTGGTAGGGGTTCTTTTCTTTACCTTTTTCGGTTTTACCAACAGACTCTTCCGGAATGTCTATCGACTCTTTTCTTCTCTTCGTTTTCAGTTTCCTCCTTTTCTTTCTATATGTGTAGACGTACGTCTCGAGGTTTCTTGTCGTCCTCTCTATTATTTTGTAAGGAGTCACTGGTCACTTTTCTTTATCCCCCTTTGTCATCTTATCCTTTCTGATCTTTGGAGAAGTTCTTTTAATCTTTATGGTTCCCTTTTAAAGTACGTTTCTACTCGTGTTATTTCCTGTCTTTACCATACCTGAATTGTCTTCGTCTTCTATAATTCTTTTCCACCGTTCTAATGTGTCTTCGTAACACGTTTTCTCTAGAATTACTGGGTCTATTGGTGAACCATACTAGTGCATCTCGGTCTATAAAACCTCACACTTCAGTTCACCAGAAATCCTTCATAGTGACATTTGTTTCAAACACCTCCATACCTTAAGGTCAACTCGATAGAGTTTAGGACTTTCTACCACGACACTTTCACGACGTGAGTTATACGGTCGGTTAAACCTTTTGAGTCGTTACCGGTGTCCTGACCTTTTCCAGTTAAAAGTAAGGTTAGGGTCTCTTTCCGGTACGGTTTCTTACGAGTTTGATGACGTCAACGTTAGTAAAGTGTACGATCGTTTCGTTACGAATTTTAAGACATTCGCTCCGAAGTTGGTATACACTTGGTTCTTGAAGGTCTACAAGTCCAATACAAATCTTTTTCGTCTTGGTCTCTAGTTTAACGGTTATAGGTAACCCAGTATCTTTTTCGTTTTCTTAAGGTCTTTGTTTGTAGATGAAGACGAAGTAACTGCTGTGATTTCGGAAACTGACACACGTACTGTTGTTTGGTTTTTTAAGAATTTCTCTACCCTTTTGATCTGGTGGTAAGGACGGAGGACTCTTTGCACATACATCCAGTTCTTCGTCGTCAATTTTGACCTGTACCTCGTTACCAACAAAGGTTTTACCCTTTCCTCACGTAGTTCCGATATGTAACAGTCGAACGAATAGATTGAATATACGTCTCATGTAGTACCCTTTACGGTCAGACCTACTTCGTGTTCGTAGTCCTGACGTTCCTCTTTATAGTTATTGGAGTCTATACATCTGCTGTCGTGGGTATACCGTTTTTCACTTGTCTTTGATTTTTCGGAGAACTACTTTCACTTTCTCCTCTGACTTTTTCGATCGAACTTTGAGTTGTAAGTTTTTTGATTTTATTACCGTAGACCAGGGTAGTGAAGTACCGTTCATCTACCCCTTTGTTACCTTTATCACTGTTTCAAATAAAAGAACCTGAGATTTTAGTGACGTCTACCACTAACGTCGGTACTTTAATTTTCTACGAACGAGGAACCTTCGTTTCGATACTGTTTGGATTTGTCCCAAAACGGTTGTTTGGGCTGTTTGTCCTGGAAACGACTGTTTACAGGTACATCAGTTTCAACACTAAAAAGGTGATCAGTACATTCTTACGCTCTCAACCTGGTATTTCTTCCAACTCACGGTTTCTTAACTACGAAAACTTGCTACCACAGCAGCTTCTGAGAACTCTCAGAGAACCTCAAGTTCCTCTAGTTTGATGAGTCAGGTTTTCCTTTAGTTAAGACTTATAAGTAACCTTCCTGACTACGATTTCGACTTCGGGGTTATGAAACCGGTGGACTACTCTTCCCGACTGTGAGTAATCTTTTCTGGGGCTACGACCCTTGCTAACTTCCGTCCTCCTTTTCCCCTACTGTCTCCTGTTCTTACAAGCTATAGTGACTGAGTTACCTGTACTCAAACTCGTTCGAGACCCTCTACAACGTACCGTCCCTTCTGACGACACGGTAGGTTCCCCGGAGCTTCTTATCATATGTTGACACACTGACTTGTTGTTGTGGATTTATATGGTGTAACGGGATTATAAAATTTTACAAAACCGGATATAAACCTCATTGACAGTGAGTTTTTCTCTTATTCTTGTGTGACATCCTGAGAATTTAGATATTCGACTAACATGTCTTTATAAATCTTCCTTTATGTATCTATATCTGATGTCATTTCGTACAAACCTAAAACCGTCATACGCAAATACGTTCCTTTTATCTTAAAATGAAAAATAACCGATAATATTTATAGAGTCTTAAGACTCTCTGTTCACAGAACGAATTTTACAAAAGTTATCTTTAGAATGTTAGTTGAGTGAATCGATACTTGTCATATAACTCTATACCAAATGAAGAAAAAAAAATAAAAAATAAAAAATTTAAAATTTTAGAAATTAAGAATGTACGCAAGGGTTTGTACTTGGGGGGAGGGTGAAGGGAGGGGTGCTGTAGAGAACCAAATGAAGAATCTATTCAAAAAGAGTTGTATTAAAAGTATCGTCATTTCTTAGTGATCCATCTATTTGTTAAACTGATATTCGTGAATAAGTTTCACTCCGAAAACATATAATTTTGTGATTTGACAAGTGAATATTGTTTTGGTAAACAATTGTTCTATATGTAACGTTACAAAGAGTTAAATTTTTTATAAAACGGAGTATTCCTTAAGATGGAAGTCAAAGGATGTTAAGAAAACATTTAACTTTCCCAAAAAAGTTTAAATACCCTATAATTTGTTACAGTTTTGAATAGATTTGACGGGATTAAGGGTTTTTATGTTGAAACATTGAACCATATGTTATATCAAAAAAAACTTTACTTTATGTAAGTCTTTATTTCGTCCGAGAAAATCTCATCAAATTATAATACCTTAGTTTCATCGAGTATTTAGACAGAAGTATTAAGGTGATAAGTGGTAACGGTTTTATTCCACTTTAGTTATAACACCACCGTCCTTTGTCGTGTCCTTTAGTCTCTGTTCGTTTGTCTTCGACTCTGGAAGTCGTGAATACACTAACTGTCGTAGGACGTTTTATCGATTAGTAGGACTGTTCTGAGATAAAGTACTTTTACTCAGCAATCTAACTCTCGACAGTCCTAGTTATTTACACGTAAAATTTTAATATCGGTTTGATTAAATACACGTTAAACAAATTTTAATAAAGGAAGAATGTATAAGTCACAGGAAGTAAATTGTCGTAATGACCCAATATTATTTACCGAGACTCAACTTTGTACAGACACGATGATTGTCTGTTCTAATACCAACATGAGTTGATTATTTAATCGATAAATAAGAAGATTTGTAACTGAAGATTTTCTATTAATTATACTAAGATTAAATAATTAAAGTCAAGTCAAGTCAAGTCAGTGAGTCAGCACAGGCTGAGAAACGCTGGGATACTTAACGATGTGTGGTCCGGAGGGACAGGTAGTGGTTGAGGGCCTCAAGTAGGTTTGAGTACAGGTAGCTCAGTCACTACGGTAGGTCGGTAGAGTAGGAGACAGTAGGGGAAGAGGAGGACGGGGGTTAGGAAGGGTCGTAGTCCCAGAAAAGGTTACTCAGTTGAGACGTACTCCACCGGGTTCATAACCTCAAAGTCGAAGTCGTAGTCAGGAAGGTTACTTGTGGAACCTGACTAGAGGAAATCCTACCTGACCAACCTAAAGGAACGTCAGGTTCCCTGAGAGTTCTCAGAAGAGGTTGTGGTGTTAAGTTTTCGTAGTTAAGAAACTACGAGTCGAAAGAAGTGTCAGGTTGAAAGTGTAGGTATGTACTGGTGACCTTTTTGGTCGTATTAGTCCAAATATTAGATATGATTACTAACACAGTAATTCTAGACAGTCATTTACAAAAATTTGAATATTAAAGGATTACTTTCTTTCCTTGGGAACGTCTTAGGTTTCTTTTCCTGAAATTTGAAGAGTTTGATCCATTACCCCATATCTTTAGTATATTAAGCTTACTCAATTTATAACGATTTTAGAAGATACTACTGATGATCCAGTATCAAGGTCCCTTGAAGTACTTCACTGTACTGTAAAATTTTCAAAAGGTAACATCAATCAATGAAATATTATGATACAATACTGTTCTGCATGTAAATTGTGAACAGTTCTGTGATAGGTAGATTAAAATAATGTGAATTTTTTCTTTATGTGACAGACCGTTCGTTGTCAATTATATTTACAAATTTAACAAATTTAATATACATATGTATATTATATATATGTGTGTGTGGAACGAAACTGAACAAAAGTGTATAAATTTTTCTCGATCTATCTTTAAAACATTCAAATTCAAATGTTATAGTGTTTTGTTCTCTTTTTAAACAATTAAAATTTCTACTACACAAAAAACCAAATATCCAAACAGTTAAAGGATTCCGACGGTATTGTTTCGTACTGTTTAACCTACTACGTCTGTCTTGGTCAAATAACAGAATGACAAATGACAATTTTTCACTCATTCGATCAAATGAATGACAATTGGTCAAATGACAGAATGGCCTCAGATCTTCACGATCTACCATCACAACTGTCCCAAAGAAGGAAGACTCCGGATATTATATGTTCGAAGACTACCAAACGATCGTTAGAAACCATAAGTAACAGAACGTCTACAATGTAGTGGAACTAGAAACGGAAGTAGAAGTGTACCGTAATAGAAACAATATCCACGGACAAAGGTTTAAAGGGAGAAGTATGGCTGGTCTACCTAATCCTCGGGTGGAATGAGGTCGTAGTGAACGAGAATTGAGTCGATTAATTGTAGATGTCATTGAGATATATAAAAGTTTATTCCATTGTAAGGTTCCATGACCACTAATCCTCAAATTGTATACGTAAAAACTCCTTGTGTTTGAAGTTTTAAAACCTCTTAGTGTGGAGTTGTTGTATTTTTAAATCTGATAGACTTAAAGCAGATGAAATAAATTTAGTTTAAATAATTCTCTTTTTTCTCTTTTTTTTTTTACTGAACTTAATCCACGAAACGGTGGGATTCTTAGGACAGAAGTTGATTACACTTTCGTAAAATTTTTAAGGTGAAAAGTGACTTCTTTTCGTTTACATTACAAACGGTAAACCTATTATCTGTAAGAAAAGAAGAGTATTACTCTATTTGATAAACGAAGAAATATTTTCGTTCTGTAAGAAGACTCACCTATTGTGAGTCCTTAATTATCTTGAAAAACTTCTGTCACCTCTCTCTTTCGATGTAACTATAACCAGAGATGATCGACCATTGACTTCACGATAAAAATTTAGACAATGTAATGTTAAATGGGTTTAGGTACATTCTTTATATGACTGTGTCAAATAAAGTTATCAATGTAATCCAAAAATATATAAAAATCCTAGTGGATATAATTCTAACTACAGAATTTAAGAGTACTACAATAAATGGTTATAACTGTGTATAAGAGGAAATACACCGATCATCCAGGAGTCATCAACAGAAATGCAAAAAAAGACTATTATAGTCTAGGATTTCGAGACGACCTTTATTATTTCAATTCTCTTTACTTTAAGTAAACAAATAGACCTCATAGGGTTTCGTATTAAAGGAGAAAGATTTAAAAAACTACACCTGGTAAAAATTTTCAGAAAGAACTTAAACAGTGTATGACGAAGACAAAATAAAAATAAATAAATAACCGAAGTTCCGTACACCCTACAATAGAGGGACTGGTCCTTAGGTTGGAAGTGAGGAACGTAACCTTCCACTTCAGAGTTGGTGACTTGGTGGTCGTTTCAGGGGTATTGAAGGAAAACTTCGTCCGTGGAGTTGTATTAAAGGAGTTCTAATTTCAATTGACCCATGGCGGGAGACTGAAGTCATCCTTATACTTGTTCACTTCAGTAGAAATAATTTTACTTGTACAAAGTACTGAGAAGTACAAATGAGAACATCATTTCAGACTGAAGTAGAAAAAAATATATAGACTGAAAGTATAAAATTGGGATCGGGAAAGGAGAGGTGGGAGACAGGGACTAAATTCTTTCAACTATTCGTCAAGTGTGCAAACCGTTACTATCCTTTAGGTACACGTCCTTGGATGTGGTTAGGGATTAGTGATATTTTTTTTTTTTTTTGTTCTTCTACTTTTGTTCTCTTATTGGTTCGGTCAGAGAAAAGATCGAGAGAATTTCGTAAGACTTAGTCCAAACCTCAGGACGATCAGAGAGATTGTTATTATCTGTAAAAATATGGGAGAAACGTACATACACACCGTAGTAATCATGTTTGTGGATTTGGTCTAGAACTCACCCCTAGGTAGGCCTAAGACGTCCATGTTATTGAAACGAAACATACCGAAACAATTTGTAGGTGACCCCTTATTAATACCAAAATGCAGAAACACGAATCAGCGAGTCAGGTTGAGAAACACTGGGGACCTGATATCAGGCGGTCTGAGGAGACATGGACCCCTAAGAGGTCCGTTCTTGTGACCTCACCTAACGGTACGGGAAGAGGTCTAGAATGGTTAGGTACCTGACTTGGGTCCAGAGGACGTAACGTACCTCTAATAATTAACAGACTCGGTGGTCCCTTCGGTAACTTCTAGAGACAAGTTTGAGAAATAATTTAGTACTACAAGATTGATTATTTTTACTAAATATATATCCGAACTCAATTATCTTGATATATATCCCATTTTCTCTGAAGGTATGTTCGTATCTACAGTATACGAAAGGAACCAAACGAAAATCGAAATCCCACCGTCACAGACTTATGGTAGGTGTAAAGGAAAAACAAGAATAAGAAACGTTTACATTAATGAAATTCGATCCGTTTATATGAATTAAGTTAAGATTCGTTCCTTCTTCATTTGTAGTACAAAGAAACTCGTTTATTGAAAGGTAATATTGACTACAATATTGACTACACGAACTCGAAGACCGGGAATGTCAAAGGTAACTAAACACGTCATTAAGGGTTGATAAGTAAGTCATTATAGTATAACGATTATAGAACAAAAGTTGACATGACCCTAATAAATGGGGTACATTTACCCTTTTAATATGTTTAGTCCTGAGGAAAAACTCTCGTGTCAATCTAAAAATTTTCCTTTTGTGTCTGTTTACTAAACTATAACAAGAGTTGTCGTTACTCACGTCACAAAATACATAAGACTTTAATTAGTTTAATTTTAAACGTTTGTTTAGTTTTATTTTATTCTCTATATGACTATTAAAAAAAAGTGACCCATGCAAACGAGAAATAGGAGTATTACGTTGTAATTTGAGGTGACCTCACAATCGTCTTTCTTCCTTACCTCATGATCGACTTTCTTCCTTATCTGACTTATATACAATGTTATTTTACAATAGGAGGTATACTTCGAACCCAAATAACCGATCTCTTGTACAAAAAAAGTTTGAACAGAAGAGAGATATTTTTTATGTTTATTTAAAATTTCGTTTATCAGAATAAATACTGGGTCTATCAGTACTACTACACTAGAGATTAGATCTTGGTCTGTAGCACCTTACACTTCAGTTCACCCGGAATCTTTCGTAGTGATTCTTGTTTCGATCACCTCCACTACCTTAAGGTTAACTCGACAAAGTTTATGACTTTCTACTACGACACTTTCACGACGTGAGTTATACGGTCGTTTAAACCTTTTGAGTCGTCACCGGTGTCCTGACCTTTCCAGTCAAAAGTAAGGTTAAGCTTTCTTTCCGTTACGTTTTCTTACAAGTTTGATGGTGTTTTAACGTGATAAGAATGTACAATCATTTCATTACGAGTTTTAAGAGGTTCGGTCCGAAGTCGTTATGTTCTTGGAACTTGAGGGACTGTAACTGCAAGTTCGACCAAAATCTTTTCCGTCTCCTTGGTCTCTATTTTAACGGTTGTAGGTGACCTAGTACCTTTTTCGTTCTCTCAAGGTCTTTTTGTAGATAGAGACGAAATAACTGATACGGTTTCGGAAACTGACACACTAGTGTTATTTGACACCTTTTAAGACTTTCTCTACCCTTATGGTCTGGTGGACTCGACGGAGAACTCTTTAGACATACGTCGAGTCCTTCGTTGTCAATCTCGGCCTGTACCTTGTTGTCTGTCCAAGGTTTATCTTTTTCCTCATGTAGTTCCGACATATAGCAGCGGGACGAATAATTGAAGATACGTCTGATGTAGTACTCTTTGCGACCTGACCTTCTTTGTGTTCGACCTTATTTCTAACGACCCTCTTTATAGTTATTGGAGTCTATACGTCTACTGTGGTGGGAATACCGTCTTTCACTTCTCCTTGATTTTTCGGAGGACTACTTTCGCCTTCTCCTCTCACTTTTTCATCCGGATTTCGAGTTGTAAGTCCTTTACTTCTAGTACCGTAGGCCAGTGTAGTGAAGCACCCTTTATCTACCCCTTTGTCACCTTTGTCACAGTCTGAAATAAAAAAACCCGAGGTCTTAAAGACGTCTACGACTGACGTCGGTACTTTAATTTTCTGCGAATGAGGAACCTTCTCTTCAATACTCGTTGGATCTGTCACATAAGTTTTCGTCTCTGTAATGAAACGGCTGATTCCAGACAGATCAGTTCCGATACCAAAAAGGTCACCAGTACATACCTACACTCTCAACCTGACACTTCTTTCGACTCGCGACTTCTTAACTACGAAAACTTGACACCACAACCTCTTCTGAGAACTCTCAGGGAACCTGACGTTCCTCTAGGTTGGTCAGGTAAGACTTCCTCTAGTTGGGACCCTAAAGAAACCTTCCTGACTACGACTTCGACTTTGAGGTTATGAAACCGGTGGAGTACGCTTCTCAACTGAGTAACCTTTTCTGAGACTACGACCCGCCCTAACCCCCGTCCTCCTCTTCCCCTGCTGGCTCCTACTCTACCGACCTACCGTAGTGCCTGAGCTACCTGTACTCAGACTCACTTGAGACCTTCTACTACTACGTGTCCCTCCGGACCGCACGACGCTAAGTACCCCAACGTTTGTCAGCCTGTGCTGACTCGCTGACTTGACTTGACTTCTGATCTATAACTTTATCGGATTTTTCAATAAATGGTAACACACTCAGGAGGTAAACTTTTTATTCAGTATTAAAGACCCTCGACTTTAGATTCTCTAAGATTAAGATAACATTGTTATCTTTGATTAAGACTTTTAATATTTAAAAAAAGATGATCGTTACACTTATGGGAAGTAAAGAATATTGAGTTTGAACTGGAAAACTTATAGAGAGTAATTCTTCTAAAGGAGACTATTCTTTCCTGTAGGTATGGACCCCGTTACTGATTACTGTAGCTTTAGACATCTTGACAAAGACTGATCATTAACTCGTTGTCTACAATATCGGTCTAACGATCTAGTAAGAGAGTGTAAGTATATTTCATTTTTTGATGATTTGTGTTTCGTGATAAAACGTTTTATACTGTAGTGAACAAACTAGAATACATACAATTAATTATTCTTTTCACTGTCGTCAAATAATAAATATCACTAGACAAATTCTCTAGGGAATTTTATTAATCATAAAACTCTTGTTTTACCAATATATACCTTTCCTTTTGATCGTCTTTTAATAACCTCTGACAGTCACTTATGTTTGTTCATTTATTTGAGTATGAAAAAACTATTTTAATTCCTAGATAAGATAACGTTAAAACAAAACCTATGAATCTTTATATTTATAAATTATTTTAGGTTACTACTTATTTTATAGATCTTCTAATACTTGTCGATACCCAACGATAAATATTAAGAATTTAAATAACAAATAGTATTTCGTCAAATTACTTTCCCTTAAGTGTCTCCTTGGTGATATACAGAGTTTCTGATATATTTCGTGTGTTGTATAGACTTAGTATATGTTATAAAAAAATTGACGTAGTATACTCCTTTGTTAGAGTCTCCCCGATTTCGTCGACGAGTACAACTAGTTCAATAAGTATAATTCTCCCTATTGATTTAAACTTGAATTTAACAAGTTAACATATTACGTACCAAAAAGAAGATTTCGAGTCATGAACTATTTTGATCGTAATATCAGGAAAAACGAATATTCCTCATAGATATGAGTCACCGAAGTAATTAAAGTACGTCTTGAAAACTTGTAAATAAATAAGTCGTTTATAAAAAAACTGAAGATATATGATGTTATCTACGATATCTAAGTTCCCACTTATTTTGTTTTATTTTTAAATTTTTCAACGACAGGAGTAACTTCACCCTTTGATCAGTAAGTGACTTCGATTAAACCATCATAAAACGACGACGACGACGACTCAGCACAGTCAGCACAGGCTGGGACACGTTGGGGTATCTGCCGTCGGGTGGTCCGAGGAGACAGGGACCCTAAGAGGTCCGTTCTTGTGACCTCACCCAACGGTACAGGAAGAGGTTACTTACGTACGTTTGACAACGAAGTCAGCACAGGTTGAGACAAGCTGGGATACCTCTCGTCGGGTGGTCCGAGGACACAGGTGCCCTAAGAGATCCGTTCTTATGACCTCACCCAACGGTAAAGGAAGAGGAACATCATAAAATCCCGAGGGATTATAAGTTTTCGTCTCTGTAACGAAACGGTTGATTCCAGGTAGATCAGTTCCGATACCAAAAAGGTCACCAGTACATACCTACACTCTCAACCTGACACTTCTTTCGACTCGTGACTTCTTAACTACGAAAACTTCACACCACAACCTCTTCTGAGAACTCTCAGGAAACCTGACGTTCCTCTAGGTTGGTCAGGTAAGACTTCCTCTAGTCAGGACCCTAAAGAAACCTTCCTTACTACGATTTCGACTTTGAGGTCATGAAACCGGTGGAGTACGCTTCTCAACTGAGTAACCTTTTCTGAGACTACGACCCTCCCTAACCCCCGTCCTCCTCTTCCCCCGCTGGCTCCTACTCTACCGACCTACCGTAGTGTCTGAGCTACCTGCACTCAGACCCACTTGAGGCCCTCAACCACTACCTGTCCCTCCGGACCGCACGACGCTAAGTACCCCAACGTTTCTCAGTCTGTGCTGACTCACTGACTTGACTTGACTTGCCTTTTCGAGGAAGGGACCATTTAGTCGGTCATTCCTTAGACGGATGTTAAATCCTCTGGGACCAAGTAAAAGATCCATCCCTTCTAGGGAACCTCTTCTCTGTCGGATGGGTAAGGTCATAAGTACCCGATGGGACCACCGAGTCTACCATTTCTTAGGTGGACGTTACACCCTCTGAACCCAAACTAGGGAACCAACCCTTCTAGGGAACCTCCTCCCGTACCATTGTGTGAGGTCATAAGAACGGACCTCTTAGGGATGTTTGTCTCCTCAGACCCCCCGAGGTCAGGTACCCCGACTGATTCTTGTTTAAGTTTACATTAATTGTTTCTCAAATTTAGAAATATCCAAATTCCTTCGTCGAAATAAGAAGACAAACAAGGATGGAGGGAAGTCGATTACCCATTAAGACCATCCACTACTCCCGTACCGACCTACGAAAACTACTGACTACGGTCTCACGTCTCAATAAACCTCTTAAAGATACGTCCATACAGAGTTTCGAAGTTTCTGTGACATCCAAGTAAGTCTAGTGATATTATTTCACTTATAAAGTTATTTCGTTCAGTGTACTGAATGAAGGGGTAACGTATACTTTCAATACGAATGTTACATAATATCAGATAATTCACGTGTAATACAGATTTTTACTCCGAAGGGGTCACCGAGTCGTCATTTCTTAGGTCGACGTTTCGTCCTCTACGTCTTCCGTACCCGAATTAGGAAATCAGTCCTTCTAGGGGACCTCCTCTCGTACCGTTGGGTGAGGTCATAAGAACGAACCTCTTAGGTACCTCCCTCCTCAGACCACCCGAGGTCATGTTTCCCGACGTTTCTCAGTTGTACTATGTACGTGTACAGATTTTGGTTACATGTATGGAATTAACTGATTTTAGGGTTTTGTAATTAGAACAACATGTAGAAGTAGTCTCGAGAACCAACTTTCCATGTAACACTTATTCTTCATGGGAAAACCTTCCTTAGAAAAAAAGAGTCGTCATCCAGAGTTATCACCCGAAGTTTGTCAGTCTTTGGTAAACAATATATATATATATATATATATATATATATATATATGACAACGGGTCAGAAACTACAAATTGAATATCTCGTTTCTTATCTAAATTGTGTTAGGAATTCCCTACGATCCTAAAAGTCTTACTATTTACTCGTAGCTGTAACTGAATTTGAGTGGTCGACACAATTGAGGATTATTTCGTTAGTCAGACGGAAAACTTCGAAACTTCGGTCCACAACTGAAAAGAGGTCGATAATTTCCGGATCTACCGTGGAAGAAGGTTATATTCCACCAAAACAGATGAAACTTTTAAACAAATGACGTCGGTGAAAGAAATTATGGAATCGATCTAGACCTTTTGAGTGACGTCGAAGATGTAGACGAGAAAGACGAAGTGGAACGTGAAAATACAATACATTTCTTGAAGAAAGGGAGTCAAGTTAAGTCAAGTCAAGTCAACGAGTCAGCACAGGTTAAGAAACGGTAGGGTACTTATCGTCGTACGGTCCGGAGGGATAGGTAGTGGTTGAGAGTCTCAAATTAGTTTGAGTACAGGTCGTTCAGCCACTACGGTCGGTCGGTAGAGTAGGAGACAGCAGGGGAAGAGGAGGACGGGGGTTTGAGAGGGTTATAGTCCCAGAAAAGGTTATTCAGTTAAGAAGGGTACTCCACCGGTTTCATAACCTCAAAGTCGAAGTCGTAATAAGGAAGGTCACTTGTGGGTCCTGACTAGAGGAGATCCTACCTGACCAACCTAAAGGAACGTCAGGTTCCCTGAGAGTGTTCAGAAGAGGTTGTGGTGTCAAGTTTTCGTAGTTAAGAAGTCGTGAGTCGAAAGAAGTGACAGGCTGAGAGTGTAGGTATGTACTGGTGACCTTTTTGGTATCGGAATTGATCTGTCTAAATACAACTGTTTCATTACAAAGACGAAAAAATTATACAATAGATCCAACCAGTATTGAAAGGAATATACCTCATTCGCAGAAAAATTAAAGTAACGACATTAGTGGTAGACGTCACTAAAACCTCGGGTCTTTTTATCAGTCGGTGACAAAGGTAACAAAGGGGTAGATAGATGATACTTCACTACCCTGGCCTGGTCTTTTAGAATTAAAAGACTTACAACTCGAAATTCGGTTGAAAAAGTGAGAGGAGAAAGTGAAAGTAGTTCTCCGAAGAATCAATAACAAGTGAAAGACGGTATTCCCACCACAGTAGACGTATAGACTCCAATAACTATAAAGAGGACCTTAGAACTAAAGTCGAACACGAAGAAGGTCGGGTCGTAAAGAGTACTATATGAGACGTATATTCAATTTATTCGTCCCATGTTATATGTCGGGACTAAATGAGAAAAAGGATAAACCTTGGTCAGACAACAAGGTACAGGTCAAGATTGAAAACGAAGGACTGGACATATATCTAAAGAGTTCTCCGTCCAGTCCGCCAGACCATAAGGGTAGAGAAAGTCTTAAAAGGTGTCAAATAACACTAGGTAAAGGAATTTGGAGTATTTTTCGATCGAACTTTGTACAAAAGACACAGACGAAGTGGAGAGATTCAGGAGTATCGTAAAGATACTCACAATTCCGGAACGAGACCTAATCTGAAACCGAAGTCCATTATGACAAGTCAAGTCAAGTCAGCGAGTCAGCACAGGCTGAGAAACGCTGGGATACTTAGCGTCGTACGGTCCGGAGGGACAGGTAGTGGTGGAGGGTCTCAAGTGAGTCTGAGTGCAGGTAGCTCACTCACTACGGTAGGTCGGTAGAGTAGGAGACAGCAGGGGAAGAGGACGGGGGTTAGGGAGGGTCGTAGTTTCAGAAAAGGTTACTCAGTTGAGAAGCGTACTCCACCAGTTTCATGACCTTAAAGTCGAAATCGTAGAAAGGAAGGTTTCTTTAGGGTCCCAACTAGAGGAAGTCTTACCTGACCAACCTAGAGGAACGTCAGGTTCCCTGAGAGTTCTCAGAAGAGGTTGTGGTGTCAGGTTTTCGTAGTCAAGAATCTCTACCCTTATGGTNTCAGAAAAGGTTACTCAGTTGAGAAGCGTACTCCACCAGTTTCATGACCTTAAAGTCGAAATCGTAGAAAGGAAGGTTTCTTTAGGGTCCCAACTAGAGGAAGTCTTACCTGACCAACCTAGAGGAACGTCAGGTTCCCTGAGAGTTCTCAGAAGAGGTTGTGGTGTCAGGTTTTCGTAGTCAAGAATCTCTACCCTTATGGTCTGGTGGACTGGACGGAGAACTCTTTAGACTTACGTCCAGTCCTTCGTTCTCAATCTTGACTTGTACCTTGTTGTCTGTGCAAGGCTTATCCTTTTCCTCATACAGTTCCGACATATCACAGTGGGACGAATAAATTGAAGATACGTCTCATGTAGTACTCTTTGCGACCCGACCTTCTTTGTGTTGGACCTTAGTTCCAACGGCCCTCTTTATAGTTATTGGAGTCTATACGTCTACTGTGGTGGGAATACTGTCTTTCACTTCTCCTCGATTTTTCGGAGTACTACTTTCACCTTCTCCTCTCGCTTTTTCAACCGGATTTCGAGTTGTAAGTCCTTTGCTTCTAGTACCGTAGGTCATTGTAGTGAAGCACCCTTTATCTACCCCTTTGTCACCTTTGTCACAGTCTGAAATAAAAAAACCCGAGGTTTTAGTGACGTCTACCACTTATGTCGGTACTTTAATTTTCTGCGAATGAGGAACCTTCTTTTCAATTCTGGGTGGATCTATCATATAAGTTTTCGTCTCTGTAATGAAACGACTGATTCCAGGTAGATCAGTTCCGATACCAAAAAGACACCAGTACATACCTACACTCTCAACCTGACACTACTTCCATTATAACACCTATCGAACTGGAAGATAGGTCTGGTGATTTTACTCTTTCACTCTTGTAGTCGGTATTTCGACAAAACGAAAGACTAGTAAGCACACAAGTGTCCTCATTGTGAAAATTACAAAAAGTTTTTGAAAAGGAAACACAATTGTCGAGTAGATTCACAATGTCCTCCTGATCGAAAACCAGATAGATTCGAAAACTGTACAAAATGTTCGAATTAGTAAAGATCGAAACTAAATTTCACTCTCTCCGACGGGTCCACCACGATCACCACTTTTTTTTTTAGGTGGACGGTTACGTCCTCTATATTCTCGGTACCCAGACCCAACCCTTCCAAGGGACCTCCTCTCGTACTTATGAGGTCATAAGAACGGACCTCTTAGGGTGCCTGTCTCCTCGGATCGTCCGATCTTAGGTTGTACAGGATTTCTCAACCTGTGTTAACTTCACTGACTCGTACGTGTTCTCGTCATGATAAGAAGAAGTCAACTTGTAAGTCTCCGGCAACATCCCGATAATATACCAGATAAAAGTTGTATCAAAACAGAGTCCTTATCCCTTTATGTTTCTCTCTCCCTCTCTGACCCTCCGTCACCTACCTCGTCAGTCTTGTGTTTTTATAAACAGTCAATTCAAGTGGTAGAATATATTGTGGAGTTTTGTTAATGTTGTCGTTGTAGTTTCTAGAGACTAGTATCTAGTATTGTTTATATTATTATTACTTTTTCAAACTTTATAAAACTCTTAATGGTTTTACACTGTGTCTGTGTTTCACTCATTTATGACAACCTTTTGACAGTGGTTATCTGAACGACCTGTGTCACAATGGTGTGTGGAAGTTAAACGTTTTTCGTGTTATAGACGTTTCACGTTATTCCGTTTCTCGTTATTTTACTCTATTCGGACATGTAGACCGAAAGATGTCGACACGGTCGTCCATTTGTAGGAACAAATGTTTCGGGTAGGTAATCTAGTTAGTGATGTCAACAAGACAAGTAGTCTTAAGATCAAAAATCAGAGGGACGATAATGATCTGAACGGGAGAGTACTACCTAGTACTACGAAGTTCTTTTACCTTGATTGGTAGTAAAACCTTTGAAATGTAAAGAAATATCAAAGAATCCCGTAATTAATTAGTTAAGGATTTTTAGAAGAAAGAGTCAGTGTTTGGGTCATTTGATATAACTTCACCTAAGAGTTTTTGATTTTACTACTAAAAGTATATGTACATCTTTTGTGTGTACCTTATAAATATAGTAATTACTTTTCTGTTTATCCACCATTTCTGTCAAGATTCTTGTTAATTCCTTGACCATGAATACACCTAAATATTTTTACAATTATTCTAAGGATCTGATCATGTCTTGGTCTATTACGGGATATCTCATTATTTTGGTATTGTCAACCCTGTTTGAAAGGATGGTCTCTCTATCGATGTTCAATTTAAATTGAAGTATCACAGGTCCTGTATTAATCTTCTTTCGTTTCACTTTCGTCTATTTAATAACTTCTCTTAACTTATTATAAGTTCCTCCCGATAATTTTACATGAGACTCTTATTTTCTTATATAACGTGATAAAAAACAGAATAAAGGTTTTGTACTTGTGAGAAAGACCTGTACTGTGTAGTTTAATTGGAGATGAGGATTAGATAAGTCTTTGTCTAGGTTTACAATACTTGACAATGTAATTTTTATCATTGCAATTTCAAATGGTATGATGTGGATGGTTATCGACTCTTTTCTTCTCTTCACTTTCCATTTCCTCTTTCCTTTCTATATGGGTTGACTTACGTCTCAAGGTTCCTTATCACCTCTCTCTATTCTTTCGGAAGAAACTCTTTATAGATAAATCAAGAAACCGGGTAAAAAACTAACCCAGTAAATAAAAAGACCTTAACTCGACATCCTCAACGAACATATAAAAACTTTAATCAACAAACAGTCAACGAAGTAAACGATAATAAAAGAGGGTAAGACTTCAGACAGAAAAGTGGAACGATTATCAAAGGAAACAACACGTCTTCGAAAATTCAAATTAATCTAGGGTAAATAAATAAAAACGAAAATAAAGTTTATAAGACCCTCCCCCCAGTATCTCCTAGGACGACACTACATACAGCCACTCACAAAACGGATTCAAGAGAAGATCCTCAAAATATCAAAGACCAGAATGCAAATCTAGAAATTAGGTAAAACTCAAATAAAAAAACACACACCACAATCTTTCACAAGATCAAAGTAAGAAAATGTTCACCAACTGGTCAAAAGAGTCGTGGTGAACAATTTCTCTAACAGAAATGAGGTAACATATAAGAACGGAGGAAACAGTTTCTATTCCACAGGTATCCACACACGTAAATAGAGATCCGAAAGATAAAACAAGGTAACTAGATATAAAGACCGAAACACGGGTATGGTATGACAGAACTGTTGACACCGAAACATCATCTCGGACTTCAGTTCGTCAAACTAAGAAAGTCAAGGTAAGAAGAAAGAGTTCTAACGAAACCGATAAGCTCCAAAAAACATAAAGGTATGTTTAACACTTTGATAAACAAGATCGAGACACTTTTTATGACAACCATCGAACTATTCCTAACGTAACTTAGATATTTAACGAAACCCATCATATGAGTAAAAGTAATATAACTAAGAAGGCTAAGTACTTGTACCGAATAAAGAGGTAGACAATCACAGGAGAAACTAAAGAAAGTGGTCACAAAATATCAAAAGATATATATCCGGAGATCAAAGAAATCCATCTATATAAGGATTCATGATTTGTCTGTAAAGAGGTTTCTTCTGTATGTTTACCGATTGTTTGTGTACTTTTCTACGAGTTATAGTGAGTAATAATCTCTTTACGTTTAGTCTTGGTGTTACTCCATGGTAAAGTGCGGTCAGTCTTACCGACGCTAGGTTTTCAGATGTTCGTTATTTACGACCTCTCCCACACCTCTTTTCCCTTGAGAGAATGTGACAACCACCCTTACGTTTGATCATGTCGGTGATACCTCTTGTCACACCGTTAAGGAAGTTTTTGACCTTTATCTTGACGGAATAGTGGGTCGTTAAGGTGACGACCCGTATGTGTGGTTCCTTCGGTCTTAACTTTCTCTGTGTACATGGGGTTACAAGTAGCGTCGTGACAAATATTCTCAGTCCTGTACCTTCGCTGGATCTACAGGTAGTCGTCTGCTTACCTATTCTTTCGACACCATGTATACGTGTTACCTCATAATGAGTCGGTACTTTTTCTTATGTAAACTTAGTCAAACTTACTCCACCTACTTTGACCTCGGATAATATGTCTCACTTCATTCGGTCTTTCTTTTGTGGTTATGTCATATGATTGTGTATATATACCTTAAATCTTTCTACCATTACTATTGGGACATACACTCTGTCGTTTTCTCTGTGTCTACATATCTTGTCACAAAACCTGAGACACCCTATCCCTCTCCCACCCTACTCAACTCTCTTACCGTACTTTGTACATATTATAGTATATATTTTACTCAGTGGTCAGGTCCAAGTTACGTACTATGACCTACGAACCCCGACCACGTGACCCTGATGGGTCTCCCTACCATACTCCCCCTCCACAAGTCCTACCCCTTGTGCACATATGGACACCAACTATGTACAACTACATACCGTTTTGGTTATGTTATAACATTTCATTAATTGGAGGTTAATTTTATTTAAATATAATTTTTTCTTCTTCTTTTTATTTCTTTCGGAAGAATTCACTTGTTACATTTCTTTAACTCTTTTTGTTATCTTACCCTTTCTGATCTCTTGAGAAGTTCTTTCAATCTCTATGTTTCCCTTATAAAGTACTTTGTACCCATGTCATTTCCTGTCTTTTCCATTCCTCGATGACTTCATCTTCTCTAATTCTTCTCCACCTTTCTTATGTACCTTGAAGTGTTTATTCCAGAATTACTGGACCTATTCGGGCTACCACGTCAGTGAGTGGATCTCGGTCTGTAGGACCTTATAGTTCGGTTCAACCGGAATTCCTTCGTAATGATGGTTGTTTCAATCACCTACACTACCTTAAGGTCGACTGGATAAAGTTTAGGATTTCCTACTACTATAATTTCACAACGTGAATAATAACGGTCGTTTATATTTTTTGAGTCGTCACCGGTGTCCTGACCTTTTCCTGTTAAAAATAAGATTAGGGTTTCCTCCCGTTACAGTTTCTTACAAGTTTGATCTGTGTTGATATGAGTAAAGTGTACGATCGTTCCATTACAAGTTTTAGGAAGTTCGATCCGAAGTTGTCATACACTTGACTCTTAAAGGTCTACAATGTTCGACTTAAATCTTTTCCATCTCCTTGGTCTATAGGTTTATAGTTGAAGACGACCTAGTATCTTATTCGTTCCCTTAAAGTTTTCTGTAGACGAAGCAACTGATACGATTTCAGAACTGACACTTTTTAAGAATTTCTCTACTCTTATTGTCTGATGGAATGGTCGGTGTACTCTTTGGACATACGTCCAGTTCCTCGTTGTCAGTCTTGACCTGGAACTTGTTACCAAGTTTTACCCTTTCCTTATACGGTTCCGATATATAAGAGTGGGACGAATGTAGTACACGTTACGGTCCAACCTACTTCGTGTTCAACCTTAGTGCGAACGGTCCTCTTTATAGTTGTTTGAGTCTATACCTTTACTATAGTGAGATCACTGTCTTTCACTTCTCCTTGATCTCTCGAAGAACTACTCCCACTTTCTCCTCTTACTTTTTAAACAGAATTTTGACTTCGTAAGTTTTTGATTCTACTACCGTAGACCAAGGTAGTGAAATACCATTTATCTATCCCTTTTTTCAAAACCTTTGTCACTGTATAAAGTAAGATAACCCGGGGTTTTAGTGACATCTATCACTAACATCGGTGGTTTAATTTTTACAAACAAGGAACCTTCTTTTCGATACTGTTTTAATCGTATAATTTTTCGTCTCTATAATGAAACGGTCGTTTCTAGGCATATTAACTTCGATACCGAAAAGGTCATCAGTACATACCTACACGCTGAACCTGGTATTTGTTACGACTCGTCACTTCTTAGCTACGAAAGTTTGACGTCACGATCTAATCTGAGAACTCCCAGGGAACCTGTCGTTCCTCTAGTTTGGTCAGTTAGGATTCCCTTTAGTTAGGATTTATACATAACCTTCCTGACTGTGACTTCGACTGTGAGGTTATGAAACCGGTGGACTACGCTTCTCGACTGAGTAATCTTTTCTAGGACTACGACTTCTTCTAACTCCTCTTCTCTTCCGCCACTGTCTCCTTCACTACCAACATTCCGTAGTCACTGAGTTACCTGTACTCAAACTAGTTTGAGTCCCTCTATCACTTCCTGTCCCATCGGACCGTACGACGTCAAGTGCCCCACCTTTTTTCACTCTGTACCGAATGACCAACTTGTTGTTGTTGTTGGTATGATGTGTTCAGTACAGTCTGTGTAACGAAAGTTTTCCGGTTTACATTACGTTAGTTTATAAACCTTACAATTATACCAGATACTACGGTAAACGTTATACATAATACAGAAGAATACATCAATTTATTTAACATTTGTAGATACTTAAATAGATATAGAATATTTCTTAACCGTGATTTTATCGATATAGTATAAAGTTAACTCAAGATAGTGGTTAGAAAGGACTCCGAAAATTCTACAGACTACTTTTATAAATAAAGTATATATTCATATACAGTTCTTTATGTAAAACTTTGAAATTTTGTAGTCCTATACTTTGACTACTTCGGAAAATAGGAGATTAAAAGATTGTGTCAATATAAGGATGTAGTATATTAATTATGAGACGTGTAAAAGGAAAATTTACTAAGGACGATATAAGTGACTTTTTGTTGTGTAATAAGTTTAAAACAGTCAAGGTCCTAGGATGACTTGTCCAAATTATACGAATTAGACATGACAACATCGAGTTTCCAAAAAAGTTATGTATAAACTTTTATGACGGTAGAAATTTAATTTCTACCAGAACTAAATGAGATGGATTTTTAATCTAACGTTTATAGTTACCGTAAACGGATAGTCAAGAAGAGACCTTAAAAGGATTTGTCACTCTGAGCACTGAGTGGAACACCAGTTCCTACGATCCGTTGTTCGTGGACTTTTTTTCATGGGGAGAACAGTAAAGAAAGGAGAAAACGGACTATCTCCTCTACCATTTCTTTAGAATTTGACCTTTGAGGTCCATAAACACAAATTTACGAAAAAGGTTCAATTCGAGGTCCAAACCTAAAGATTGAAACATCATCTTTAAGGTACACATAAACCTATTCTGGTTTAAGTAGAATAGGTTATATTCTACATAGTTGAAGATAGGTATCATAATACGAAATGACTTTGACGTCAAAGAAAGTTCTGTTAAGGTCAAATAAAAGGTGTTCTTGGTTAGTAGTCTCAAGTTTAAGACAAAAATTTCTGTGCTCATTAACAACTGTAGTACGGTGGACAATATAAGACCAGTGAGTTTCTGTGCCGATGAAATAAAAAGTCGATAAAATAAAAAATATGTTCATCTGAAGAAAAGACAAGACAAGAAAAGATACTCATGGAATGTTAAAAACAGTAGACTGGGATTCGAAAGTCTACAAAAGGAAACCTATTGAATCTTACACATGTTATAAAATTCAATCTAATGTCTCTATCTTTAAAAACAATTTTGTTTATGGAGACAATAAGAAGTCACTGTGACTTTCTATTTTGATCCTTTGTCTTCCGATGGTTATATAGGGTCCTTTATTATCTACTTTTCTCTTTACGTATTATACAAAAGTGTTATTCTCTTCCCGGTAAAAAAATTTTTTATTTAAATAGTAATTGTATTGACATACGATAGTATAAAACAAGAACGAACCTGATACATGTATCGACATAGAAATATCGTAACCTGTCGGTGATTACTTATGGACGGTGAATATAGGTTATATACTAAAGTAGTAATAACCTTGAAGAGACTGAGATAGTATTTAACTATAAATAATTTTACGTAGGAAGTCTCAAAGGTGTGAACACTTAGTCTCGGGACGTCGACTGGACTTCTGTGCTGTATAAACACAAATATATCCAAAATGGATAGTTTATATGTCGAGATCAAAATTTTGTGTACGACTTCGAGACACCAAAAACTCTTTTGACCTCCGATTTTCCGGAGGATTATTATGTTAACTTAGTTGATAGTGTTAACTTAAGTTTTAATATTTTGTAATGTATTTTCTTGTACTCTTTTTCGACTATAGGTCCTACTCTAGTAGAAGGGGATAGTTCTTCTCGTGTCGAGTTCTCATCCCCCTTGAAAGTGGAGTGGAAGATGGAGTCCTAAGTTGAGGTATTAGTTTTGGAGGACGAACTCAGTGTTGTACGAAGAGTTTAAACAAACTTATGAACCACCACTTTGATTATGTGATCGTCATAAGTGATATTTATTTATAAGTGATACGTCATCTCTAAATCGATTTAGGTTGAGGGGCAAAGTCCGATGTACTCTTGCAAAAAATTCCCCTTCTTAAGTGTGTAATACTAATCTTTCCAAAAGGGAAGAAGAGAAAGAAGAAATGAAGGACGAAAGAGTGGAAGGTGAGAGAGAACTGAATTATACGTATGATAGCAAAGGGAAATATAAATGAAACTATACAAAGGAAGTTTATGATGGGGATTATTTGTCATTGACAAAAAATTTATTATCTATTTGAAAATAGTGACGGTGAAAGGATTGATCTTTTGACTCACCGTAGTCAAAGTAACAGAGTTAATTTTGCCCTCGTTAACACTATAAATGTATCTATAGTAGTAGTAGTAAAGAATTTGTAGATGATATATAAACTTCTCATAAGATTATAGAATTTTAGATTATAGAATTTTAGTTATAGAATTTTAGATTATAGTATTTTAGTAAATAAAATTCAACTGATTAAAAAAGTTTTCGTACGTGTAGAAGTCAGTCACAGATTTATTTCTTTATTTTACTAAATTATTCTAAGGAGGTTTGTTTGACCTTAAAATGTGACATTAATGTATGTTAAAATTTGTGATTTATGTTTAACTATAATTTATTATAAAGACCTATCTCCAGTGACTTATTATAAGGAAAAAGGGTTCACGTAAAAATGGACCGAAAAGTCAAAGTCTTAATTAAGATGGAATTGTTGACTTCATTCTTATAAGTCTCGAAGGTATGGTATATGGAATTGAGTTTATAAATTACCGTTTGCCATAAAATTACAAATTAAAAATTTGGTATAGAGGTTATTGAAACCTACGAAAAAAGTATACAAAGTTTATTCTCGTAGGTAATTAATTCAAGATAAATACCAGGTCCATAATATCTAATACGAAATGTCTATTGTATTTTAAGAATGTTAAGATACACACACACGACAGTACAGTCTGCGACTTTGGGGTACCTGACATCGGTCGGTCTGAGGGGAAAAATACAGTAAGAGGTCCGTTCTTATAACCTCACCCAACGTAAGGGAAGAGGTCCCGTAGAAGGACTGGGTACCCAGTCTAGGACGAGAGGACGTAACGTCCGCCCAAGAAATGGTAGACTTAGTGGTTCCTTCGGGGTGTCAAGATAATTAATCCATGATAGTAATCTGAGTGATGTATCTAGTCCTTTGACTCCTTAATTCTCCAATTTATGAGTGGGTTGTAATGTATTCTTATCAAGAGTCTAAATTTGTGTCCGTCAGTTCAACGCCTCAAATATAATCATTAATTCGAAGATTTGTACGTATGTCATTTTTCACTAGTCCCTGACGATTACGTCGAATTCTCGTACTAAATCGAATTGAGAAGTTTACGTTCCGGTCAAAATCTCAACCCTATCTTATGGAAGACACTCAAATGAAAATTTTTTATTTACGCATAAGTAAAAATTAAAATCCGTTTTAAAAGTACTTGTCTGAATGTTGAGATTTTTATATGAAATCACCCTAATAGTTTTCAATCCTTCTTCACCGTATACAATCTAGGACTTGAAGTGTTTTATGTCACGGAGACAGAATAGGTCGGTTGTCTTACTCTATCTCTACTCGTATGACGTCTTGTCTTACTTTGTTCACTATTGATCTCTCTAGGGTCCCAACTCATCTCTTACTGGTTTTCCTTTGTCAATGTAAAACACAAAGTATTTTAAGTTTACTGGTACGATAGACTCTTTTACAGGAAATTCAACGTCAAGTGACACCCGAAAGTCTTCTGTATCCGAATCTTACTCTTATTTCCTTATACGTTCTCTAGAAAGTTTAATATCTAGATGAGTTTTTTTAAATTTGACGTTGATGGTTTCAAAGGGTTCCTTTATACTATGTCATAACAAGTTTCCAGATACTAACTTGTTGTCTTTTTCCCGTTCTTAAAGACCTAATTGAATTCAGTGGTAAAGTGTTGTATAGTCTTGAGATTACAAAGGGGTTTATGATGACTCATTCTATCGTACAATAAACTTGGATTAATAAACTGATAATGTGGAGTACTTTGCCACACAGTACAAATTTGACTACCTCTTTTGTTTCTTCATTCGATTTTTCCAAAATGTGTACGTCAAAACAAAAGGAAGTTCTATACGACTCCATATTCAATATATGTCGTGACATATTCAAATTCCCAGTATCGTATTATTAAACTGAACGTCGTACTTTACTAATGGTGGTATTCAAATCACTTGTAGACAGTAGAGTACGTTTATATCTTATTTTCTTTTAATAACAAAAGGAACCCGACTTGTGAGACCTAAATGGAAGATTTGTTGAAAGAATATATTATTTGTGTCAATTAATATAATTGTGGTTGTCTTAAAACATAATATAAATTTCGTGATTTATACTACAGACACTTCGACGACGAGAACAATCTATTTCGAACTCAATAATTTGTAAAGAACACTGGTATAATTATAGATTAAAATAACCTGGTTTTTTAGTAATTTCCCTTAACTAGTATAAATAAGTGAAAAAAACATACGGGTAAAGTCTGAACCGTATCCCTGAACGTCTTTTATCTATGGACTATTTATACGTAATTAACTATTCGTCACTTTCCAAATCTTTATCCATTGAAACATTGATTTCTGATTCTTCTTATGTATTAGTAATGAAACAAAAAAATTTTCATTAGATTTACATCATTTAGTAAATACGATTATTTGAAAGTTTGTAAGAAATGTCATTGGGGACCACAAAATTAGTTCTTTCTTTTTTTTTTAGTTTATAGATCCATATGACTGAGATCACATTTGAAATAGGGACTTCTAGAGAAGACAGTAAATTGGATTAATATGAGTCATCAGAATACTAGTATAATTTTAAAGGGGATTACTTCTTTCCTTTCATTAGGTGGAGAAGAATAATTAAAAGGTTTTATCTTATCTTTACTTTTTATATAATTGGGTTCGATTCGGTAGTGTTTCTATAGACTAGTCCAGGATGTACCAAAAGTGAGTTGTTGAGAGGTTAGTGTCGTATGTAACTACGTAATATAGATTCTAAAAGTAAAGTAAATACATAAAGATGTATTTTTCTTATAAACTATATAATGATTTCAATGACAGGTATTGAAATAAAACTGAGTTTTAAGAATGTTAAAGACTTAGACGATTTTTGTGGTAGTTGTCCAAAAAGTTATTTCGGTTCAACTTTCGTTTGAAAGAAATTTCGTCGTTTCACTTTAGTAAGAAAAAAGTAAGTGTGTAAGTAAGTAAGTAAAATTAATTTTAAAAGAGACTGTTTTCCGAAAATCTTCCTTAAATTTCAGTATTATGGTTCTAGATTAAAGGTTACCCAAAGGGACCACCGAGTCTGTAATTTTTTAGACGGAAGTTACGTCCTCTAGGCTCAAGTCAAGAATCCAACCTTCCCAGGGGACCTCTTCCCTTACCGATGTGTGAGGTAATAAGAACGGACCTCTTAAGGTACCTGTCTCCTCAGACCGCCTGATGTCAGGTGTCCCAGTGTTTCTTAGTCTACATTGACTCGTAGATTATAAATGTTACTGGAGAGAGTTCTCGATCCCAATTTCTTCAATAAACAGATTGGTTCGTTGTCTATTTTTAAAGGTAACATCCTAGAATTCATAGGAGACACACACACACACACACACACACACACACACACACACACAATCAGTGACTCAGTACATATTGAGAAACGTTGTGGTACTTGACATCGGGTGATCCGAAGAGACAGGTACCTTAAGATGTCCGTTCTTATGACCTCACCTATCGGTAAGGGAAGAGATCAAAGGATTTACCTAGTTAAATGGAAATGAACCGATGTTATTTACTCAGTGTTTATTTTATTAAACTCTACCTTGTTGTCCTGTGTCAAACGCTCAAAAACTTAAAAAAGGTACAATTAGATTATTGTAACTCTATAGGGTAGACAACTTAATAGTTTTGTAGGTAACCTAATAACTTTTAGTACTCTCAAGGTCCTATTATAGATAAAGACGAAATAACTGATACGGTTTCAAAACTGAGGGACCGAGTGGTGTTTGAAACCTTTTAAAATTTTTCTACCCTTACGGTCTGGTGGACTGGACGGAGAACTCTTTAGACATACGTCCAGTCCTTCGTTGTCAATCTTAACCTGTACTTTGTTGTCTGACCAAGATTTATCCCTTTCCTTATACAGATCCGACATATAACAGTGGGACTAATAAATTGAATGTATGTCTCATGTAGTACTCTTTGTGACCTCCCCTACTTCGTGTTCGACCTTATTTCTAACGGTCTTCTTTATAGTTATTGGAGTCTATACTTTACTGTGGTGGGAATACCGTCTTTCGTTTCTTCTTGATTTCTCGGAGAACTACTTTCACTTTCTCCTCTCACTTTTTCAACCGAATTTCGAGTTGTAAGTCTTTTGCTTCTAGTACCGTAGACCAGGGTAGTGAAGTACCGTTTATCTACCCTTTTGTCACCTTTGTCACTGTGTAAAATAAAACCCCCCCCGAGGTCTTAGTGACGTCTACCACTCACATAGGTACTGTAATTTTCTGTGAATGAAGAACCTTCTTTTCAATACTAGTTGCATCACATAATTTTTCGTCTCTGTAATGAAACGGTCGTTTTCAGGTAGATCAGTTCCGATACCAAAAAGGTCATCAGTACATACCTACACTCTTAACCTGAGATTTCTTTCTACTCGTGGTTTCTTGACTACGAAAACTTGACACCACAACCTCTTCTGAGAACTCTCAGGGGACCTCAAGTTCCTCTAGGTTGGTTAGGTAGGATTTCCTTTAGTCAGGACTTATAAGTAACCTTCCTGACTACAACTTCGACTTTGAGGTTATGAAACCGGTGGACTACGTTTCTCGACTTAGTAAACTTTTCTGGGACTACGACCCTTTCTAACTTCCACTTTCCTCTTCCCTTGCCGTCTCCTACCTACCGTAGTGGTTGAGTCCCCTGTCCTTAAACTCATTTGAGGTCCTCAACCACTACCTGTCCTTCCGGACCACACGATGTCAGGTACCCCAGTGTTTCTCAGTATGTACTGACTCGCTGACTTGACATGACTGGACTCTCTATAGTGTTTAGGTACTCCGGTAAATTACAACTTACTTTATATGACCGAAAGAAGTGTTTAGTCTAAATATGTTTGATACACTATCACTTACTCAATTTTGTCATTTTGTCGACTATACAATAGACTTTTCGACATGATAAGTGTAAAAATTGTCAGACAGGAGGTTTTAGAGAAACTACAATTTAATTTTATTCCCCTATTTCTAGTAATTAATGAAGAGAGGACCCAAATCTTTTTAATGTAAAATATTCAAACAAAAAAATAGTAATTTTTCCAAAAGAACTATTATTATTTACATAGGGAAGATAAAAATGTTGAATGTGAGTCAGAAGTGGTATGTTTTTTTTTCCTCCTTCTAAAGGGTTGAGGGTTTGGGTACCTGACATTTGTGTACAGACTAAAAATGTGGGGTACCTGACATTGGGTGGTCCGAGAAGACAGATGCCCTAAAGGGTCCGTTAAGACCTCACCCAACGGTAAAGAAAGAGGTCCCCTAGAAGGACTGGGTCCCCAATTTGGGACCAGAGGACGTAACCGACCGTCTAAGAAATAGTGACTCGGAGGACCCTTCGGGGTCTAAAAAGTTACGTGACACAATTTTCTCATAACATCTACAACATTAAAATGACCGTATAGAAAACAGTAGTTATGTGTGTGTGTGTGTGTGTGTGTGTATGTGTTTGTGATTTGACAACCTCGTCTCTTCCTTTACCTTTAAATTGTTCATTTAGTCTCATGTACAGAGAAAGAACATCCCTTTCTAGGTCAGAATTAGTAGAAATTTATATTCTACATAGAGTATCGTGTACTGATTTGGTTTGAACTTTAGTGTTTTGAATCTCCCTTTTGGTTTTTAAAGATATTTTGTGACATTTGTATACTGTTCATCTTAATTTTAATAACAAAAGTTTCTTTACCGTGAAACTAAAGAGATTTATACGGGGTCAGATAAAAAAAAGTGTAAAAATATTCTCAACCACTTTTTCCTATCAGAATAAAAATAAAGCAAACAACTAGTTTAAATAAACCGTAACAAAAGAATTCTTAATATCTACGATTAGTTTTCTCCTACCGTGTTGATTAAAATATATATAAAACTTTTGGTGTTTCTGATTGACCGTTTATATTTACTTTTTATTATAACATCTATTTTATTCTACTCTTCTTTTAATTTTTATTTCGTATACTACCAGTTTATTCTTTATGTTCGGATTAAAAATTTGGTGTCTGTCACTGATACAACTGTTGAGTCATATAGGTAATGGAATAAAAAGAGTTTTATTCAAAGTAAATTAAGTGCAATTAAATTTCGTTTCCAGGTACTCACCCTACTGTAACATTTTTTCTAGTTATTAATCTGTCTCCCTGTTTTACCAGATATTTTAGTTTGCTTAATAATTTCTTCTGATATTACTGTATTCGTCGTATTTTAGTTGTATTTTAATTAGTTACGTAAATGAGACTTAAACCTAGTGAGGTTCAGTGATCTCAAGTAAGTACGTCTTTCTCTTGACCCTTCTTCTATTCTTAAGAATAATTACACCTTTTTATTTACTCTATAAGTGAAGAATTCTAGATTCAAATTGAGAGTCTTTTTCGTCTTATTTATATTTTTACTAATTTTTATGAGACTTATAACACATTCTAAAAAAATAATTATAGGGAGTGAGGGAAGAAAATTGAAGGAAAGTTGTAAATTATAAAATAATATGGTCTTTCGTTTTCTTTAATACGTTACTTGGATAACTTCAAACTTTTTTGAGAATTTAAATTCTTTTTTATTCGAATACGTTTTTCTCTTGAGGTACTTGTAATGTAAAAGTCCGTTTCATAGAAGTATTCTATACCTTACTGGTGAACATTGAAAATCACATTTTCATATTGTCTAAATTGTGTAGTAAGTGGAGTGTTCTTTTTTTACTACTTGTACACTCTAAAAAGAATAATCTAATATAAATCCTAGTTTTGACCAAAACTGTGTCCTGTCTTTACATGTATCTTCCTTCTTTTCATATATTGACTAGAATTCTTTGTTATTTGTAATAAAAGAGTTTTGAACCATAAAGACGGACGGTTACCATTATTAAAATGACTGTGCAATCACTTTTTATGTAACAATAAATATGCCTATGGTAAAGAATAACAGTGATAAGCCACTTATTAATGTATAAATATATTTATTTTTACTTCGACGTCAATCGAAAGAAAAATTCTTATACACCACAGATTGATCTTTATCTGTATTTAATAATATTTGATAGCATTCTTGTAATGAATAGTAAAATAATCGAAGTAATGTCTCCAAACGTTCTCCCTTGACATTTAAGTTTTATTAAAATTTATTCGTACGTACGTGGTTGGACCCTCTCACGAGAGCGGTTTGTGGACCAGTGGACTCGACGTGCCTGGACCCTTCCCGTGTTTTGCGTCTGGGTCGACTCAGACACGGAAACACCTCATGAACTCTTTGACATAGACTCGTTGAATTTGGACCTTCCACGTACGTTGGGTCCTAAACGAAATCTGTCAAGGGGGTGTATCGTTAGACCTCCGACTCGTCACATCTGACTCTTTTGTGTGTAAGGCACTCACTCGCCCTCATTTGGGTCACACCGGGTCTGTGACACTTGTGACGGGTGTGTGCGGTCACATAAACAAACGTCACAAGGAGGGATAGTTGTCGTGTTGACTTGTTCACTCGAATTTATTCACTGGTGGAGGCGGGGGCACACATTGCCACCTTTAGTCTGTGACTTCTCTAAACGTTTGTCGCCTTCGGTTTTATTTGTTTCTACTACCTTGGTGAAACCTTCACTGTCCACGTCGTCTAATTTTGGGACATCGATCGTAACTAAGATAACCTTCCTAGGATATCGGTAACTCTTCTTCATATTCGACCTTGTTCCTTGGAAGACTTTGACTCGACTGGGGTGTGACGGGAGTTGTCGAGGTCTCTTTAAGGATCTATATAAAATGATAATAGTAAAATTTAAAAAAAGATAAAAATTCAAGAAATAATGAGGAAATTAAAAGTAAAATATTGGATGATAATTTTAGTGACTTCTACCACTAACGTCGGTACTTTAATTTTCTACGAATGAGGAACCTTCCTTTCAATACTGGTTGGATCTGTCGTATAAGTTTTCGTCTCTGTAACGAAACGGTTGTTTCCAGGCAGATCAGTTCCGATACCAAAAAGGACACCAGTACATACGTACACTCCTAACCTGACACTTCTTCTGAACTACGAAAACTTGACACCACAACCTCTTCTGAGAACTTTCAGGGAACCGGACCTTCCTCTAGGTTGGTCAGGTAAGATTTCCTCTAGTCAGGACTCACAAGTAACCTTCCTGACTACGATTTCGACTCTGAGGTTATGAAACCGGTGGAGTACGCTTCTCAACTGAGTAACCTTTTCTGAGACTACGACCCTCCCTTATCCCCTTCCTTCTCTTCCCCTGCTATCTCCTACTCTACCGACATACCGTAGTGGTTGAACTACCTGTACTCAAACTCACTTGAGGTCCTCAAACACTACCCGTCCCTTCGGACCACACGACACTAAGTGCCCCAGCGTTTCTCAGTTTGTACTGACTCACTGACTTGACTTGACTAATGAAAAGTTTTTTCTTTTCGGGATAAAAACTTTGTTTAAAGTATATATATATATATTAATATTAAAAACACTAAAAAAAACAACAAAAATTGTAACAAAACTCTCAGATTGGAGATGAGATCTAAAAGTTAGAAACGAGAAACCATAGACAATAGTTAAAAAAAAAAATTGGAAATTCTTAGGTTAGAAGTCATGGATAAAAATACGTCCTCATACTAATGACCGAACTAACGAGAGAGGGGAAAACTGAGAGGAAAAAGAGGGGGTCCAGTGGACATAACGGACGGAGGGCGAAGAGAAGAGATGGATTGAGACACTTAGAGAAACCCTCAAGGTCCGACACTCTTGTGAATACCAGGACTAATGACCGATCTAGACAGGGAGAGGAAAACTGAGGGAGAGAAGAGGAGGACCAGTGGAGATAGAGGAAGGAGGGAGAAGAGAAGAGGTACATTGAGACACTTGGAAAGACCCACAGGGAGTGACACCTCTTACAAAAGTGGTAATTGGATCAACAAAATAGTAACCATAACATAGCTACCTCTTTAGAACTCCGATGACATTTTTATTCTGACTTTCGGTCTCCGTCCTCCGAATTTAGGTTTTGAACTCGTTTGGTCTTTTGAGGACTGAGGTCCCTTGTCATTAGTCGTTCTTGAGTAGGTTTTCAGAGGTATAGATGTAACTTTGGTTCCAGGTGGGTTCTCGGTTGTTCAAAGTCTCGTTCTGTATAGTTCGATTAAGAGGTTGTTGTGTCCTTGTATTGGGACTCGTAATTTTATGTCCTCCGGTTTTCAGTGTGGTTTGTGTATCTGTGGAGTCTTGTATGACGACCTGTGAAGAAACGTGAGGTCTCTCTTTTCTAGGTCGAGATGGGTGGTCTTGTGACACCTTTAGAAGGGATTGGTCCTTTGGAACTGTTGGGTGAGCAGGTTGGGGTGGGTGTCCGTCCTTGGAGGTGTTATTTCTTCTTGGTGTTTGAAGGTCGTATGTCTTTCCGTTACGGTTTGTCTTTCGATTTGTTCTACTTTTTCGTCTTTTTATAAGTCTTCCATTTCCTTGTATTATTTATGGGTGGTTTGGTTTGTTTTCTCCTCCTCTAATCCCTCAGAGGGACTTTTTCTAAAGTCTTACTACTATCATTTACTAGGTTTTAGAACTTTTATTTTGCCTCAATGTCAATTATCAGACCTCTGTTCTTGACTCTTCTACGTTCTTTACAAATTGTTCCTGGATCTTCTTTATTCTCAATTAGTTATTACTTATTACGTTATTGACTCTAGTTTTCGTGAGACCTCTCTTGGTTGTCTTATTGACTCCGTCTTCTATCCTATTCACTCCACTTTCTATCTTATCACCTTTATTTACTTCGTCTCTCCTTTTTTCTTTTTTCTTAATTTTCTTTACTCCTTTGGGAGTCTCTGGAGACTCTGTTACAATTTGTGAGGTTGTAAGCTAAGTATCCTCAGGGTCTTCTTCTTCTGTTTTTCTTTCTGGAACTCTTTTAGGAACTCCTCTATTATCAACTTTTGTAGGGATTTTACCCCTTTCTTTATCGGTGGGTTCAGGTTCTTTGGGTCTCTCAGGGTTTGTCCTATTTGAGTTCCACTTCGTGGGGTTTTGTGTATAATTAGTTCGATTGTTTCTAGTTTGTGTTTCTTGTTTATGATTTTCGTCGTTTCCTTTTTGTTGTTTGTTGTGGTTCCCCTAAGGGCATTCCTATTGTCGACTAGAAAGTTATCTTTGAGAAGTCCGGTCTTCCCTAACCGTCCTGTATAAATTTCACTACTTTGTAAAATGTTGGGTCTAATGACATGGGTCGTTCCTAGAGTCAGTTTATACTTCCTCTTTAGTTGTCGAAATGTCTGTTCGTTTTCGACTCTCTTAAGTCGTGGTGGTTTGGTCAAGAAGTTGTTTACGATTTCCTAGAAGAGATCTGTCCTTTGTGTCTTTACCACATATTTGAGCTTGGGTTTTGTTTTTCATTTACCGTTGTCCTAGTATGAATAGTTATTAATGGAATTTACATTTACCCAACTTAAGGGGTTGGTTTTCTGTTTCTGACCGACTTACCTATGTTTTTATTCTAGGGATATATACGACAGATGTTCTCTGGGTGGAACTTTGTTCCCTGTGTATGTCTGACTTTCACTTCCCGACCTTTTTCTATAAAGTGTGTTTATCTCTGGTTTTCTTTCGTCCTCATCGTTGTAAGTATATTCTATTTTATCATAAACTTTATTTCCGGTACTTTTCTCTGTTTCTTCCTGTGATGTATTACTAGTTTCCTAGTTCGGTTCTTCTTCTATATTGTCAATATTTATATATATGTGGGTTGTATCTTCGTGGTGTTATATATTCCGTTTACGATTGTTCATACTTTCCCCTTTAATTGTTGTTGTTTTATTATCACCCTCTGAAATTACGGGGTGAGTGTGGGTATCTATCTAGTTGATTTGTCTTTTAATCGTTCCTTTGTGTTTGAAATTTACTACGTTACCTGGTCCATCTGGATTAACTATAGATATCCTGTAAAGTGGTGTTTTGTTACTCAAAGTGGAAAAAGAGTTCACGTGTGTCTTATAGTAGAGGTGTTATCTAGTGTAGGACCCGGTATTTAGATCGGAACCATTTAAGTTTGTTTCACTTTAGTAAAGTTCGGAGAAAAGACTAGTGTTACGCTATTGTAATCTACAGTTACTGTCCCTTTTTTTTAGATAATTTTTATGTTTGTATACCTCCGATTTGTTGTGGGAGACTTATTGGTTTTTTAGTGTCTTCTTTAGTTTTTTCTTTAGTTTTATACATGTCTTTGCTTACTTTTACTTTTGTGCTGTTGAGTTTTGGATACCCTGAGCCATTTTCGTCACGATTCCCCTTCCAAGTATCGTTATGTTCGAATGGTGTTCTTTGTTCTTTTTTTAGTTTATTTATTGGATTGAGATGTGAATTTCGATGATCTTTTTCTTCTTTACTTCTTGGGGTCTCAATCATCTTTCTTTCTTTGGTATTTTTAATCCCGTCTTTATTTACTTTGTCTTTGTTTTTACTGGTATCGTTTTTAGTTTTTTCGATTTTCGTCCAAGCAACTCTTCTATTTATTCTATCTGTATGGTAATTGGTCTGAGTAGTTCTTTTCCTTTTTCTGCCTCTTCTTAGTTTAGTTTTTTTAAGTTTTATTTTTACGCCTTTAGTGTTGTCTGTTGTTGTTTTATGTTTCCTAGTATTCTCTGATGATAGTCGTTGATATACGATTATTTTACCTACTGTTGAACCTTCTTTACCTGTTTAAGAATCTTTTCATATTGAAAGGTTTTTATATTGAAAGGTTTTCATATGGTCCTTTTTATCTTTTAGAAATGTCTTGGTAGTGTTCGTGCCTTTAACTCTGACATTAGTCTTTAGAAGGTTGTTTGTTTTCGGGTCCTTTTCCACCTGAGTGTCAACTTAAGATGGTTTTTAAAGCTATTTTCGATGGTAGATAGGACGAGTTTGGGAAGGTATTTTAACGTCTCCTTCCATTTGACGGTTTATGTAATATACTCCGGTGGTAGTGGGATTATGGTTTTGGTCAGTTTGTACAGTGTGTGTGTGTGTGTGTGTGTTTTGATGTCCGGTTATAGTGACTACTTGTATCTACGTTTTTAGGAATTGTTTCCTAGGATCGTTTGTCTTAGGTTGTTATATAATTTTTCTAGTCTGTAGTACTGGTTCACCCGAAGTAGGGTCCCTACGTTCCTAAGAAGTTATAATTGTTTAGTTAGTTACACTATACGGTGTAATTGTTTAACTTTCCATTTTTGGCATACTAACAGAATTATCTACGTCTCTTTCAGAAACTGTTTTAAGTTGTAGGTAAATGTTATTTTTAGGAGGTCTTTCGTCCGTATGTACCTTGTATGGAGTTGTATTATTTTCGGTAACTACTATTTGGGTGTCGTTTGTAACAGGAGTTACCACTTTTTAACTTTCGTAAAGGGGATTTCAGTCCTTGTTCTATTCCCACGGGTGAGAGTGACGAGATAAGTTGTATCAAAACCTTCAAAATCGGTGTGGTTAGTCTCTTCTTTTTCTTTATTTTCCCTAGGTTTAACCTTTTCTTCTTCATTTTGAGAGTGAGAAACGTCTACTGTACTAGGAGATGTATCTTTTGAGATTCCTGTGGTGGTCTTTTAATGATCTCGATTAGTTACTTATATCATTTCAACGTCTTATACCTTAATTTTGTGTCTTTAGAGAACGTAAGGATAGTGATTGTTACTCTTTTGTCCTTCTCTTTAATTTTATTGTTAAGGTAAGTGATAACGTTACTTTTCTTATTTTATGTATCCTTATTTAGATACATTTCTTTGTTTTCTGGATATATATCTTTTGATATTTTGTGGTTACTTTCTTTAGTTTCTACTGTGTTTATCTACCTCTTTATATGTACAAGTACCTAGTTCTCTTAGTTATATCAGTTTTACTCATATGATGGGTTTTTTAGATATCTAAGTTACGTTAGGGATAGTTCGATGGTTGTCATAAAAAGTGTCTTGATCTTGTTTAATAAAGTGTTAAACATGGCTTTATGTTTTTGAGAGTTTATCGGTTTCGTTAGACCTCTTTTTTCTTACCTTGACCTCCTTAGTGAGAAGGACTGAAGTCTGATATGATGTTTCGATGTCAGTAGTTCTCTCATACCATGACCGTGTTTCTATCTTTATATCTAGTCACCTTATTTTATTCGGGTCTCTATTTAGGTGTGTGGATACCTGTAAAATAGAAACTGTTTCCTCCCTTCTTATATGTTACTTCTTCTCTGTTAGAGAAATTGTTCAGCACGACCCTTTTGACCAGTTGGTGAACATTTTTACTTACTTTTATCTTGTGAAAGATTGTGGTAGGTGTTTTTATTTGAGTTTTACCTAATTTCTAGATTTGTATTCTGGTCTTTACCATTTTGAAGATCTCCTTTTGTATACGTTTTGTGAGAGACTGTATTTGGTATCGTCCTAGGAGATACTGGGTGGAGGGTCTCATTACCTTTATTTTCGTTTTTATTTGTTTACCCTGGATTAATTTGAATTTTCGAAAACGTGTTGCTTCCTTTGATATTCGTCCCACTTTTCTGTCGGAAGTCTTACCCTACTTTATTATCGTTTACTTCGTTGACTATTTCTTGATTAGAGTTTTTATATGTTCGTTGAGGACGTTGAGTTAAGGTCTTTTTATTTGATGGGTTAGTTTTTACTTGGTTTTTTGATCTGTCGATAAAGAGGTTTCTTTTGTATGTCTACGGATTGTTCGTGTACTTTGCCACGAGTTGTAGTGAGTAATAGTCTCTTTACGTTTAGTTTTGGTGTACTTCATGGTAGAGTGTTACCAGTCTTACCGACGATATGTTTTCAGATGTTTGTTATTTACGACCTCTACCCCACCTCTTTTCCCGAGTCTAGTACTTGAAGAATAATGGTTTAACTTCTTTTATCCCTTTTGGCGATCTGGTAAGTTCATACTGGATTTAGTTTAGGGAATATGTCACCTTCACTCTTTATCTAAATTCCCGGATCTATACTATCTATCTCACGGACTACTTGATACCTTACTCCAAGTACTGTAATATGTCCTCTGTCCCTATTTCTGGTAGGGGTACCTTTTCTTTACGTTTTTTCGTTTTACCGACAGACCCCTCCGGAATGTTTATCGACACTTTTCTTCTCTCCACATTTCGTTTCCTCTTTTCCTTTCTATATTCGTAGACTTACGTCTCAAGGTTTCTTGTCGTTCTTCTCTATTCTTTCGGAAGGAGTCGTTAGTTACGTTTCTTTATCTCCTTTTATTGTCTTACCCTTTCTGACCTCTAGAGAAATTCTTTTAAGCTCTATGGTTCCCTTGTAAAGAACGTTTCTACCCGAGCTATTTCCTGTCTTTACCATGTCTGGATTGTGTTCGTCTTCTATAATTCTTCTCCACCTTTCTTATGTGCCTTCTGGACATATTTTTCTAGAAGTACTGGGGCTATTAGTAATACTACACTAGTGATTAGCTCTCAGTATGTAGTACCTTACACTTCAGTTCGCCCGGAATTTTCGTAATGATACTTGTTTCGATCACCTCCACTACCTTAAGGTCACCTCGACAAAGTTTAGGACTTTCTACTACGACACTTTCACGACGTGAGTTATACGGTCGTTTAAACCTTTTGAGTCGTCACCGGTGTCCTGACCTTTTACAGTCAGAAGTAAGGTTAAGGTTTCTTTCCGTTACGGTTTCTTACGAGTTTGATGGCGTGTTGACGTGAGTAGAGTGTACGATCATTTCATTACGAGTTTTAAGAGGTTCGGTCCGAAGTCGTTATGCACTTGAGGGACTACAAGTTCGAGCAAAATCTTTTCCGTCTCCTTTTTCTCTAGTTTAACGGTTGTAGGCGACCTAGTACCTTTTTCGTTCTCTCAAAGTCTTTTTGTAGATAGAGACGAAATAACTGATACGGTTTCGGAAACTGACACACCTAGTGTTATTTGACACCTTTTAAGACTTTCTCTACCCTTATGGTCTGGTGGATTAGACGGAGAACTCTTTAGACATACGTCCAGTCCTTCGTTGTCAATCTTGACTTGTACCTTGTTGTCTGACCAAGGTTTATCTTTTTCCTCATGTAGTTCTGACATATAACAGTGGGACGAATAAATTGAAGATACGTCTCATGTAGTACTCTTTGAGACTTGACCTTCTTTGTGTTCGACCTTAGTTCAAACGACCCTCTTTATAGTTATTGGAGTCTATACGTCTACTGTGGTGGGAATACCGTCTTTCACTTCTCCTCGATTTTTCGGAGAACTACTTTCACTTTCTCCTCTCACTTTTTCAACCGAAGTTCGAGTTGTAAGTCTTTTACTTCTAGTACCGTAGGCCTGGGTAGTGAAGTACCCTTTGTCTACCCCTTTGTCACCTTTGACACAGTCTGAAATAAAACCCCACGAGGTTTGAGTGACGTCTACCACTGACGTCGGTACTTTAATTTTCTACGAATGAGGAACCTTCTTTTCAATACTGGTTGTATCTATCATATAAGTTTTCGTCTCTGTAATGAAACGGCTGATTCCAGGCGGATCAGTTCCGATACCAAAAAGGTCACCAGTACATACCTACACTCTCAACCTGATACTTCTTCCGACTCGTGGCTTTTTACCTACGAAAACTTGACACCACAACCTCTTCTGAGAACTCTGAGGGAACCTGATGTTCCTCTAGGTTGTTCAGGTAAGACTGTCTATAGTCAGGACCCACAGGAAACCTTCTTTACTAGGATTTCGACTTCGAGGTCATGAAACCGGTGGAGTACGCTTCTCAACTGAGTAACCTTTTCTGAGACTCCGACCCTCCCTAACCCCCGTCCTCCTCTTCCCCTGCCGTCTCCTACTCTACCGACCTACCGTAGTGTGTGAGATACCTGTGCTCAGACTCACTCGAGGCCCATAACCACTACCTGTCCCTCTTGACCGTACGACGTTAAGTGCCCCAGTGTTTCTCAGCCTGTCAAGACTCGCTGACTTGACTTGAAGTGACTTGACTTGAATATGAAAACAACCCTTACGTTTGATCATGTCGCTGATACCTCTTGTCATACCTCTAAGGAATTTTTTGACTTTTATCTTGACGATATACTGGGTCGTTAGGGTGACGACTCGTATGTGTGACTCCTTTGGTCTTGACTTTCGCTGTCGTCATGGGGTCACAAGTAGTGTTGTGACAAATGTTATCGGTCCTGTACCTTCGTTGGATCCACAGATGACCGTTTACTTACCTGTTTTGACACCAAGTATATGTGTTACCTTATTATGAGTCGATAATTTTTCTTACGTAAAGTTAGTCAAGAGTACTCTACCTACTTTGACTTCGGATAATATGCCTCACTTCAGTCTTTCTATTTGTGGTTATGTAACATGATTGCGTATATATCCCTTAAATCTTTCTACCATTGGTACTGGAATATACACTCTTTCGTTTTCTAAGTGTCTACACTTCTTGTCTGAAAACCTGAGACACCCTCTTCCGCTCCCATCCTACTAAACTCTCTTATTGTGACTTTGTAGATATAATAGTATACCCTTTATCTAGTGGTCAGGTGCAAGCTCCGTACTCTGTTCCACGAGTCACCACCACGTGACCCTACTACCTCTCCCTACCCTACCACTCCCTCCATCCTCCCCCAAGTCCTACCCTTTGTGTACATGTGGGTATCAACTAAGTACAGTAACATAACGTTTTTTGTGATGTTATAACATTTCATTAATCGGAGGTTAATTTCATTTAATTATATTTTTATTTATTTATTTATACGTACGTACACACTCACGATTCAGCGAAGTCAACATAGGCTAAGACGCACTAGGATACCTGACATTGGGTGTTCCGTGCACCATATTAATCTCCGAATCAAATGTGTATACCGTGTACCTATTTTGTCAGTAGACTCTAATAGTCACGGTTGAAGTAACACTAAATCTTATCGTCTTATAAAAGAGACTGACCTGAAAGACGTCTACTATGTCTTCTCTCTATCAAAATGGGTAAATATAAGGAAATTAATAAGAATAACTACCATACTTGACTTGAGGGTATAACAAGATTTACAGGGACCACCGAGTCTGTCATTTCTTAGACGGACATTACGACCTCTGGTCTCAAGTTAGTGACCCAGTCCTTCTAGGGGACCTCTTCCTTTACCGTTGTATGAGGTTATAAGAACGGGCCTTTTAAGGTACCAATCTCCTCGACCGCCCGATGTCAGGTACTTCAAGAGTCAGGCTGTACTGACTCGTACACACGGGTGTCTGTGTGTGTTTACGATATCATATTTGTCATACCTTAGAGAAACTAACGGCAGAGTTTCTCAACCTGTACTGATTTGCTGATTGTGAAAATGAAAGTGAAAGTGACAAGATCCTTATCACATTCCGTGACCCTACGTATATAATAGTCAGGACTAGGAGATTCTTAGTCTAACTTTCACCTTAATCTTCGCGTTCTGTAAACACCCTCTTTTCGTGATCCCTTTCTGCTTACTCTTTCCTATGTCTTCCTTCCCTTTCAAAAGTTACAAACTATTTCCAGACCATAGACACTTTCTTCTTTCTTTTTCCTCCTTTTACCTTCTTAGTTTTACGTTACGTCAAGTCGATTCTCTGTTTTTTTTCTTTAAGTCTTTCTAACTATCGGAGTCTTACTTCTGACGGGTAATCTTCTTGGACAAGTCCATCCGTACCGAAACGAGACCATGTGTGATGTTAGCCAGTACCTCCTCTTCGTCGGACCCTCTTTTACCGAAACTGTATCTACGATATAACTAGGGTCTCAGTGTCGTCAACCTTCGAAATATCGTTGATGTGTCGTCCAAGAGGAAACTTCCATATATACTTTATTCGGAGGTTCCGATAGGTTTACAGTTGTTGTGTGAAAGTTGAGTATTCAAGTGTCATACCATTCCCGTCGTCTAGTTATTAATATAATATTTGTGTATATATTATACGTAATATCTTCCTATGATACCCTTATTTACCTTTCTTACGGATTTGTTCTACTTTCTACCACCATATAAAAACTTTCAAAAGATGACTCCCTTTCCTTTCTGAAACTGTTCGTCGGGGTTGTTATATGTGTTTTCTACGTTGTGGTATTTTTTTCTTACTTCATTACGGTAAACGTCGAAATTTTTACTTATATCTCTTATATTAGGATTTGAATTTAGGTTTCTGTTTATAGTATACTATATTGTATATACACCTTACATTTTATACTGTGTTTACTTGATTGGATGTTAAGTCCTTGTCCGAGTGTCTGTATTTCTTGTCTGAACACCAATAATTCCCCCTAGTCCTATTCCTTCACAACTTTATTCTCAAACCTTAATCGTCTACGTTTGATAATAGATTTCTTACATATTTGTTGTCCCAGGATGACATATCGTCTCCCTTGATATAAGTTGTAAGATTTTAATTGGTATTACCTTTTCCTATACTTCTTATTAATATTAAAACAACATATGTGTGTGTGTATGTACGTGTGTGTGTGTGTGTATATTATCGACTTAGTGACCGACATGTGACCTTTGAGTGTATCTTAACATTTGTTGATTTATAAGAAGTCAATTTTGTTAATTTTGAAATTTTTTCCGACCTACGAAGGGACCACAGGTTACTAATTCTTAACCGGAAGGTTACGTCCCCTGGACAAAAGTTAGAGACAAGACCCTTCTAAGGTGTACGACGTTCCGTCGACTCGGACACGTGAGATTTCATAAGAAGGTCATTATCATGGGATAAAGATAGAAGAAAAGTAGATTAAATCCTAACACTTTTACTGTACAAAATGTTGACTGATAAAATGTTGAGTAAAGAGTAAGTTCCCGTGCTATCACTGTGTAATTATATTTCGATCTTCCTTTGAAAAACTAAGTATTTTAGTGGGTGGTAATACTAAACTGGGACTCCTTTACACTTTAAACACCAAAGAAACTTTTACGAGATGGTAGAGACCCACGTTCAGTCTTATACAGGAGTCTTGACAGTCATACAAGAACTCGTGTTTCCAGAGTTGAACCTTGTGACCTACGTTCATGACTAATATGACGGTTTATAGATTTAGATTTATACAATTAAAATATGTTTAGATGATAATAAATTGTAAAAATTCCTGTTTTAGAAACCGGAAAGATAGTAATTTCGTTGTACTTCGGAGAAAATAATAGATAGTGTGATTATTACAAGAGAGATATATATATATCATATAATATATAATATATGATACATATATCATATGATATATATATATCATATGAGGGAAGTTCTTTTTTTCTGTTAATTTTAAGTACCAAATTTATTTAGATGTATTTATAAATGGTAGAAATATTGGAATAGACGAAAACAAAACGTCCAAAGTTATTACTAACGGACAGGATTCTGTACCCGAAGGGTTCATCGCGATCACCAATTCTTGTGCGGACAATTACGTCTTCTGTATGCTCTAAGTCCAAGTTAGGGACCCAGTCCTTCTAGGTGACCTCCTCCCGTACCGTTGGGAGCACCTGTCTTTTAGGACCGATATCAGGTATCCTAACGTCTCAACCTGTACTGACTTTGTTGAATCGTGTGTGTGTGAAAATTCTATATGTATTACTACAAGTTTAAATATTTATATTATTTTTACTGTTAACTAGAAGGAGAATGATAACTCTGTTTTCTAAAATATTACTGAGAACACAAGGGATCTCCTGGCCCAATGTAATACTTCAGAACTGACTAAAAATCTGTTCCTTTTAGGACCGTGTTTAGAGTAAGACTTTCCCTCTTCATGTTTTATTATATGTGGACTAATTATAAACTTTGTTGTCAAGTGTTGGTTGAGAACAACCAACAACCAACAATTATACGTGAAGTATTGTGATTGAAGTTACGGTAATGTGACGTTTTATAACTTTAAGGAGAAAAACAGAAAGTATCGGTTATACATCCATCTTCGATATTGTTCAAAATACTGTCATCTAAATTGTTGCCCTAGGAATTAGACATTCTTCCTTAGTGTAACGGTTTAAATTGCGTCAAATAGAAATTAAGGAATAGAAATTTGCTGACAACTATCGTAGTGACCGTACTAATGGTCACAGACAGACGTTACGTCCTCTGGACCCAAGCTAGAGACCCAACTCTTCCTCTTCCTTTACCGTTGGGTGAGATCGTGAGAATGGACCTTTTAGGGTACCTGTCTCTTCGGACCATCCGATGTCAGGTACCTCAGTGTTTCTCAGTCTGTACTGACTTACTGAGGTTACATCATGTTAATATAAGTGGGATGTACTTCTGTACAAAAATATTTCCGAAATATCTTAGACAACATTATAAAATATTCTCGATACTACATATTTAATAGAAATTCAGATTATTACTCTAAAAAAGATATTTATAATTAAAATGGTGAACTCCCCTTGATATCGGAAATTTCAGTCGAAAATATTCTTATAAATCACTATATAAGAGTTTTGTTCAACTGTTATGATTTCACTCTTTTCGTTTAAGGTTTTGCTACATTAGATTTAGACACCTCTTTTATTTTCCTATATATTTATTTACAACAAAAAGTCAGTGATTCAGGATAGACTGAGACGTTGGGGTACTTGAAGTCATTCGGTACGAAGGGACAGGAAGTGATAGAGGGACTGAAACGAGTTTGAGTATAAGTAACTCAGTCACTACGGTAGGTTAGTAGAGTAGGAGACAGTGGGGAAGAGGAGACAAATATTATTAGACAATAATATATTTATTTATTGTCTGACCTTTTACTTTTTTAATTTTACATTGACATCATTAAAGATTCCCCATAATAAAACCGATTACAATTAATAATATAAATTACGAGTTCAAAAGATATCACCATTCATAAATAAAAATTTAATTTATACTCATTACGATAAAAATTCTCCATACAACTTAAAATTAATTTGGACAGGAATTTTACATTTTTATGAAGCTTCATTATTTTAGTGAAAAGGAATTGAATGTTATTATATGTTAAATGTTGAGAAATAAAGTAGAAGATTACAACCTCTCCAATAGATGTACAATTATTAAAATATTGATCTCTCAGTTAATATTATTATTTTTACTTTTAATCGATGGGTTTATACATTTGTCTTCTAAAGTGTCATCAAAAAAAAAATATATGACTGAGTTATATCAAACATTAGTATAAATATATTTTTTTGAATTTTGTAAATTTCATTAGTTAAAAAGATCTGAAGTCAGGATTATAAATATACTTATTCTTTTTACAAATGTATAGAAAATAATCATCATTACATAAAGGTCTAATGATTTATATCTTTGTATAAGTAAATTTCTACATTTTATATGACGGTTCTAAACAAGTTATTATTTTATAAATTACGAGAACACCTATTTTTAATTTTTATTTCTTGTTCGACATGATACATCCCAATTTCTTTTAGACATAATATTTATACTTATCAATGATATTAACACTCGAATTAAAGATAGAAATATGAAGATTGTTTCCGATTCGTTAGAAAGTCTATGTTCGTCATTGACCATGAAGTATTAAATTTTTTCCATAAGTTATACCAACAACGTTAGTGGTCAGATAATCACCCTCTTTCCAATAACAAAAACTTACGTAATGAACTTTTGATCAGTTACTTAGAGTTAAGATATATACGAATTTTATAATCACTTTCATACCGTATGTATTCGATATTTTACATTTCTGAAAATAAAATTTGATAATCTTTATGTCCTTGACTTTCTCCTTTTTACTCGTTTGGTATAAACAATGTGTATTTTACAAGTAAAAAAAGGGAATTTCAGTTCCATTACGACTTTTTACAAATAGTAATTTGAATTTAAACAAGTAGTTAAATTTGAACACTACTTAATAGGTTAGTGAAGTCAATAAATTAATTTTATTTTCAGTTAATTCGTCTATTTTCTTGTTTTTGTAATATATATATATATATATATATATATATATATACCAACCATGTAAAGATACATACATATTACGTTTTTACACAATACTTCTAAACTTAATATATTTTTACACAGGGATTTAAAGAGAATTTAACAGAGTACTACTTTCGACTCTATTGGAAACTAGTGTTATATTCAATGTCTAATCTGAGAACGTACACACGTACGATTTAACGAAGTCAGGACAAACTGAGACGTTGTGATACCTGACATCGGATGGTCCGAGGAGACAGGTACCCTAAGAGTTCCGTTCTTATGTGATCACCCAACAGTACGGGAGGAGGTCGTCTAGAAGGGTTGGGTCCCTAGTTTGGACTCCCAGAACACCAAGGACATGACGTCCGCCTAAGAAATGACGACTTGGTATCCCCTTCGTGTCTAATCTGAGTCGGATCGAAAAAAAAAAAAAAAAAGAATAAATGGGGATCCCATTGTTATGTTAAATTTTTTTTTTTTTAAAAAAAAATCCAAAAGCGGACAGGAAGAAATTAAAAAATTTATATTTACATAAATAAAATTAACCTCCAATAAAAAAAATCCAAAAGCGGACAGGAAGAAATTAAAAAATTTATATTTACATAAATAAAATTAACCTCCAATTAATGAAATGTTATAACATAACCAAAATGGTATGTAGTTGTACATAGACGGTGTCCATATGTGCACAAGGGTAGGACTTGGGGGGAAGGAGGTGGGAGGGGTATGGTAGGGAGACCTAGTAGAGTCATGTGATCGGGATTCGTAGGTCATAGTACGTAACTTGGACCTGACCGTCGAGCACCACCCTTACGTTTGATCATGTCGGTGATACCTCTTGTCACACCTCTAAGGAATTTTTTGATCTTTATCTTGACGGAATACTGTGTCGTTAGGGTGACGACCCGTATGTGTGGTTTATTTGGTCCTAACTTTCTCTGTGTACATGGGATCACAAGTAACGTCGTGACAAATATTATCGGTCCTGTACCTTTGTTATTTTAAAATTTAGGTTTAAGTTTAAACACACCAAGTGGGACCCATAGACTAGAGTCTTAATATGAGTCGGGTTTACTCCGTAAAATGTGTCAACAACTTAACAACTTATTTACATTAGGGATTTAAAAACTTTTCCGTTTTTAAAATGTATATATGGTCATAAAATTTATTTAGTAATGTTAAGTGACTTTCGAATTTTTATCAAATAATGAAACATATTATCAAACATATTTCAGAAAAATTTGTAATAAAAATATAAATAGTGTTATATAATTTTAAAATCACTTGTATTTGACAGTAAAATCGTACAATAAAGGTTGAAAGAGGGGACCCACCATATATTGTGACCCGAGATCAGATATAATTCGGTCAGAGACGTCAACAACCGAAGGACCCGAGAATAAACCCCGGACAGTTAATAATCAATACTCTTGTTCCTATTCACTGTATATGATAGATAGAGTTTTAACAGGTAGAGATTTTGCGTCTATTTCGTATAGATGTATTGTCCTACTAATATTCTATTTCAGTCAATTATATATATTACTCATACATTAACTTACAGATAACTTTCGATTCAATCCGAGTCTCCCATTACTTAGGCGGACGTTGTGTCCTCTGATCTCGAGCAAGGGCCCAACCCTTCTAGGGGACCTCTTCCTTTACCGATGAACGAGGTCAAGAGAACGGACCTCTTAAGGTACCTATCCCCCCGGACTACCCGATGTCAGGTACTCCAACGTTTCTCAGTCAGTACTGACTCACTGATTGTGAAAGTGAAATGTGAAAAGTGTACCACTACTACTACTAAAACTATGGATATAGAGGAATTTCTTTGACAGGTGTGTCCTGTGACGTTTTCTCTCACTGAAGACTTTTCAATTCATATACAAAGATCTAAACGGAAACGTCTGAGTTTTGGTTCAAATTATAGATCAAGTATGTTTATTGATAGATTTTAAACCCTGTATAGTCTTCCTTCCTATGTCTAAGACATACGTCCTTTTACATACAAATATATGTATACTTTATTACATGTCTTAAACACGACGAGGGGTGAGGGAATTTGTTGGGGTTTTATTGAGAGTTAAGACCTAAGTTATAGTCAGTGTTATTTATGTTTCGTCAAAAAAATTCTTGTGTCTATATATAAGAGGTCACAGTTAAGACGAAATTGTTGGATAAGTAACTAAAGTTAAAGTCAAAGAGTTATAAATTTATAACGTATTAATATAAAAAGAAAGAAAAGTGTCGATACTTTCGTATGTGGTATCCTGTAAATTCTCATGAGATCTTTCAAAATCTTCCAAAAAAGATAAATAATTAAATTAAAAATTAATTCTCAAAATCTAAATGTCTTTTTAACTCTTCTATCATACCTCAAAGGTTTATTGGAGAACCTGTCAAAGGGGATGATAATTGGACAATGATACAATACCATATAAACAATTACTAATTACGTCCACTGTGGTGGGAATACCGTCTTTTACTTCTCCTTTATTTCTGGTAGAACTACTTTCACTTTCTCCTCTCACTTTTTCAACCGAATTTCGAGTTGTAAGTCTTTTGATCCTAGTACCGTGGACCAGGGTAGTGAAGTCCCGTTTATCCACCCCTTTGTCTCCTTTGTCACCGACTGAAATAAAAGGACCCGAGATTTTAGTGACGTCTACCACTGACGTCGGTACTTTAATTTTCTGCGAATGAGGAACCTTCTTTTCAATACTGGTTGTATCTGTTGTATAATTTGTCGTCTCTGTAATGAAACGGTTGTTTCCGGTCAGATCAGTTCCGATACCAAAAAGGTCATCAGTACATACCTACATTCTGAACCTGATATTTCTTTCGACTGGTGACTTGTTAACTACGAAAACGTGACACCACGACCTCTTCTGAGAACTCTCAGGGAACCTGACGTTCCTCTAGGTTGGTCAGGTAGGATTTCCTCTACTCAGAACCTACAAGTAACCTTCCTGACTACTTCGACTCTGAGGTTATGAAACCAGTGAACTGCACTTCTCGACTGAGAAAACTTTTCCGGGAATAGGACCCTTTCCAACTCCCGTCCTCTTCTTCCCCTGTTGCCTCCTACTCTACCAACCTACCGTAGGGACTGAGTTAGGTTACCTGTACCCAAACCCATCTGAGGCCCTCAACCACTACCTGTCCCTCCGGACCGTACGACGTTAGACCGCAGCGTCTTAGCCTGTACTGACTCTATGACTTGACTTGACTTGACTTACTCGACTATAACTGTGTAATAATAATTGACTTTACCGTTGGGTGAGGTCATAAGAACGGACCTTTTAGGGTACCTACTTCCTCGGACCATCCGATGTCAGGTACCCCAGCGTTTCTCAACCTGTGTTGACTCGCTGAAGTGAAAGAAAGAAATTTCACGTATACATTAATTTTAAGAATAAAAAATGGATTATAGGTAAAAGACGAAGTTCTAGGGTAGGTCTTATGGTATCTTGTAAATTAACAAACCAAAGAAATACGAGAAGAACCGACACTTAAAGGAACGAACTACTTCAACTACCAAAATTCCTCATATCGAGTTCTCATAACGTACTATAAGGAGTTTATTTGCCACAGATTAAACAGAATATTATTCAGACCTCAATACCCAAACCTCCAAATCTTTCCAAAAATTAATGGAGAAGGGAGTGATGTTCTATTATTAATGAGGAAAGGACGGTAAAAGTTCTTAGTCATAAAGGTACTGACTATCGATAAAAGATGGAAATTTTATTATAAAAATTTATTGAGTAATTGATATAGAACCCATTTAATCTATAAATAATTGACTTGACTTTAGTTATGAATGTAGACGATTCAAACTCTTGATACACGAGTCAAAAAGATTGTGTAAATTAGGAGTGTTACTGGTTTTCTTTCTATCTATTCAAATAGGGATAAAAGTCTTTCTACACATTTTAACCAGGAAATTAATTAGTTGAACGGGTACCAATGTGTCATGTATTAGTTGTCTTAACTCCGTATTTAAAACAAATGAAGAAAAAATTTAGTCAAGTCAAGTCAGTGAGTCAGCACAGGCTGAAGAAACGCTGGAGTACTTGGCGTCGTAAGGTCCGTAGGGACAGGTAGTAGTTTAGGATCTCAGGTGGGTTTGGGTATAGGTAGCTCAGTCACTACAGTAGGTTGGTAGAGTAGGAGACGGTAGGGGAAGAGGAGGGTGGGAGTTATAAAGGGTCGTAGTCCCAGAAAACGTTACTCACTCGATAACCGTAGTCCACCGGTTTCATAGTCTCGGAGTCGAAGTTGTAATCAGGAAGGTTACTTGTGGATCACGACTAGAGGAAATCCTACCTGACCAACCTAGAGGAACGTCAAGTTCCCCGAGAGTTCTCAGAAGAGGTTGTAGTGTCACGTTTTCGTAGTTAAGAAGTCACGAGTCGAAAGAAATATCAATTTGGAAGTGTAGGTATGTACTGGTGACCTTTTTGGTATCGGAACTGATCTACCCGGAAACAACCGTTTCATTACAGAGACGAAAAATTTATACGAGAGATGCAACCAGTATTGAAAGAAAGGTTCGTCACAGAAAATTAAAATACCGACGTTAGTCGTAGACGTCACTAAAACCTCCGGTCTTTTTATTTCAGACTGTGACAAAGGTGACAAAGGGGTAGGGTGTAATGTATCGTGAAGTTTATACTCGTTTGGGAAGAAAAAATAAAGTTTAAAGAAGAGAAGTTATAAATTTTGACTAAGGTAGGATTTTAATCATTACCCGTCAGCAGTACACCATACCAAAGAGGAAGATTTATCCACAAAATAATGAGGGATCTCTTAGGAACGAGAGTTAAAAACTGAACTTCCTTTTCTTCGTTTACTAACTTTAGTAAATAAACTGTACCTGACGTAAACTTTAATTTATAATTTCTCTGTACCTTTATAACCTCGTCTTTTATCGGACAGAAGGTCCAAGACGTTTCAAACTTACTGTCCAACCTTCAACTTTCTCACTATCTAAGAAAGGGTAAATCAACTAAAGTTTCTTATATCAGATTTTATGACGTCTACATATCTCTTCCATATGTTAAATATATAAATTTCTCATAGGTGGTATGTCAACTTTTTTTTCAATAAAAATTTTAGATAATGTATCAAGACATCGAGGAGTGCCAAAGTACTAAGAGGAAGGGGTGTTAAACGGAATAAGAGTAGATTTCATTAGTGAAGGAGATAAGAATCAATAGTAGGTCTATAAAAAGAATTATTAAAACGGAATACAAATACACAGAATTTTGTAAACACAAAACGTACATAATTGGAAATATATTGAAACTTGAAGAAATTTATACGATTATGTAGAACAGGAAAAAGAAAACGAGAACGAGAGAAAGAAAAGGAGGGAGGGAAGGAGGAAGACACACAGACATATACACCGAGACCAAGTATTTTGAAATAAGAAAAAATACTAACATGGTGTTACATAAGTAACAGGGTGACCACTTATAAATGTGTAAGGGTTTAAAAACTATAATTTCAAAGAATATTACTTGTCACAATGTGTAATGAAGTAAAGGTATTCTCTTTAAAGAAGAACCAGGTTCCTAAATGTCCCTTTTTACCTTAACGACTCTATTGGATGACGTCGTGTATAGACGTATATAAACTGAGAATTTATAACATTTGTAAGAAAAGTTTCCCAAGTCCGGTTAAGTGTAACGGTATCGTCATCCATAAAGACAACTACAGATTACAAGATTTAGGAAGGGTTTTAACCTTTATACTCTGTAATAAAAAATTGTTTGACAAAATTTTAGTGAAAGGAACTTAAAATAACCATTAATCATTTCAGTTTACATATTAGTAAAAAATACTGAGCACCCCAAGGAGAAATATAAAAACGTAACAAACCGATAAACAGTCTCCTTTCTAAAGAAATGGAACAATTAAAACCCCTCAAGGTATACATAGGATCTGTGATTTAGAGACGACAGATATAAGAGACGTTTAGGAAATTGTAAGTAAACTATTAAAATAAGTCTAGTCAAATCAGTGAGTCAACACAGACTGATAAACACTGGGATGCCTGACGTCCTACGGTCGGAAGGGACAGGTAGTGGTTGAGGGTCTCGAAGTAATGTGAGTACAGATAGCTCAGTCACTACGGTAGGTTGGTAGGGGAAGAGGAGGTCGGAAGTTAGAAAGGGTCGTAGTCCTAGAAAAGATTGTTCAGTCGAAAAATGTAGTCCACCGGTTTCATAACCTCGAAGTCGAAGTCGTAGTCAGGAAAGTTACTTATAAGTTCTAACTAAAGGAAATCCTAACTGACCAACCTAGAGGAACTTCAGGTTCCCTGAGAGTTCTCAGAAGAAGTTGTGGTGTCTATTTTTCGTAGTCAAGAAACCACGAGTTGAAATACCAGGTTCAGAGTGTAGGTATGTACTGATGACCTTTTTGGTATCGAAAATGATCTACCTGTAAACAACCGTTTCATTACAGAGACGAAAAATTATACGACAGATCCAAACAGTATTGAAACGAAGGTTCCTCATTCACAGAAAATTAAAGTACCGACTTCAGTAGACGTCACTAAAACCTCAAAATATAGTCGAAAACACATCAGTTTATGTAGGTATATAAACGTTAAGTACGAAGGTAAGAAGTTATATACCACGATTTTATTATAGAGTACGAGTCATTTAAGGTTGAGAAACGTTGGGTTATGTGACATCGGGTAGTCCGAGGAGACAGGTACCTCAATAGGTTCGTTCTTATAAACTTCACCCAACGGTATAAGAGGAGGTCCGTCGAAGGGTTAGGTCCGTAATTTGGGTACAGAGAATGTAGAGAACGTACCATCCGTCCAAGAAATGGTGACCGTGGTGAACCGACATACAAAAATATGTAGAACCATAACTAAACGATTTTATAAACAGTCGAGGAACTTAGTTATGCATATTCTTCTGTACACATAATGTACTTAAGGGTGAAAATTCAGGACATGTTAAAGACGTTTGTGTGTGTAAAAGATTAGTTACTATTATGTGGAAAAACAATTCTTTATATCGAAGTAACTCGGTGTTTTGATTACCTGATATTTTTTATTTGAAGGATAAATATCCTTTTATTTATATTAATTTATATCAAAATCGAAAAACGATATTATTAAAATTTTATAAATCAAATTCTATAAGAACTCTCCAGCAAATCTTTGTGAGACCTTTGTTCTTTCTTATACATAAATTCTTTCTCGAGTCCATAATCAGTCCCTTATTGAACTTTAAGACTCATTTTGTGAAAGTATCTTGTTTTCGACTCCTTAATTAGAAATTCTTCTCGTAGACCATTTTCGAATTCAGACTTTACTGGAAACTTTTGACACTTCAATTGTTAAGAGGTGTATTAATTTTTTATAAAATATATTTTAAATAAAATATCGGTTCAGTCTTTGTGTGTACGACATGAAAACTTTTGACCTAATTATACTTAGAGGACATAAAAATCCGTTTAGTCAGAATAAACTAAACGTCCAACGAGATACTGTCGTTGGTGTACAGTAGTTATGTACGAAGTTATATTGGACATTTTCGGTCGTATACGAATAGGTTTCGTCAGACATAAATGTGAAGACTCGTCATGTCCTGTTATTACTAGAAGTATTTACTATTAATACTAAAAAAAGGTCCACACCAATCATGATAAGAAACTTTTTTTGTCAAGATCTGTCACACTAAACTCCCAATACCTAGACTATATGGACAAAATGAAATTAGATGAAGAATTTCTTTGAGGTACCTAAAACGTGGTTTACAAACGGAATTCTATTAAGAGGACGTTCCACATAAATTTAATTATGAGACTTTCCTTGATCTCATGTGAAAACCTTTTTCCCTCCTCCGTATAAAAGGGTTTACAGTTATCGATGATGAAAATATTGAAGAACTTCAATCCTTAGTAAAAACCTTCTACTTTTTTTCTTTCTATTCATCATATCAATTACTTTATTTACTCCGGTCATAATTATGTTAGAATTGTAAACGATCATCATCTCTGATTGTTCAAATTTTAATTAAAAAGTTAATTCTCTGTTTTATAGTAAAACACTTAAAATCAGTCCTTCTGTAAAGTCTTCTGAATCTTAATTGGAAAGTAATTCAGTAATCAACTGGTTCGAAGGTGGAAACACGAAAAAATAAATTCGAATATTTATAAGGAGTGTCTATAAGAAACTAAAAAGACAGTATAAAAGTCTCGAGACGAAGATGTGAGAATGTTCAGACTCCAATCATTGTAAACACTAAAATAAACTTGTTACGTAGTAACGAAGTGATAAAATTCCAAATAAAAAGGTTCCTCTATAATATTGTTTATTAAATTCTAGTATCTTGAAGAAACATCGACCTTTACATATAAACTTACGATAACACCGAGGATTAAATGACCTAATTTGTGACGAGTAGTTATTTTGACCTTATTATAAAAGATAAAATATGTCAACAAGATTCTTAATTTAGTTTATTATATAAAATTTATAATCTTTATGTATATACATAAACTATCCCTTTTTTCATGTAACATCGGAGTATTTATATATAAATATTTTCAGAGTTTTGAGACAAGTATTATTAACTTTTGTAAATATTGTTCGAAAATTTCTATGTGTCAATTATATTTTTTCAGTTAGAAAAAGATATATGGTAGTTATCCGTTTGTTTTAAACTATAATTTTTACGTTAATAAATGTAGTCTTTGTTTTCTTTTTTCTTTTTTTTCATGTTTAAATTGCTTCATACATGTTTTATAGAAAAGGAAATATACTTTTTTTGATGTTTTGAGATAACTTTTTATAGTTTCTTACGGCCCCAGGTCGGGGCCTCCTAGGTCCCTTAAACTTCCACCCCTACCGTAACCGCAGGAACCTTTATTGAATAAATTAATGTCTATCTCTCCCTAATCTTTTAATCGTGTCTTTTTCTCCGACTTATTGAACCAAATGCACCCTATGGTTATTTTAAGGTTCTGTTCCTTAAACGTGGTAGATGCAACCCGGTGGCCACGGTGAACTTATAGCCTTCCACGGGGAGGGACCCGAGGAAGAGTACACCCGAACTTTTGGCCCCGTTTATTCATCTGAACCTCCCGTGGGTGCGAGGTCTACCCTTAAGTCGGTCTTTTTGCCCCTCGTCTTTTCTTGCTGTACTCCCTTAGTCAGAAAGGCCTTTGACTAGGTTAAAGAAAGAAAAACCCAAACGAATATATGGAAAACAATGTGTATCCCTACTTATGTCTCAGTGCACCTCCAGTCGTCAGGACTGAAAATAGTTTTAGTCCACGAAGTGTATTTTTACAGAATCCCTAAAATGTGGTTGAAGACCGGTACTCTGGACGACTGTAAAATACTAGGAAAGAAAGGCTATTGGTTTTTTGAATAAAGAAGGTTCCCACAAAAAAGAATTTGGTCCGTGGTGGGAGGTTTATTTCAATGTATTGATATCCCACTCCCACATCACTCAATGTTAGTTCTTTCCTTAAATAAATTGGGTTCCAATTGTACTAATTAGAATTTCCAATTATGAATAAAGAGGATATACGAATTTCCAATTATGAATAAAGAGGATATACGATCAATATAAGTAATATTCCCGTCCCCTGTACCTCTAAATCGTCGTTTGTAGTTGGGTTTTTTACTTTTAGGAAAGTGGTTACAAGGGGAATTCTAGATAAATCAGAATTCTATCACTATTTCCGTGTAAAAATGTATCGTTCCTGTCACTAAATATTGTTTCATGTCATCACTAGATAATGTTTTCTCTTTTAAGTAATTGAGTTTTTCAGATCATAGTGATTGGAATTTTTGATGATATAAAGGAAAAGATATAAGGTTTATTAACTAATTATATAAGGGTCCACGGATTCCTATACCTCCGGACCCCCGTTAGTAACTGAGTTGTTACTCTTTTCGGGATACGATTAATTCTGAGAGTTTTATGAGGTTTTGAGAGACACGATAAATACCAACTCTCCATCATTTGTTAGTGTTCGATCAGACAGTCGTCTCTTGAAACTGGATTCTGTGGGAACAGTGTGGGTCCCGTCCCTTAATCGTCGTTAATAAACGTGTTGTTTACTTTTTGGGAAGTGGTTATATTAAGGATTGGTTGGGTGATATGACTGTTAAAGGTTGAAGGGTTTCCTTAAACGGAAATCATTCAGATTTTGTAGAGCACGGAGAGTCCAACCTTCCGACATTTGTTAGTGTACACCGGTCTGTTTGGATATGTCCACCCGATATAGTGGACAATTCGACTTTGTGAGAACAGTGCGGGTCCTTAAAAATAACGGAACCTCGACGTGCAAATGAGGAAGAGGGTCTCTTTGCCAATACCCCCTCTCGGGGGGCATTTCAGTCTCCACATCCACTCTCGTATTTTGTCTGAGACCAAAACCCCATCTACGAGCCCTTGTCCCCCAAAGGACTCCGAACTAGTGCGGAAACGCATACGGTTCGGAGGAAGGAGTACTGGAAACGGTACCCGCCTCAAGGAGTGCGACCGAGGCCCGTTTCCTTCTCGATTTGTCTCTCTATCGGGTGCAAGTGTCTATCCTTCTGAATTATTACGTTTGTACGGTCAAGAAAACTGAAACTAGATCTCTAGATTCCGTTAGAGTTAGTTTTAGTTCGTTCATTAAAACACCTATATCTCATTGACTGAGACTTTAAGTAAGATTTCAAAATAACAGTCGTTTCTGGGTCTTATTAATCGTATTATAAATTTCTCTTCTCCTAACCGTCGATAGAAGGTATTAAAGAACAGGTTTATTCTGTCACTCCAGTCCATTTGTTTTTTTATATAGTGTCTTTATATTGTCTCTCGGGGTTTGTCTGGGTGTATTTGACTAGACCCTGTTTCCGTGTTTCCATTATATTTCTTCGTCTCTATCAGAAAAGTTGTTTACCACGACCTTGTTAACCTTAAGGTACACAATTTATTTAAAAAAAAATTTTAATTTCTTAGATTTGCGTCTCGAATGTAGAAGTGTTTATAACTAAGTGTCTGGATTTACATTATGTGTTTTAATAGTTTAAAGATTTTCTATTGAATCTTTTTTTTTTGGATCTGTTGGAACTTATACTACAAATTTAATCTTTTGGTATCTATTTTAGGTACCTTATTTAATAATTATTGAACATAAAGTAAGTAGACTCTGAAGAGACGTTTTATTCGACAGATCTCTTACTTTTCCGTTCAGTGAACCTCTTTTATAAACATTTTCTGTACGGAATATCTCCTAAAAATAGGTTTTATATGTTTTTTAAAAATTTTGAGTTGTCTTTTTTTATTAGATCAAAATTTTTTCCTCGGTTTCTGGAAGTTGATTGTTTTCTGTAAAGTCGTTGATCCTTATGTCTACTGTTTTGTCAAGTCAAGTCAAGTCAGATTGTCAACACAGGTTGAGAAACGTTGAGGTACCCGACGTCGTGTGGTCCCGGAGAGACAGGTAGTGGTTGACGACCTCGAATGACTTTGGGTACAGGTAAATCAGTCACTACGGTAGGTTGGTAGAGTAGGAGACAGTAGGGGAAGAGGAGTACGGGAGTTAGAAAGGGTCGTAGTTCCTGAAAAGGTGACTCAGTCAAGAAGTGTAGTCTACCGGTTTCATAACTTCGAAGTAGAAGTCGTAGTCAGGAAGGTTACTTATAAGTCCTGACTAAAGGAAATCCTACTTGACCAACCTAGAGGAACTTGAAGTTCCCTGAGAGTTCTCAAAATAAGTTGTTGTGTCAAGTTTTCATGGTCAAGAAGTCGCGAGTCTAAAGAAATATTAGGTTGAGAGTGTAGGTGTGTACTGATGAGCTTTTTGGTATCGAAACTGATCTACCTTGAAACAGCTGTTTCATTACAGAGACGAAAAATTATACGACAGATACAACCAGTATTGAAAAGAAGGTTCCTCATTCACAGAAAATTAAAGTACCGACGTCAGTGGTAGACGTCACTAAAACCTCTGGTGGGGGGGGCGGGTTTATTTTAGAGAGTGACAAAGGTGACAAAAGGGTAGATAAAGGATACTTCACTACCCTGGTCTACGGTACTAGAAGTAAAAGACTTATAATTCAAAATTCGGTCGAAAAATCGAAAGAAGAAAGTGAAAGTAGTTCTCCGAGAAATCAAGAAGAAGTGAAAGACGGTATTTCCACTACAGTAGACGTATAAACTCCAATAACTATAAAGTAGACCGTTAGAATTAAGGTCGAACACAAAGTATGTTGGACCGTAAAACACACTACGTGAGACGAATATTCAATTTATTCATCCCATTGTCACATGTTGGGACTAAATGAGAAGAAGGCTAAACCTTGGTCAGACAATAAGGTACAGGTCAAGATTTTAAGAACTGGACGTATATCCAAAGAGTTCTCCGTCCAGTCCACCGGACCATAAGGATAGAGAAAGTCTTAAATTTCTTTTAAAGGTCAAACAACACTAGATATGTTAGTTTCCGAAACCGTATTAGGTAATTCCTCTTCATCTATAAAGAAGACCTTGAGAGAACGAAAAAACTACTAGGTTGTCTATAACCGTTAAACTAGAGACCAAGGAGACGGAAAAGATTTAGGTCGAACTTATAGATATTGAAGTGTCAAGTGTATGACAACTTCGGACCGAACCTCTTAAACCTCGTAATGAAACGGTTACATCCTCTATTTACGTTAACACACCATCAAACTCGTAAGAAACCGAAACGGAAAGAAACCCTAACCTTGCTTTTGACTGGAAAAGGTAAGGACACCGGTGACGACATAAAAGATTTAAACGACCGTGTAACTCACGTCGTGAAAGTGTAGTAATAGAAAATCCTAAACTCTATCGAGTTGACCTTAAGGTAGTGGAGGTGACCGAAACAAGTATCACTACGAAGGATTCCGGGTGAACTGAAGCGTCAGGTCATACAGACCGAGATACACTCACTAGTGTGGAAACACCAATTGATCCAGTACTTCTAGAAAAAACATATCAAGAAGACATATAAGAACGGTGGAGAAGAATTATAGAAGACGAAGATAATCCAGGTATGCTAAAGACAGGAAATAACATCGGTAGAAACGTATGAGTCATTTAGAAACCCGGTACGAGTCGTTTATAAATTAGGTTAAAAGACAAGTACCCACCCCGACACAAGGGAAGGACAAAAAACTGAACTCCGGTTTAATACCACCTCCAATATTTCTATTACCACTGGAGGAAGTTTACCAGGGTACGTCTGTGACGGTGTGAGTCACGGATGATAGGACATCGTTCGGTAACGACTGGGTACGGAGATGACCTCTGAGAATCGGAGAGTACCCGTTCAGACCCAGTCAGAGAACATCCCAGTGATGAGGAAATAGGACCGAAGACCACGTGTGTTCACACACACACACACACACACACACACACACACGGAAGTTCCACAGACAAAGGTGTCAGGACACATTCAAGACCGTCGAGATGCCACCCCAATTACCGTTGGAGGAGGTTCTCCCGAATACGGTATGGGTTCAGACGACGTGGATCTCCGGGACGGGAACACCTTCCGGTGACGACTGGACATGAAGGTGTTCTCTGTAAGTGTGAGAGTTTTATTACAGTAGTCACTTTACGTTTAATTTGATACTCTATTGTGGTGCGTTGATCATCTTACCGGTATAAAGTATTGTGACTGTTGTGTACTTAAGACCAGTCTTACAAATAGTTATCCTTAAGGATAAGTTACAACCACCTTTACACTTTAATATATCAGTGAAGTCTCCTGTCAACCCGTTAAAGAATGTTTTGATTTTTATAGGAATGGTATCTTAGGTTGTTATTAGGAGGAATTATAAATGGGTTTCCTAATCTTTATAATAAGGGTATTTTTGGAAGTGTTTCCACAAATATCATATCGAACTAAGTATTAAAGGATTCGACCTTTCACTGTTTCTACAGGACGTCATCCACTCACCAATTTATGTAACACCTTGTGGGTCTTTTATATAATAATAAGTAGTAATTTTTCTTTACTTGACAGTTCGATACTTTTCTGTTCATCTTCTGAATTTACGTATTATAGATCACTCCCTTCCGTTAACTTTTCAGACGGATATCATGTTAAAGTTGATATAGTGTGAGACTTTTTCCGTTTTGGTACCTCTGTCTTTTTCCTAGTCACCTACAGTCTCTGACCTCTTTCCTCCTTACGGATATCAAAGAAGTTTCGTTACTTGAGGAGATATACTATATTACCACCTCTCTCCGGTATCCAGTTTTGGGTATCTTTCATGTTGTAGTTTTCACTTGGTATTATATTTGATTCTGAGACTTACTACTACCACACAGTTACTTCCCAGATAATATTGTTTCCATGTTGAGTTCTTATGACTATTATACCCTCCAAGTCCGAACAAAATCTTTTCTGTCTCCTTGGTTTCTAGTTTAACGGTTGTAGTCGACCTAGTAACTTTTTCGTTCTCTCAAGGTCTTTTTATAGATGAAGACGTAATAGTTGATACAGTTTCGGAAACTGACACACCTATTGTTATTTGACACCTTTTGAGACTTTCTCTACCCTTATGGTCCGGTGGACTGGACGGAGAACTCTTTGCACATACGTTCAGTCCTTCGTTGTCAATCTTGACCTGTACCTTGTTGTCTGACCCAGGTTTATCCTTTTCCTCATACAGTTCCGACGTATAACAGTTGTATGAATAAATTGAATATACGTCTTATACAGTATTCTTTACGACCCGACCTCCTTCGTGTTCAACCTTATTTCTAACGACCCTCTTTATAGTTATTGGAGTCTATACGTCTGCTGTGGTGGGAATACCGTCTTTCACTTCTTGATTTCTGGGACAACTATTTTCACTTTGTCCTCTCACTTTTTCAACCGAATTTTGAGTTGTAAGTCTTTTGATTCTAGTACCGTAGGCCAGGGTAGTGAAGTACCGTTTATCTACCCCGTTGTCACCTTTGTCACCGACTGAAATAAAAAGACCCGAGGTTTTAGTGACTTCTACCACTGACGTCGGTACTTTAATTTTCTACGAATGAGGAACCTTCCTTTCAATACTGGTCAGATCTGTCGTATAATTTGTCGTCTCTGTAATGAAACGCTTGTTTCCAGGTAGATGAGTTCCGATACCAAAAAGGTCATCAGTACATACCTATACTCTCAATCTGATATTACTTTTGACTCGTGTCTTCTTAACTACGAAAACGTGACACCACAACCTCTTTTGAGAACTTTCAGGGAACCTGAAGTTCCTCCAGGTAGGTCAGGTAGGATTTCCTCTAGTCAGGACCCACAAGTAACCTTCCTGACTACAACTTCGACTTTGAGGTCATGAGACCGGTGGACTACTCTTCGCGACTGAGTAAACTTTCCTGAGATTACGACCCTCTCTAACTCCCTTCTTCCTCTTCCCCTACTGTCCTACTTTACCAACCTACTGTAGTGGCTGAGTTACCTGTACCCAAACCCACCTGAGGCCCTCAACCACTACCTGTCCCTACGGACCGCACGACGTCAAGTACCCCAGCGTTTCTCAATCTGTGTTGACTCACTGACTTTACTTGACTACGTACGTAAATCGGTTCCTCATGTAACCTTTAGATAAAAAATGAGTTTAAACGAAATTTAGATTTTGACGAGAATTTGATAATTTTTTATTCTACAAGTAAAGTTGTGAGGAACATTACGAGTTCTTAACTTTCGTTGGATTTACCGGTAACTATTCTCTCACTTATTTATTTTACTAAGTATGACACCATCTGATATTTATACCAGTGTTAAAGAATTGGAGGGACGTGGATACGGGAAAATTATCCTACACCGGCTTTCGTCCTTACAAAGAGATGAGAAACTTAAACCAAACTGATACACTGAAGGTTAATCGTTGTACACTTTGTCCGTCTGTAGACTTTTTACGAACGTATAACCCCAGAAAGAGAACGACATGAACCTTGTGATGTGACGGTAAACTTATTTCAACTCTGTCCGACGACCTTCTACTCTTCAGTGTACCTCTTGACTCCGTGTGACCGACTATCAACGGTTGGAGGTCTCACACTTACTCCGGTAGGATCTCATTTTATCGATAGTTGACTGGAAGGTCGACTGGTGTCCCCGTACTTTTTGGAGTAGTCTTCGACCAATTTGAGTCAATCTGGTTTTTGTTGACACGTCTACTGAAAACTTCCGGTGACTCAAAACCCCACCGGTCATCATCTATTGACTAAGGGTAGGCATTCTACTTTATATAAACAATCGGAGAGTCATCACAGACTGAGAAACGTTGGGGTACTTGACATCGGTGGTCCGAGGAGACAGGTACCTTAAGAGGTCTGTTCTTATGACCTCACCCATCGATAAGGAAAAAGGTCACCTAGAAGACCAGGACCCCTAACTTGGGTCAAGAGAGTGTGACGTCCGTCTAAGAAATGGCAGACTCGGTGGTCCCTTCGGTTAGTTTACTTTATGGTACTTAGTTAAACTTTCTTACTTCAGTCATATACACATAATCATATGGCTGTACCTTTTTAACGACTCCATATAATTATTCTTTTTTTTTCTCTCTTTTGTTTGCTTGTTTTTTTTTCGTACTACTGAAATATTAAGATATCTGGAATGACGTCGTAAGGCCATGAAAAAAGGAGAATTCTAATACATACCAAACAACCAGAATTTGTGTCATTTTAGTGGATACGTTATTTTACCAATTTACAGAAGTTTTAATGGTTTGTTCTGTACTTTCTATAAAATAACGTCTACTTTTACGATGTTCTATTTGGAAGTAAAAGAGTCCAGTGTACAATAGTGGGACACATTCAATGAATATAATACACAATAAGAGTGAGTGTAAACGAGTTAAAGGTCCGTTTGTTTTCGTTTCTTCACAGATGAATAAGTGCACACCTGTAAATATACGAATTCTATTTAAAATTTTTTGTTTGTGTAACAAAGGTTTCAAATAATTTTTAATTTATAAATAGAGGTAAAAAGATTATTAAAAAAGTTTTGTTTGTTTTTCTTTATTGGTGAAGTTTACTTTAGGTTGGTACTCTTATAGAAGTCTAGTAAAATAAGATAAAGACTCCGTTTAGTAATACAAGATGTAAAGATTTTAGTCAAGATAAAAGGAGTTTAGATAAAAACCTTTATCTTGTATCGGAATCTTTTTGTGTCAATATTTTCTATAATGTAAATTTCATCTTGAGTAAGTCTTATTAGACCGTTCGTGTTTGGATAAAGACGGTTACAGATACTTAGTAGTGGGAGTATAATCATTTACAAAAAATTTAGTTACTAATGGGAAGACTCCTTTGTACCATTATTAATAAATCTTTTTATTATGAGTGTTCACTTATCACGGGGTCAAATATTAATTTTCCTGATATAGAATATCTTTCGTTGAGTCTTATTTGGTCTTCTGTACCAATATAAAATTTGACCTTTTTTTTTTTTTTCGTCTCATGAAACAAAGGTTTGTACCCTATCGTTCTTTTTGAAAAGTATAGAATTTAAGAATGTCTGACTATTTAATAAATACGGTTTCAATGTAAATCCTTATCGAAGTAAACACAAAATTTTCATGATTTTAGGGTACAACTTAAAGAACCTATCGAAATAGTACACATTAGTGATACAGATCTTTACTAGACCATTCACTTGTTTATCTCAGTGATACTTTATTTGTTTGTGATATCTTTTCAAAAATCAATTAAAATTTTTCTGTAATTAAAATACATTCGATTAGGACGAAAGAGGTATTAAATCAAGATCAGAAGTCTCCAAAAGTTATGACATGATATTTATATAAAATAATATTTTATAATTAAATAGACTTTTAAATTCTAACATTCTCCAAATTTAAGATGGTATTATAAAATACTCCGAATCCTCGGTAAGGGGGTGGGGGTAACCCTCGTATTTAATTTAATATAATAGATTTAATTTAATAGATTTTATTGTAATAGTTATTCACCCTTTTACACCGTACTATAAGTCTTTCGTATTTCAGACTAAATACATACTCAAAATTCATTCGAAGAAAACATATTGCACGTAAATGAATAAGACTTTTACGTCACTAAGTATGATATGGTACATTAAATGACAATATATATAATGTATATGCTATATACACACACAGACACACATCCGTTTTTCTTTTACAGAAATTTACAATAATTAAAGGTAGATCTGTATTGTGTATTTACTGAAATATTTTTGTATTAAAAACAGTGTTGAAGAAATAATGAATAATAATTAATAGACTCCATTTAATAAAGAAGAAAGTTTTCCAGTAAACAGATACATAGAACCGTAATCGTTTCTGGTAGTAGTAATAAAAATCCAAAAGGGTCCACCGTGATCACCATTTCTTGGACGAACTGTTACTTCCTCTGTGTCCTCTGAGCCCAATCTAGGGACCTAGTTCTTCTAGGGGACCTTCTCCCTTTTCGTTGGGTGAGGTCACAAGAACGGACCTCTTAGGGTACCCGTCTCCTTGGAGTACCCAATACCCGGTATCCCAACGTTTCTCAACCTGTACTGACTTCGTTGAATCGTGTGTACGTGATACGATTTTGTAAAAACGTTTCCTATAATAATTTTTTCGTTATGGGTTTTATTTTAAGAAATTTATAAAAGTATTTTTATTTACACCTATCTAAATATTTATGTAATCCAGAATGTATTCTTGATTTGTCTTTAATTATTTGTCTTTAGAATTTATATTTTTGTTCATTAATTATTCATAGAACGATAATAGTCCCTTATAAAATTCTTGAGGTGTTATTTTTGGAAGACGTATTGTGTACTTTAACGTGGTATCTTCAGTGAGTATTTAACAGTGGATTTGGTTTGGAGAAGTCTACTCAATGATTAGAAAGTTTTAATAAATATTCTATTTTTTATTAACAAAATACTCATTGACTAGCTGAAACAAATTTTGACTTTAGTAACGTGTGTATTTTGTTGACGTATTGAACTCTGTATTTATGTTCTACTAAATGTTTGTCTATTTGTGTTCTTTATTATTCCTTCTATTAGTCCTTAATTTGTATCTATAAGTCCTTAATGTCAGTCCTCATCCTGTGACTATAAGGTCAAATGTGTTTAGACTTGAATTAATTAACACGGTTGAACGGGAGTTAAAACTTTTAAATATAAGACATCAGTATTCGTAATGTAGTAACGTTTCGTTGTCTTTACATACATCCCTTGGTTCACACTGTATACAGGTAATCCTATAAGAAATGGACGGTAAAAGAACGATATTTTGAGGAGGTTTCTTAACACTCAAATTAAAAAAAAGGGGTTTTAAGATCTTCAACATTTTATAAAGATTCCTTACAATGATTCAATTTATGAACAAAGTACGTAAGAAATTTCGTTATAGGGAGGAATCCTTTGACCAAAACGTTACTCGTTTTATTTTGACGGCTATTCAAATCTAATTTTCTTCATTACAATCCTTTAAAACAAAGAAAACCTCTTGTCTGTGAGACCTTAATAAAATTTGATATAAGTATTTTCCTAAATGAGTACTTTATTTTTATTAAATATAATATCATACATTATGTACCATCTATGACCTTTTCTAGGTCATGTAAGATAGAGAGAGTATGGACAAAGATCGAGACTCTTATAATTACGTTCCTAAATCTCTCATACTGAAAAATTATTTGTTGGAATTCCCGAAGGGACCATCAGTCTACCATTTCTTAGACGGACGTTACGTCCTCTGGATCCAAGTAAGGGACCCAACCCTGTTAGCGGACCTCTTCAGTTGCCGTTGGGTGAGGTTATAAGAACGGACCCTTTAGGGTACCCGTCTCTTTGGACCACCCGATATGGGGTGCCCCAGCGTTTCTCAACCTATGCTGACTCACTGAAAGTGTAAGTGTAAGTCTTTGTTGGAATTTCGGTCATATAATTTATACGACAAAATTTATAATTAATTAAATTTTTTATACTACATCACTGATGTTATACGGTCCGTGACAACATCCACGATTCTTTTACGTTTCTGGGTTTATTTCAAGACAAGAGGACCTCAAATATTAGGTACACCTCACTCATTCCTCTCTATTTATTCGTTTATATCTTATATAGTCCATCCCTAAAGACGACAATAATTTATATTTCGTTCATTCCCTTTTTTATCACTACGTCCACCACTCTCATTATAAAGTTGGACACTCGTCCTCCCAGGGAGACACCTCCAAGGTGAAATCGTCTTCAAACGTACTTCATTCTCTCTTTCGTACGATAATCCGTTCTTTCACCAGTGTATTTCCCGTTACTACTATGAAGTTTCAAGGTTTTACTATACACGAATATCAAGAATTTCTTATCGTTCTGGTTGCACCGATTTCGTCTCTTTCCTACTCATCACCTTTTTACTGTGTACTCTCCGGGGAACCCACTTATGTGACTAGTACACCTCTGTCATGTAAGTGAAAAAGTGTAAATCATCGATGATTTAACATAAACAAAATATTATGTTGTACTCCTTTCCTTGTGTAGGAACTATCTCCGTATTTTCTTTTTTTGTGGACAAAGTTCTATTCATCGTGGTTCCCTTGTGTAAAACTTTCGTAATCAGACGTCGACACCTCCATTACTCGAAGAGATAATAACGAAGAAGTATTGACGTTTTCTTGACTCATTTATCATCTACTATTTTTAAGATTTTTAATTTTTTTTTTCTATTTTCAACAATTTATGGTCCGTCTAAGTCAACGGTTGATCGTCGTATCCATGTATGAACTTTGTTTAACCATCTAGTAGATAGTCAAGATCAGGGAATGAAAGGTCGTCGTTCTCGACCTTTATAAGTCGTGAACGATTTATAAGTCAACTCTTGTTTCACTCTGTGGACCTAGACCGAAAGTTCTACTTTTAAGAGTCTCAGGGACGAGAGTTGTGACAGACGAGTTTGTTTTCGGGAAGTCACTAACATAACTTAAATACCTGAGTGATCTTTCGATTCTATATAGCTTTTATTTACTATACATTATCAACTAAAATTTCAACAACTATAAAATAGTTGAATATGTTTTATTTTAGTCCTAGTTGGTAAAAAGTACACTTTATGGTTTAACATACAAGTGAACATATCGCATAGAAATTCAATATTACGATCTTTCCATACCAATGACACACCATACGAAATAAACTACCACATAGGACGGTCATTGCATCAAATTGAGTACTAGACACTTTTTATTACATCCAAGATACTACAAAGGAAAACAATAAACTTTAGTTGTTAAACTTTATAACGAACTTGATTAGTTACAGTGACACTGTTTGTATTATGTAAATAAATTTTATATAATTGTTGTATCCAGGCAGATCGGTTCAGATACCAAAAAGGTCACCAGTGCATACCTACACTCTCAACCTGACACTTCTTTCGACTCGTGGTTTCTTAACTTCGAAAACTTGACACCACGACCTCTTCTGAGAACTCTCAGGGAACCTGACGTTCCTCCAGGCAGGTCAGGTAGGATTTCCTCTAGCCAGGACCCACAAGAAACCTTCCTTACTACGATTTCGACTTTGAGGTTATGAAACCGGTGGAGTACACTTCTCAACTGAGTAACCCTTTCTGAGCCTACGACCCTCCCTAACCCTCGACCTCCTCTTCCCCTGCTGGCTCCTACTCTACCGACCTACCGTAGTGGCTGAGCTATCTGTACCCAAACCCACCTGAGATCCTCAACCACTACCTGTCCCTCCGGTCCACACGACGTTAAGTACCCCGGTGTTTCTCAGCCTGTGCTGACTCGCTGACTTTACTTGACTTATTCATCCAATTACTAAGTACAATTTTAATAATTTACTTTTTATACACTAGTATACTACAGTAGAAATAATTGCACTGTATTGTAACGACACTCTGAACTTTAAGTAGGAACCATAATAACAATGAATGTTTTCCCATTTAAAAGTGGTGATATATTTTTGACTTTGTCTGTATCTGAAACAAAAATTAGAACCGAAATGGTCACTCACTTATGATTGGAACTTATTTTAAGAAGTTGAAATATTAATCCCCTTTTAGGGATCACAATGTTACATTTACAGACATTTTTCGGTTTAAGTTATTGAAATCCATAAATCACCCATTTTATTCAATTTACTGAAGAGAAAAGAAAGACTAACTTCATCCGTAATGTTACCAATATGTATGTAGACGTGAGACTTTATAAACTAAAGAATGAATATATTATAAACCCCCTAAAAAATGGTGTACGGGTATCGAATTTTATAAAGAGGAAATTTCCTAAAAAAGTAAATTGATCTTGTCTTTCTTCTTACTTTGTTGACGTAAATCTTAATCAGGTAAATTATGTTGTAAAAGGTTAAACTCTAAGTTATTTTATCAGGTACCTCAGTGTTTCAGTCGGTAATGACCCACTGATTTGTTGTCAGTGCCCGGGAGTTTACAGTTATATCATTGTAATTTACTAAAGAACCAGTACTTAAACCCTTCGATACCTAATTTATAACTTATCAAAAGAACAAAGTCTTGATATTCAAAGTGTATGAATACAGGTTCTCCAGTTACGTCTTTGACCATTTACCGGTGTCATATCAAAGAGACTTATTTTGATAAGTATGGAGGGACTTTGTATTAAGGTACGTCGTCTCATACCCTTTTCAGGATGACAGGGGTTTCAAAGAATTCTAGTTCTATATCCAAAATGATAGGATTCGAGGAGGGGGACTCTCGGAAGGAAAGTGCACCATCCGTTAGTCTTTCACATCTTGTTTATTTATTTACATTTTATAACAGTCATAGAAAGATCTGAGGGAGGATAACCGTTGACTTCCTAAAAGATCCATCTTTAGATCCTTTTTAGTTAAAGAGGGTGATATTAGACTCAAGGTAATAGTCTAACGTTTACATATCCAAACCGGTTTTTCCAGGAAACCTAAAAAGTCGTGATAAAACCCCATTTTTGGTTTAATTTAAAAACCGGTTGAGCTATATTTTAAAGGTTTAAACCTTGGCTTAGTGTTAATTTACAGTATCACAATAAATAATAATCAACATTTTGAAATTTAAACATTACTCTTTTTCCTTTTTGTTTTGTCTCAACATTATCGAAATTGTCATGATTCTTACATAACCATTATTCACATCCAGAGAACCAGTTTACTTGGACGATATTTTTTATTAGACGTTTGAGACTCCTATCCATGATGTATTTGAATCACTTTCATCTTGGTATAAATGGAAGAGTAGTTATATAAGAGTCGAGGTAAATATCCTGAAGGGATCATCATTCGAAGATCATTGTAGATAACTTACTTATTGACCTAGGTCTTTTACATAATAATAAAATTTTCAATAATATATATATATATACACACACACATATATATATATATATACATATATATATAAAGGGTCCCCTTATGTAAATCACTAGTTCCCGTATTAAAGAGGTTTAATATAAGTTGAATCGTACGAACGATTTCTTTACGTTTCAGAAGAAAAAAGAAACTAGAGACCAAAATTCCTAATATCAGCCGTTTTAATTGATAATGAACATTACAAGACTTAATCAGATCATTATATTAACTAAGGACATTGTTATAGTGAGTGACCATATACTTTGTCTACTTGAGTATAACAAGGTTTAAAGTATTGAGGTTTATGAAAGTTTACAGAACTAATTGTATACCTTGAAATATTCAAATATTTCTGAATGTTGGAGAAGAGTGTTGGTCTCCACTTTCTTTTAACCATTATAAAAGTGTCTTTTAATATATCCAGGTCAAAATAACAGTCTTTGGTGGGTGATATTTTAATAAACGTTTTGTCCTTTCACCATTAAACCTTTTTTTTATTTATTTTATTTGGAAGGGGTCACAAACTCCACCACCACCAATCTCCACCATCAGTTTACCATAGTAATTAAGTAGGTGTATGACCTTCTGTTGTATACTATTTATTCGTTAAAGGTCCCTTTTTATAGTAGGTATCTCATTTTAGGGAATATTTTTATAAGAAAGTCTCATAAGAAGGATTAACTTTTCGACTTTATAGTTATTCACAATTATAAAAGTTTCACTTTTAACGGTAAAAGACAAGTCAACAGTTCACACCCGTTGGGATCTAGTGTGTGGAATAGAAATGCCACTCTAAAAAGGAAAGAACTTTCATAGTTATTATATAAAGTGAAATTTTAACAATGTGTGAACTTCTTAACGTACGTTGAGAAGGGAAACCTGATCACTAATTTATATTAGGAACTTACAGTCGGCATGAAGAAGTTCTATGAATCCTTTGAAGTAGAGAAGTCTTTATTCTTTTGGTTTATTTAAGTATATGGGAGACTTTCCTCTGTATAACGTTCACCATAATTCAGAAGTTGTAAATTATACGAACTCGTACCTATAAGTGTTTATTATACCAAGTGTCACTTAAAAGATGTAAATAAGAATAGTAGAGTACTTTTACAATATGAAACACTATTCCTATTACACAAACTTACAAACTACATTATGATGTAGGTTTAATCATGATGTTTTACATAAATTATGACTTTGTTTTATTACTATTTTAGGAGACATTTTGAATATTGGTTGAGGTAAGACGATGTTCTTCTGTCAAAACGAAATTTTATTTATATACGTTCATATTTTTGAATAAGTCATACTTGACTTGAAAACCCAAAAGAGTTTTAAGTACACGACTTTAAGACTAGGGGTCACGCTACCCTGAAATCACTCCATAAACCCAGTACTCTTTCTTCGGGAGTACTTGCCCTAACCGTGGTAATATTCTCCTCTACCCTTTCGAAAAAGAGAGAGACGTGACAGTGCAGTATCCTACTACTAGTCGCCGTTTAGTCCTTCTCTAAGAACGGTCTTGGTTTACTAATACTAGAAACTAAAGAGTCGGAACTCTTGACACTCTTCACATAAAGATAAAACAAGTTCGGTGAACCGGATGCCTTAGAGCAATGTCGTAATGATGTTGGTACTATTATGTCTAAAACAGTACTAGATAGTAAAGATAAGGTTTTTATTTTATTCGGATTTTTCCAGTTTTCACTTTTGTCTAAAGGTACACGATATGTCATCCAGGAACAACCAATGGGTAAAATTTATATCATCGCACATGTACAGGTAGGGTGTGAGGGATTAATAACGAAGGGGGGTAGTAAGGGAGAAGAGGGACTGTTGATATTCGAGGAAAACCTTCAGACACTCAGACAAAAATGAGTTACAAAACACCGTCGGACCTACCCTCTCCTCGAACCCCTTCTTACCCACGTAAATATACATACCAACTCAGGGAAGTGACAAGTAAACTTTAATAGTGTTATAATATTTAACCGATATGGGGTTATGTCTTAAATTTCAAAAAAATTTTTTCATTTCTTTTTTTAATTTTGTCTCAACCTGTTTTTATTACCTTTATAATACAATTGGATAAAATGACTTTAAAAGAAATTATACGGAATAAGAGTAGAGTAGGGGATTCGTTAATGCTAAAAAAAAGTTTAGGAAGTATTCCATTTTAATAAGAATATGTGTGTGAATGTGTGTGTCCATACGTTCATCAAGATGAAGACTTTTCTTTAAGTTTCAAATAACAGGACTTTGATAAAACCTACCATACAAATTTGAACCAGTTTTAATAAGAAGTGTTAAATAAAAATTTATATGTTTATATACTTCTAGATCATTATAAAAGTCTAGGAATTTTAATACATTAACAATATATAAATAGTTGAACTTATACTACAATCTTTCTTTTCTTATTAACATAATAAAGTATAAATAGGATGTTGATAAATAAGATCAAGATTTGAGTTCTTAAACAATCAGATGAATTTAAGTGCATCCCGAAGGGATCACCAGGTCAGTAATTTTTAGACGGAACGTTAGGTCCCCTACGGTTAATATAAGAATCAGACCCTTTTAGGGTATACGGAGACCCGTCATTTGGACACGTGGTGTTGACGACTCGGACGTGAGACCTCGTATATTCGACGTTGATGACGGGTCCAGTCGTGGATGACTTCGGGTACGAGGACCTTTGGGTACGAGTCGTAGTTCTCTTCGGTGACGTTCCTCTTTGGGTACGTGACGTTGATCTCTCATCATGGGTGAGGGACTTTGATATCTTGGGTGTCCGTTTTTGTTTCTCGGTCTTGTCAGTTTTTATTTATTTATGTATAAAATTTTATTTAAGTACATTTAATAATAGGTACATCATTGACAAAACTTCTAAAAAGTAGCATAACAAATATACTTATTTTTATGGTAAGAGTACTCATTGGTGGTATGAGTATTACTTTCTGTCTTATTTTAGTCAATGGTCATCAAACTCGTTTTTGACTGAAACATCTATTTCTGATTACAATTTAAGTGGACACTCTATTTGGGTACATTAGATACCGATCGTTATAAAATTATACTCAATGTAACATTGAATGACTATAAAATGTGTGTTTTTATTTATAATTTTACTTTCTTAGAAAAGTATTATCAGTTAAGTTATTGACGACTTAACGAATCGGGGAACTCTTTTACTTTTAAAATAGAAAAAAATTTTTCAGTTAGAAAATTAATTTCATACTAAATTCCATCTTCTCCGTCTCTCGCATTTATATATATATATATATATATAAAGTTCTCTTTGATATTACTCGACTTCCACTTTTGTAATCTTTAACAAAGAATTTGAACAGATTGGAATACTTGGATTTGTCCATTCTGACTATATTGTGTACTAAAATTATTTGTACATAACTTATCAAATCCTACAAGACTCACCAGGTTTACACAATTTTCCAGTTTACTGAAAACCTTATTTTTACAAATTCACTTTAAAGGGTCACGTAGTAAGTAATATAAATCTGTAAAAACTAATAATGTAGAGTCCCCATTTCCCTACGACGACCAATGAACTATATTGGTCTATATTAAAAATCAACCCTTCTCTCTTTTACTTAATCCTCATAATACACGGAATTATTCCCAACGGTCTTTTTTTATATCCCTGTATAAATGTAAACCCTGTATAGGGTTTTATACCCTATATAAATATGATTTTTACTTAATCACTAAATAGACTTTAACTCAAATTGACCAGTATACAAAAATATAAGATTTAGATTATTCGGATCGTGTCGTGGTCCCGGTATCCTTTTGTTCGGTTTTTATGTGATTCATTTAGAAGAGATTAGTAAACTTTTACTCCTAAACTTCTCGATTATATAATTCTTTTAGACATCCGTCTTCAATACGGTCTACCACTAAAATTATTACTTTACACCACTCTTTTTAAGTAATTACCTATAAGGTGATTAATAGATTTTAGTATAAAATTTAACTACGTTCATAGTCTAAAATTATCAAATTTATATTAACCGTAATTATATAGTCACTTTATGATGATCCGTAATTTTAAAAGAGATCATTTAATAATACTTCGTTGATTGTATTTAACACAACCTTGTGTTTAAGAGGCATTTAAAATGATGGTGATAGTAATATAGTTTATATCTATGTACAAAACATATAAGTAATAAATGAAGTAATACTTTTCTCCAATGAAGATTACTTTTTAATAGTTAGAGGTACCTACTAATTTTACTTTAATATTTTTAAATTGTAAGTGAGACTAATAAAACGTGTAATTGGTGTCACGTTTATATTACTCATACTATACGTAATTTCAGTTAGTGTACAAGTGTCATTTAATCTTTATAATTCAGGTCACTAATTTCAAAAGTGTCCTCTTTAATACGTTTATATTTCTGTCGTAGAAATGGGACGAAGTAATTAAATTTACCGAAGTCATCTTGGGTAAGAATGTGTATTACGAAAATTATTCGAGGATAAAAACTTTAAACACATCACTTATAAGACAAATTAGTATTGGGATAACTGTTCAAAGTATAGTTGAAGTATTTGGGTTAGAATTTCAAAAGTCTGTTCAATGGTATTATATTTTTTAAAGATTTTGATAAAATATTCTTAGAAACCTTTTTGTTACGTATGTGGACTATATATAAAAGATTTTTATTTACTTTAAAAGTAATAAAAATACCTCATGTAAACAGACTAAAACGTCGATGATCTATAGAACTTTTAATCTGGATCAGTTTACTCATACTCTTTCAGTCTATTTTCATTTACCATCTATCACATTTTTCACGTTCTCAACCTAAAATTAAGACCGTTGACGGAATCTTTTTAGTTGATTTTAAAGTAATAAAGTCGGAAGAGTAAATATGTTATCTATATCTATATTTAAAATGTATAATTATAATCTTAAAACAACTTCTAGTCTTAATTTAGACAAACTTTAAAATATTTTACAGTTCGATCTTTATATGTCTACTAATATAAACATAGTCAAGTCAAGTCAAGTCAGCGAGGCAGCACAGGTTGAGAGACGTTGGGGTACTTGGCGTCGTGTGGTCGTGGAGGGACAGGTAGTCTTTGAGGATCTCAAGTGGGTTTGAGTACAGGTAGCTCAGCACTACGGTAGGTTGGTAGAGTAGGAGACTGGTAGGGGAAGAGGGACCGGGAGATAGAGAGGGTCGTAGTCCCAGGAAAGTTTATTCAGTCGAGAAGAGTAGTCCACCGGTTTCATAACCTCAAAGTCGAAGTTGTAGTCAAGAAGGTTAATTGTGGGTCCTGACTAGAGGAAATCCTACCTAACCAACCTAGAAGAAGGTTCCCTTAGAGTTCTCAGAAGAGGTTGTGGTGTCAAGTTTTCGTAATTAAGAAGCCGCGAGTCGATAGAAGTCTCAGGTTGAGAGTGTAGGTATGTACTGGTGACCTTTTTGGTATCGGAACTGATCTACCTAGAAACAACTGTTTCATTACGAAGACGAAAAATTATACGATAGATCCAACCAGTATCGAAAAGAAGGTTCCTCATTCTTAGAAAATTAAAGTACCGACGTTAGTAGTAGACGTCACTAAAACCTCGGGTCTTTTTATTTCAGTCGGTGACAAGGGTGACAACGGGGTAGATAAACGGTATTTCACTACCCTGGCCTACGATACTAGAATCAAAAGACTTACAACTCGAAATTCGGTTGAAAAAGTGAAGGAGAAAGTGAAAGTAGTCCTCTGAAAAATCAAGGAGAAGTGAAAGACGGTATTCCCACCACAGTAGACGTATAGACTCCAATAACTATAAAGAGGACCGTTAGAACTAAGGTCGAACACGAAGAAGGTCGGGTCGCAAAGAGTACTACATGAGACCGACATTCAAAAAAGGATAAACCTTGGTCAAAAAGTAAGGTACAGGTGAAGATTGACAACGAAGGACTGGACTTATGTCCAAAGAATTCTTCGTCCAGTCCACCAGACCATAAGGGTAGAGAAAGTCTTAAAAGGTGTCAAATAACACTAGGTGTGGCAGTTTCTGAAACCGTATCAGTTATTTCGTCTTTACCTACAAAAAGACCTTGAGAACGAAAGAACTACTAGGTCGAAAATATATATATATATATATATATATATATATACTTATATATATATTATATTTTATATTATAAAATATAATATATATAACATGTTCATTTAAAAAACCATGAACTATTATTATCAAACTAAGTATTCATCAAATTAATGATAGGGACCTTTCAAAATTGTAGTTAAACAATTTAGAAACGAGTCAGTGAGTCAGTACAGGTCGAGAAACGTTAGTGTAACAGACATCGGGTTGTCCGAAGAGACAGGTACCTTAAAAGGTCCGTTCTTATGACCTCGTCCAAAGGTAAAGGAAGAGGTCCTTAGAAGGAGTGGGTCCCTAACTTGGGTTTAGAGAAAGTAAAGGACGTAACCGTCCGTCTAAAAGATGGTGACACGGTGGACCCTTCAGTAATTTATAAATAGTGAATGGTTATATTTAAAATAGTGTCATGTAAATCTTCTACCTATTAATGTTTAATATGATGATAATACGTTTAATTATGTTTAATATGATAATTCTGACCACCCCACTTAAATCAGTGATGTGATCCAGTACAGACTGAGAACGTTGGGGTACCTGACATCGGGTGGTCCGAGGAAACGGGTACCCTAAAGGGTCCGTTCTTATGATCTCACCCAACGACAAAGGAAAAGGTCCCATAGAAGGTTTGGGTCCCTAGCTTGAGTACAGAAGACGAAACGACCACCTAAGAAATGGAGACTCAGTAGTCCCCACAGATATGATAATTCTGATTGATATTTGATTGAAACATTTCTTGAAAGATAAAGATTGATATTTTATCAAAGATATTTGATTGAAAGATAAAAACTTCTTGTAACTATCCAACAAACAAAAAAAAAAAGGGGGAGGAAGAATACTGGTCAGTTAATCATTATGTTCATTGAGAAACCTTTGTTGACTTTTGACCATTATGATGTTGGAGTGTCTTACTGACCTTACTAAAACATGTGAAAGGGGACCCCTTAATAAATCTCGTGTCTTTGGTTTATAGGAATGATTTTTAAGTACAAAAGAGTCTGAAAGTCTTTAGTCTAAGAGTCGATGTAGAAGGAAAATGTCTTTATCTAATATTTTGTAAAAGTGGTCTATGGTCTTAGAGATCGGTCCAGGGAGAATATACGGACGACGACGATTCAGTGAAGTCAGCACAGGCTGAGACACGCTGGGGTATCTGCCGTCGGGTGGTCCGAGACGGTGGGTACCCTAAAAGGTCCGTTCTCATGACCTCACCCAAGAATGTACGGATTACTGTCGGATTAGACAGACCAGTAGTAATAGTAGTTTTATAATACGTTGAAATACTTTACGAACGAAACAAGGTTCGGATCACGTTTTTCCAGTAAACTAAACTAGTCATGGGTTTAGGATACTGTACGACGAAGACAACGACGACGATGCAGTGAAGTCAGCACAGGTTGAGTCACGCTGGGGTATCCACCGTCGGGTGGTCCCAGGGGGCAGGGACCCTAAGAGGTCCGTTCTTGTGACCTCACCCAACGGTAAAGGAAGAGGTTACGTACTCTCACTTTTCTCTTTCACTTCAGCGAGTCAGCACAGACTGAGGATCACTGGGGTACCTGACGTCGGGTCGTCCAGGGAGGTAGGTACCCTAAAAGGTCCGTTCTCATGACCTCACACAACGGTAACGGAAGAGGTTTTAGGATACTTTATCCATGATACTAAAAAGGGATAATTACCTGCACCTTTGGATGTGAGTTTCCATTGAGTGTATTCTAATATATTGAAGGTTCACCGTTTCGACCACAAACTTGAGTAAATTTACTGACTTTTAGGGTCTTTAGTTTGGAATGAGACACGACGTAAAATTTACTAAAATAATCTTGAGTATATGGAACAGAAGAAAAGGTTGCTACTTACATTCGATGGTCAAGGACCGTGGTGAGACCCGGTCAGAAGATTGACTTTGAGACACCTAAGTTTTAGAGTAGGTTCATAAATTGAGAGAAGACGTTTAAGGGAGTAGATATTTTAACTCCTACTATTAGTCACGTTTCTAAGGTCCCTTTAAATATTAGTAATTACTCGATTCGGGAAACTTTTATATTTCATTGTAATTTACAATTATAATGATTAGAATTAATCTCTTTCACCGTTTACACAGGTTTTACAGACATTAATTGAAGTAATGAGAAAGTAAATCCATCGTTTCAACTTCAGGAAGTTTTACACAAAATTCATCTAATTTGCACACCAACCGACGTAAATATTTACAGATAATGATTATACGATGTGGTACCCTTTATAAAAAACGACAATACGTCATTTTAAAAATTTTTGAACGTAGAGTTATTAATATACGAGAGACAAAAATAAAAGAAACGTTATTTGTACGTAAATGAGTGCATAAATATAAAATTAACTCATTTTCTATTCCTTAAATGTGTCTGTTTTCTCCGTAGTTTCTTTTAGTCTTAGATTGGATTCTTTATCCAATTTCACCCTGTCTTGATAGTACTATTGTTTCTGATTACGAAACGGTCACAAGTTTAATTTAAAAACAATTCCGAAGACCGACAATTTAATTTCTATTGTGTTAATCCAAGTTAAAAAATACAACGTAATTATCCCTCCTTTGTATGATAGTTATTATACTTTCCATAAGGTACGTAATATGTAAAGTATATATTCTTTTCTATATAATTCATATTTCTACAAATATTAGTGTTAAAAAAGTTATATTTATACGAGGATATTATTTCTACGTCCCACATATAAAATGGGTGTTTGATAGGAGTTAATGAATACAAATATAAGACAAATTTTAACTGTACTTACCATTGATAAGTATAAATTCAGGGAAATTAACAATAAATTTACCTAATTTAAATGATATAAGTCATAACTGTTACTTATCAAATAAAACTTATATTTAACTACCAATAGTGAACTAAACTGACGTGTCACTCTTCCGTAGGTTCTTACAAACAGTAACATTCGTGAAAGGGTGTATAAGGGATTGCAGAACCAAGTCTCCTTACCTCACGTATCAAACAACAAAGTCGTGTCAACCTCCTTTGGGACACTACTTTAGATGTTGTAAAGACATTGTTTTAACTCGATAATAAATCATGTGAGGACCTGAACAAAAACGTTATGGTATTTTCTAAACCTAAAATATAAGACATGAACAATAAATTCTTGTAATTAAGAAAATAAAATATTAATTTACACGTCAGTATGTTTCTCGACTTATTGATCAATAAAATGAATACTTGATAAACTTTCTTGATGAACACTTCAGTAACCCATCGTTTAATGTAAATAAAGTTACTACCAATTTCAACGCCTTAGATGTTGGACTGACATATCCATGTTTCAGACGGAGACATTAGACCTAGTCAATACATTTGAACCAAACGAGTTAAAGGAACAGTGGTCTTGTTCTTATTAGAACGGTGAATGAAGTTTCAAAACGACACACTTTATTTACTCAATGATGGATACATACCTACATATCACGTCACGGACTGTCTATAATTCCCAATTTAGTTACTAACAATAATCGTTATCATTATCAACCAACCAGGACTATGACACTTTTATAATCAATCCGGGGAAAGAAGTCGTCAAAGTGATTTACGATATCATTGGCGTAATATGTACGGAGAGGGGTTAGGTGACGGTAACCACAGGTATTATAAATTAAGTAAATAGGAAACCTTTATTACAGCCAGTAGTTTTGAAATATCTTAATTATCTTCTTTATAGACATTTCTAATTTTCTTCTCAGAAGAGTCAAAATTGTTGAAATTGCTTACGTAAAGTATCGTCACCAAACTATGTTTCTGTTAAATCTATGTAAATAAAACTTCTTCTCGAATAACTCCAAACTTCTAAAAATAGGATAACACAAAAGGAGTTCTAAAAGAACTATTCGTCATTAAACCATCGAAAGTTCAAGGTTGTCCGGACATAGACCGTCTCGTGGACTTTTAATTTACGAGTCATGTACAAGTAACTTGACTTCATTACAGTCAATATAGTTTTATTTCCTTTTCCTGTTCTCTATTTCGTTCGGTTTTCTTGTCGAGGTTAAGACTGTGAAAGTGTTCAAGACTTAGGTGTCATATACCGACTCCATATCGTTAATGTATCCTCTAATTAGATCCGACTGGAAAAGATTACCTGTCTTGTCGAAGTTAGGGACTAAAAATTTCGTGAATTGTAGAATATATACCTCCTTAACCCAGTGAACCAGACGGAGACTGTGGATTACTTGTTTATGTTTTGACCAGATAAAAAAAGTAAAGAAAGAAAGAAAAAAAAAAAAAAAAAAAAANNNAAAAAAAAAAAAAAAAAAAAACTGGTGGACCATTTATAAATTCATTCTTAAGGTCTTGTACTCAAAGATTGTAGATTCAGATAAAATGAATAGACTTACCATGTTTGGGTGTTTGTGAGTCTATACATTCAATTAACGATATTTTATAAAAATAACATCTTTTAAGTATATTTAAGTCAGTGAGTCATAATATGGACCGGGTGGATTTATGAGTTATTCACAAATAAACATATAAAATAATTTTTTATCATTTCTTCTTTCGGACGTGTTTACGGTCCTTGGGTACTCTGATACACAAAATAACTTAACAGGTTTTACAAGTAAACCCAAGAAGGTTTCGTAGAATGTCTTTTTCGGTTTACTTAAAAAACCGGTTGGGTCATCAAGGTCATAATTTTGTTCAATAGATTTAAAGTCAAATATTGAAGTGATCCTACTTTCAACTTTATTAGTACACGACGGTCCATTCATATGAACTCGAGTTTCTTTTCTCTATTCTTATAATTAATGGTTTAGAAATAGTACGATATTAAAGACCCCTTTTTTTAAAGAGATCTGTATCCCCTTTATCCTTTTTTGAGTAACCTTTTCTGGGACTACGACCCTTTCTAACTTCCGTCCTCCTCGTCCCTTGTTGTCTCCTACTCTACTAACCTACCGTAGTGGCTGAGTCACCTATACTTGAACTCGTTCGAGGTCTTCAACCACTACCTGTCCTTTCGGACCACACGGTGTCAGGTACCCCAGAGTTTCTCATCCTGTGCTGACTCACTGACTTGACTCCCCTTTATCCCTATAATTTTTTTTTTTTTTTTCCTTTTCACCTAATACCAAGCATTTTAAACGAGACCCAACGGTAAAGGAAGAGGTCCCCTAGAAGGGCTGGGTCCTTAGTTTGGGTTCAGAGGGCGTAACGTCCGTCTACGAAATTGGAGACTCGGTGGTCCCTTCGGGGATTATTATCATAATTTACGATAATCATCATTTCCTTTTTTTAATTGTTTTAAACTCCTTTATTACCTTAGACAAACACTTCAATAGACCATTGATTTATTGTGTTAAAAAGTAGTATTACATGATCCATATTATGTTTATATAATATGTATATATATATATATACATACATAGTCAAGTCAAGTCAAGTCAACGAGTCAGCACAGGCTGAGAAACGCTGGGGTACTTAGCGTCGTGCGGTTCGGAGGGACAAGCAGTGGTAGAGGGCCTCAAGTGAGTCTGAGTGCAGGTAGCTCAGGCACTACGGTAGGTCGGTAGAGTAGGATCGAGTAGGGGAAGTAGAGGACGGGGGTTAGGGAGGGTCGTAGTCTCAGAAAAGGTTACTCAGTTGAGAACCGTACTCCACCGGTTTCATAACCTCAAAGTCGCAATCGTAGTAAGGAAGGTTTCTTTAAGGTCCCAACTAGAGGAAGTCTTACAAGAACAACCTAGAGGAACGTCAGGTTCCCTGAGACTCCTCAGAAGAGGTTGTGGTGTCAAGTTTTCGTGGTTAAGAAGGCGGGAGTCGGAAGAAGTGTCAGGTTGAGAGTGTAGGTATCATATATGGATACTATTTAACACAAAATATCTGTAACTTAAGATAGGTATATTTAATTTTACTAATCCTAAAAGTACTAGAGTGACTTTTATCGGTACTCTGTTTTATCATATGTTTATGTCTACTATATAAAGTTCAAACTTTTAAGATAGTCAAATCTTCAGTACTCTTTTTTTTCCTTCTTATATAGATCACATCCTTTTACAGAATAACATGATCCATAGAAAGTAAAGAGGAAGGTTTAGGTTAGTGATAAGGAGACTTTTGATGACACACGTATGTGTTCCGACATGTATATTTTGTTCAAAAGGGTTAGAGGGTATACCGAACTAAAGTTGACCCATGTCGGTTACCCTTCATGATTGTTCTTGACTTGTCTCTTTTTTCTTACTCCAACCCATCAGCATAAGAATAACCTCTTCCTTTACCGTTGGATGAGGTCACAAGAACGGACCTCTTAGGGTCCCTACCGTTTCGGACCACCCGACGGCAGATACCCCAGCGTGTCTCAGCCTGTGCTGACTTCGCTGAATCGTCGTCGTCGTCGTCGTCGTCGTCGTCGTCGTCGTCAGTACGAGAATCTCGGGAGGAGGAAGTCCCTAACGATCGGAATTCCTTGAATTGGTTTTCAGTGTCGGCAAAAGAATCAGAGACCGATCCTCAAGTCCATTGTAAAAAGAGAGAGGAAGTATTCTGATCTCTACGGTCATCACGGGAAGTCAATGATTAGGTCTCGATAATCTGATATAGACACAACAAAGGGATGTCTTACAGATGGTGGACTAATGTACGAAGAGTTGATGGTAAACTAATATGGTTGTCGAAAAATGACCTTTGAACTTACACATGGTTCTCATAAACCTTTAAACTTATGAAGTAAACGATAAAAAAAAAAGGTTTCGAAGAAATCTTTAAATGAATTACATCATAAAGAACCTTTTATGGGATTTTTAATACAGTTAGACAAAATATCATTAATCCATAATATAGTAACGAAATTAATTAATGTAAACGTAAAGATCACATACTGGACCTATAAACTACGTTAAATATTATGTTCTGTATGTATATTAACCGATTAATTTTATTGTAAAAGATATACCCTAAGATTTTCGTAATTCAGTTTACGTAATTATATAAAATATGGGAAGTTAATTCTTTATTATATTGAAGATCTTTATGAACATTTTATTGTAATTCATGGGGTTATGAAAAAGTTTTATTTACTTTTCCATTGTTTCGATACAAGAATTTCCTTTTTTTTATTCTAAAAAAATTCAACACACAATTATCTAAATACTATAAATCATTTTGATTTTATGAAAATCCATTATTTTATTTTAAATAGAAAGTGTTTTAACACCCCGAAAAAAAATAAGAAGGATAATAAATGAATACAATATACATGACTTGTAAATATTGTGTGTATAGTTCCATTTTTAGTTATTCAACTTGAAAATTTTACTTTTACTCAGTGTATTATCTCCTCTTTTCTATTCTTACTCATATTAAAGGGAGGAATAGACTACTCTCTTTGTCGTAACAAATGTCACTCTTTGTTAAAAAGAAGACCAAGGTTGAGATTCGATATTTTTCTTAAATAACAAATTTAGACCTTTATTTTCAGTGACTTAAGGATTGTGTATAATTCTATTTAGTCACAAAATCCAAAAAAGTTATTTTATCTTCTTAAACTAGTTGCTAACTCTTTCTTTTATAGTTTTCTAATGAATTTTAACTTCTCAGGATATTTCTAAAAAGTGGCCTCGTAACTTTTGATAATAGATTCTAATCCGTTTATCGAAAGATCCCTTGAAATATACCACAGATCTACATGGAATAAATTACCTTTAACTCGTCAGATTTTATAGACCGACCCACCTGACAGGAAACCTCTGATAGTGGTATGTCGTGTCAAATACCGTTAAAAACACGTATATAAATCATGAGTGACCTTCTTTATGTGTACGTAATCTACAGTCTATACTCCTACTGTATCTATCGAAATCTCATGGATACAAGATCGGATTTTTTGTGCAATCTTAAAACCTTAAAATTTGACGGAGAAGAGATAAGGACAGTTCAGGTACGATAAGATCAGTAACGGAATTGTACATGTTATATTTATGTGTATTATTACTCGGTAAGACATTTATAAGAAGGTCGAATATTTATTATAATTTGAGAAAAAAATTTTTTTTTCTCATACATATCCAAACCCATACATTTATAAGATTAACAACTTCACTAATTCTTAGTTAAGTCTAAACTATTATACAAATAAGTTTACCTATCACACGGTTATATAAGACAAATCTCAACAAACGATCATTCATTCTTGCTTAAGTTTTTAGATAAACTAAAGTTTTTTCAATAGAGTCTGTTATAACCTCCTACCTTAATCGATTAACGTTATCTTTCCGACGATTGATAGTATTTATTATTAAACCTTTGTAATTGTAATATGTCCACACTGGCCTTCTTCATCCCTAATTAACTTCGTACCCCACAAAAGTTACACCGTTTCACTGATTATTTTTGTAAAGGATAAGTTAACTTACGATACACTTCTCATTTATTCAGACTTATTACATATGATGTTTTGTAGTAAATATGGTACCTAGTACTGATAACTCTTGACAATTATAAAGACAACACCAAGTGAGATGGAGTGACTTGACTATTACACTACTCTTTCCAGAAGATCTCCTGACTTGATGACTTCATCCCTCTAATATTATTGTAAAACATATATGTGTATGGTTATAACCTAGATCTTCGGAAGAAGTATAACGTTGTGACCGAAGGTCTAGATAACTCTTAACCGAGAAAGTGAATTACGTTGTCAAGACCGTTACCTTAATACCATATATAGTAGGTGTCTAATAACTAAAAATCAGTAATATTGAGTGACTCTATACAATTTGTTCTTTTAATATGTTTATATTAAAACATACGATCCCATATGAAGTCTAAGTAGTCTAAAGGTGAGACAGAAGGTAGTTAGTTCTAGTATATTATAGCTTTTACACTTTGTATGGTAATATCTAACTTATAAGAATTAAAAAAAGAAAATTAATAGAATTTCAGTAGAGTGAAGAATATTTCACAATGACATAGACTGAACACCGACGGTAACCTTCCCCCATGTCCCTCCCTTCACACCCCTCAAAACCTAATCGTCTACGTTTAATCATATATATATATATATATATATATATGTGTGTGTGTGTATTTTGCCTATTTGTTGTTCCAGGATGACGTATCGTGTCCCTTGATATAAGTCATAGAACACTATTTCGTATTACCTATTCTTATACTGTTTCTTATATATACATATTATCAGTGAAACGACATGTCGTCTTTGATTATGTTGTAACATTTAGTTGTATCAGTTTCAATTACTAAAAAGGTCATCAATACGTACCTACACACTCAACCTAGTACTTCTTCCGATTCGTGATTTCTTGACTACGAAAGTTTAACACCACGACCTGTTCTGAAAACTATCAGGGCACCTGTCGTTCCTCTATTTTGGTCAGTTAAGATTTCTTTTAGCTGGGGTTTATAAGTAACATTCTTGATTACGACTTCGACTTTGAAGTTGTAAAACCGGTGGACTACGTTATTCGGTTGAGTAACCTTTTCTGGGCCTATGGTCCTTTTTAACTCCCGTCCTCCTCTTCCCCAAGTGTCTCCTACTCTACCAATCTCTCGTTGTGACTGAGTCACCTTTACTTAAACTCGTTTGAGACCCTCTGTCACTTCCTGTCTCTTTGGACTTCACGATGTCAGATACCCGAGTGTTTCTCTGTCTGAGTTGAATCACTGACTTGTTATTGTTGGAGTTAGTCCTAAATCTAAAATCACGATTCATTCTTAAGACTATTAAAAATGACGATTTGTTATGTAAAATGTAATTTTACCAAATAACAATTAGGATCAAAATATTAGTTGACAGTAGATTCTACCTCAGTATTCATGTCTACCCTCACATTTCAAAAGTCAAGTCAAGTCAAGTCAGTGAGTCGGTACAGACTGAGAAACACTGGGGTACTTAGTGTCGTGTGGTCCGGAGGGACAGGTAATGGTTGAGGGTCTCAAATGAGTTTGAGTACAGGTAGTTCAGACACTACGGTAGGTCGGTAGAGTAGGAGACAACAGGGGAAGAGGATTTCAAAATCCTAGTCAATTTAAACTTAGAACGAGTTTTGAATGAGATTTTAATACAACTAATACTAATCTTGGACACACTCCTCTTGATAGATCAAAACAACTAATACGATAGTACGTCTCTATGGTTTTGATTATGTAAATTTTTAGTAATTTCTTTTTGTTACATTGTAAAATAACTGAAGTCCTTTAAACTCTAGGATTTTGCTTGTTCTGTGGGATCGAACAGATTAAACTAGGATGAGATAAACTTGTTTTCCTATTTAGATACAGAACTCTTTACAAGACCCTTTCTATTCGTAATATGAGTTTCGGAGTGGGAGTGTTATAAAATCTTTTTGACACTACATGTCGTTTATCAGTTAAAAATTAAGGTGTGGTGACATCGAACAATTACGACTTTGCAAGTTATTGCATAAAGGGAGTAAAAAGTCCGGTACATTCTGTCCTTTTTAAAAATGAAGTAGATATGGTATTCTAGTAATATCCTATATTACTTTCTTTTTAGTGAAATATAAAGTTTCAAAATAATGTAAAACGTAATTATCATCAAACAATAATTTAATTATATGAAATACGATTATACTGACTTCACTGTATCATACGTACGTACGATTATATTCGTATCCCGTACGTAGAGTCAGCGGAGGGTGAGAGACACCGGCATACCAGACATCGGGGGATCCGACGAGACAGGTACACCAAAAAGTCCGTTCTTATGACCTCACCCAACTGTAAAGGAGGAGGTCCCCTAGAAGGACTGGGTCCCTAGCTTAGGAGAGAACGTAACGTCCGTCTAAGAAATGGTGACTCGGTAGTCCCTTCGGGTATTCGGTATCTTCAAATATAATACAGTTGTTAAGTACGGGTCTTTTTTCTGTGGTAATTTAAATCTTTGAACTTTTTGACTGAAAACGTTATAGATTCTAAAGTGACTTCGTGAAAAGATACATTTCAGTGTGTTTGAAAAAATTTGATAACTGAAAAAAGAAAGATTTATACAACCTTTTATACTCACGGTAGTACCGTTACGAATGGTAGATAAAGAGAGTAAACATTGTCCCTTATTTCTTTTAACGACTCAGTGAACCGATAATTCATCATGACGTCTTGGTCTCGGATACTTAAGGTCCGATAATACGAAAGATGGTTCGGTGTGACGGGAAGAGGTAATGAAAACCGGAGATTGATGTCTAAGTCGGGTTCTCAACATTATTTTACCTCTAATCCTATACAAGTAAGTATAAATATCGTTAAGGGTGAAGTGGACTCCAGACACTCATTATTTTCACTTCTCAATGGTAGAAAACGGAAGAGGTACTGGAGAATAACGAAGTGACTTGATAAATCCTCGTAAATGTTAGGGAATGTAACATTGTACACGTTCCTGAAGTATCACCATAATATGTATCAAGGAGAGGTGGGTGAGGTCTCTCAAGAGTTTATATAATTCCCCCACTTCACCCGTTTCTTTTACAGTTATTTTACGTCTTTATGACACTCTTTCAACACTTATCTTACCACACTGTTGTGTATGTTTATATAACTTAAAATAGATCTCACTAATCCTTTCTAAAGGGTATTCTCTACCGAAAACTTAACATTGAAAATCCCTTTATTTAAATTATTCTCTTAACCTTCTCAGATACCTTTACCCTACTGGTTTTAGTGGAAATGGTCACAATAAAACTACTGTTCGGTGACCAACTTTCTCTCCGTGTCTACCCTTATTGTCTGTATTCGACCCACTTCATCCAAATCTGATCTAATACATCTAAATATATGTTCTGATCTTAAAAAAAAATGTTATATACTTTTAGTTACTCTTCAGTCACTACAATTAGTTCACCTAACCTTATCGTTACGGACCTTTCTACTAATCTATTTACTATCTATCAGAGGTATTGTAACAATGTTGACTCATTTTTTCTCCTGAATTCCTGTTGTTCTACCATCCCACATTCTATAGTCGACAGTAATGTTTGTGTGTTTTATCGATAGATATCGAGTCAACCATATCTTAGGTGGACGTTACGTCCCCCACGGGCCAAACTAAGGGATCAGTCCTTCTAGACGACCTCTTCCCTATCCGATGGGTGAGGTCATAAGAACCCGAAGGGGACACCGAGTCGATCATTTCTTAGGTGGACGTTACGTCCTCTGGACCCAAGCTAGGGGACCAACCCTTGTAGGGGACTTCTTCCCTTTCTGTGTTGACTCACTGAAAGTGAAGTGAAGTACTGACTTTTATTAGAGTCAAGTCAAGTCAAGTCAAGTCAAGTCAGCGACTCAGTGCAGGCTGAGAAACGCTGGGGTACTTAACGTCGTGTGGACCGGAGGGACAGGTAGTGTTTGAGTGCCTCAAGTGGGTGTGAGTACAGGTGGCTCAGCCACTGCGGTAGGTCGGTAGAGTAGGAGACAGCAGGGGAAGCGGAGGACGGGGATTAGGAAGGGTCGTAGTCTCAGAAAAGGTTACTCAGTTGAGAAGCGTACTCCATCGGTTTCATAACCTCAAAGTCGAAATCCTAGTCAGGAAGGTTTCTTGTGGGTCCTGACTAGAGGAAATTCTTACCTGACCAACCTAGAGGAACGTTAGGTTCCCTGAGAGTTCTGAGAAGAGGTTGTGGTGTCAAGTTTTCGTAGTTAAGAAGCCACGAGTCGAAAGAAGTGTCAGGTTGAAAGTGTAGCTATGTACTGGTGACCTTTTTGGTATCGGAACTGATCTGGTTGGAAACAACCGTTTCATTACATAGACGAAAACTTATACGATGTATCCAAGCAGTATTGAAAGGAAGGTTGCTCATTCGCAGAAAATCAAAGGACCGACTTAAGTGGTAGACGTAACATAAACCTCGGGTCTTTTTATTTCAAACTGTGACAAAGGTGACAAAGAGGTAGATAAAGGGTACTTCACTACCCTGGTCTTCGGTACTAGAAGCAAAAGGCTTACAACTCGAAATTCGGTTGAAAAAGTGAAAGGTGAAAGTGAAAGTAGTTCTCCGAAAAATCAAGAAGAAGTGAAAAACGGTATTCCCACCACAGTAGAGGTATAGACTCCAATAACTATAAAGAGGACCGATAGAACTAAGGTCGAACACGAAGAAGGTCGGGTCGTGAAGAGTACTACATGAGACGTATATTCACTTTATTTGTCCCACTGTTCTATATCGGAACTACATGAGGAAAAGGATAAACCTTGGTCAGATAACAAGTTACAGGTCAAGATTGACAACAAAGGTCTAGACGTATATCCAAAGAGTTCTCCGTCGAGTCCACCAGACCATAAGGGTAGAGAAAGTCTTAAAAGGTGTCAAAGAACACTAGGTGTGTCAGTTTCCAGAATTGTATCAGTTATTTCGTCTTTATCTACAACCTTGAGAGAACGAAAAAGGTACTAGGTCACCTACAACCGTTAAACTAGAGACCAAGGAGACGGAAAAGCTTTTGGTCGAACTTGAGACCTTCAAGTGTCAAGTACATAACGACTTCGGACCGAACCTCTTAAAACTCGTAATGAAATGATCACACACTCTACTCACGTTAACACACCATCAAACTCGGAAGAAACCGTAACGGAAAGAAACCCTAACCTTACTTTTGACTGGAAAAGATCAGGACACCGGTCACGACTCAAAAGGTTTAAACGACCGTATACCTCACGTCGTGAAAGTGTCGTAGTAGAAAGTGCTAAACTTTAGTGAGTTGACCTTAAGGTAGTGGAGGTGACCGAAACAAGTATCAATATGAAAGATTCCGGGGTGAACTGAAGTGTAAGTCCTCCCGAGTTTTTAGGTTAATTCTTGGATGTTGATTTGTTAATTCGTTTTGTACATCTTAATGTAGGGTCTTCCTTGACGAATCCCTCTAAAGAGACGGACGTCTCTTAGGACTTCCGAAAGGAGAACTCCTGAAGTGAGTGAGGATACTGTCGGTACCTGATGGGTGTCGAAAGTTTTACCTCATCGGGTATCACAAGTGACCACGTTTTCGGGTCGTCGGACGAGACGTCTTTTGAGATCATCGAAATCGTTGTTACCATTGGTCTTCGGTGGGAACAGTGAGTGAGGGATCTATGTCTCTTTACGATGATGTATAGGGGGTTCTTCACCATGACGGTGAGTACCCGTGAGTCCGGTGTCAGGTCGAAGTATGGACAGAACCTTGTGTCTCCGGTCAAGACGTCGGAAGACACGTATGGACACCAAGTCTTATACTGAAGTATCCGTCAGATGTAAGTGAGTACAGAGTCCGTGCCCTAGATTGTGGAGACACCCGATCGGTCTCGGGATCAGGGGTCTTAATAACTGTGAGATGTTCGTACGTGAGAGGTTTTGAGTCCGGATTCTGACCAGGTATCGGGTACCAGTATATGGTCACAGTAATGATGACACTTCCACAGATTCGGTCTGGACCACGGTTTTCACTGGGGGAACCGATACTGTAAGGGGGCTTTCTTTTTCACTAGTCCTCCAGGGGTCGTCGAAAGTGGTGTTTCTGGGGTTGTCGGGAACTGTACTGAAGTCTATGTGTGTCGTGACCTGTAACTCCTAGATATGTCAAAAATGACTGAGACTAGAATCGACTACCTCGAACGTACCTTTGACAAAAACTATGAAGGATCTCGTTTTTGGTGGTCTAAGATGGGTCCGTCGTGAGAGTATGGGTTGGTTGCCACTTTTAGAAAGGGGTTACTTTACTTAGGTATCTCAGTCCTCCTCCAATTGAGGAGTTCGTAGATCTAGTTATGTTCTGATATTCTTTGTATTTCTTTTTTCTTTGTTCTTTTGTACTGTGGTCTCCTTGTGTCATGAAAGGGTCCCTTGACTGACGTTACTTTACTTTGAGATTTTTAATTGTTTCTGAAGTTCTCTAGTGTCTGTAGAGTTGTTTTAGTTCTTGTATTATATATTATTTGTCAAATTGTCACTGTCCCTTTAGTAATTTTGTTTAGTCATCTTTAATATCTCGTGTTACTTACTGTACTTTTTACATTATTTTCCGTAGTTTTTGTCGGACCTAGTTATTCTTCTTTAGTAGACACTTTAATTCCTGTTTAAACTTTAAAGTTTATTAGGTCAGTTTCCTCTTTTAATATTGTTTTATTTATATCACTTCTTTCGGATACCCTTAATATCTTACATTAGTTCGTTTTAATATAAGTGTAATACCCCCCGGGTCTTCGTCGTCTCGTTCATCCGTCCTACGAGCCCCGACCACGTGACCCTACTAGGTCTCCCTACCATACCCTTCCCTCCACCCTCCCCCCCAAGTCCTACCTCTTGTACAAATATGGGTACCGTCTAAGTACAACTACATACCGTTTTGGTTATGTTATAACATTTCATTAATCGGAGGTTAATTTTATTTATTTAAATATAAATTTTTTTTCTCTTTCTAAACTATAACTGTAATTTTTTTTTTTTTTTGCTTTTGTGTTATCTCTTCAAGTTCCCTGAATCGGGGACTCCATCCCCCTTTTTTTTTTTTTTTACTAACTTTGATAGGTTTGGACCCATCCCTATACCTGTAAGTCCATAGATTTTGATTATGTATGTATAAATTGAGTTTCTACTGAAGTGACCATATAATAAAAATTTTTTTATGATAGTTTTTTGTTTCTATTACTTAAAACTTTCGTCTTTGTTTTTATTATAGTACAGTATGTTAATGTAGGGGTATTCAGACAGTCGTGTAGAGATTTGTCTTTGGAATATTAGTATTCTCATGTCCTATTATATAAGTTTTACGACTTTGTGTTTTGACGGTTGGTTCTTATGAAATAGACCGTTCATTATGAACTCTTTACTTCCTCTCTATTTCTTAAAGAATCTGTTCGTTTTCGACTTCCTCCAGTAGTACGATCTTAATGGATTGTTCTTTCCGATTTTCAAGAAATTTTCCTTTACTTTCCCACGATTAAACATTGTACTTTTGTAGACTTCATATTTTGAGTTACTATTTCCATCCATATATGAGTTTAAGTCTTAGATTATAACATTACTACCACAGGTTTACCGTATTGAGGTCATTTCCAATTTTCTGATTTCATAATTTTCATTTATATCGATGTTGACAAACGATTACCTATATATTGTAATTTTCTGTATTTAACACTGTAGTTTTTGGATACTACACGTCACACTCATTTTCCTGTCAAAACATATATTGTTCATTTCGAATTTTATCTAACAATAGTTATATTTTACAACATATTTACAGTACTACTAGTTTGTCGTTCTTGGATATGTTTTTTTTAGTTTCGTATGGTAACACTTTTTAGTAGTTTAATGTTTCTTCTGTTTTTCTCTCCTGCTTTTCTTGTTTGTTTGATGTTTTGTTTTTATTATGTAACCGTTGTCATTTATGAAAACAACAATAAATCAGTGGTTCCGGAAAGACTGAGAGAACTCTGGGGTAGCCACCATTGGGTTTTCCGAGGAGACAGGTACCCTAAAGGATCCGTTCTTATGCTCTTACCCAACGGTAAAGGAAGAGGTCCCATAGAACTAGGTCCTTAGTTTTGAAAGGACGTAACGTCCGTCTAAGAAATGACAACTCAGTACTCCCTTCGGGTCATTTAGTAAGTCGAGTCAAGCCAAGTCAAGTCAGCGAGTCAGCACAGTCTGAGAAACACTGGGGTACTTGACGTCGTACGGTCCGGAGGGACAGGTAGTGGTTGAGGGTCTCTAGTAAGTTTGAGTACAGGTAGCTCAGTCACTACGGTAGGTCGGTAGAGTAGGAGCCAGTAGGGGAAGAGGAGGACCGGGGTTAGGGAGGGTCGCAGTTAGAAAAGGTTACACAGTTGAGCAGGATAGTCCACCGGTTTCATAACCTCAAGGAATGGATAGTCATTAAATTTTTTCTTAATCCAACCTATTTACCTAATTTTTTTTTTTCAGGTTGATATGTGACATATGTTTCTTAGTGAAGTCGAAATTTCTGAATGTCTCCGACTTTCCCTACTTTTTTCTATAAGATACATTTGTCTTTGGTTTTCCTTATACCTTATAGATATCAGGATAGTGAAAGAGTGTTTACCTACTCCTTTTTTACCTTTGCCCGTCTAAAATAAAAGAACCCGAGGTTTTAGTGACACCTACCACTGACGTCGGTACTTTAATTTTTCCGAACGAGGAACCATCTTTTCGATACTGTTTGGATCTGTCGTATAATTTTTCCTCTCTATAGTCGAAAACGGTTTTTACCAGGTAATCAGTTTCGATACTAAAAAGGTCATCAGTACGTGTCTACACTCTTAACCCGGTATTTCTTCCGACACGTTGGTTTCTTGACTACGAAAACTTAAATACTACGATCTCTTCTGAGAACTCTCAGGGAATCTGACGTTCCTCTAGATTGGTTAGTTATGATTTCCTTTAGTTGGGACCTATAAGGAACCCTCCTGACTACGACTTCGACTTCGAGGTTATGAAACCGATGGACTACACTTCTCGGTTGAGTGACCGTTTTTGAGACTAAGACCCTTTCTGACTCCCGTCTTCCTCTTCACCCACTGACTCCTACCCTACCGACCTACCATATGAACTGAGTTATCTGAGCTCAAACTCGATTGAGACCCTCTATCACTTTCTGTCTCTTCGGACCATACAACGTTTCTCTGGTGACCTACCGTTTCTCAACCTGTGCTGAATCCCTGACTTGTTGTATAGATATAAATATAGTGTATTTTGTGTAAATTTCAGTTTTTACCTTTGTTTTCCATTATTTTAGTTATATATTACCATTTCCTCAGTTAAGTAGTTTTATTTTATGATATTTATATATATATGTATAGGTTGTAGTTTCCGGTATTTATATAATTCATATATAATTTTCTAAACTTCCGTCTTTCGTCATTACGTTATTATCATACTCTGAGGTCATGGGGTGAAAGTTGTTACCTATCTGCTAAGTCTGGTTTTTAGTCATTCCCTTATAATTTGAGTTCGGTGTAAAATCTGATTTACCTGATTTGTCTATGTGTCTTGTAAGATAGGTTGTCGTCATCTTACGTATAAGTTCACGTGCACCTTGTAAGAAGTCATATCTATTATGTAATCCACTGGTTTTTCAAAATTGTCTAAATTCTTGTTACTTTCTTATAGTTCATAGAAAATATTGGTGTTAACATACTTTGATCTTAAGTCATTGTCCTCTCTTCGATCTTTTAGTTGTTTACACACCTTTAATTTGTATGTTAGGACTTGTTAGTTTCCCCGTTAGTTTACTGACTCCGTGAACTCCGTTTACTTCTGTGGAGTATTGTTGTAAGTACCCTATGTCGTTTTCGTCAAGACACTCCCTTCTAATCTCGTTATTTACGGATCTCATTCCCTTTTTTTCTTTATATAATTTGTAGGATTAAAATGTATTCCTTGATCTTTTTCTTGTTTGGTTCTGGGCGTCTTTATTCCTTTATTTGTGATCTTTATGTACTTTATCTGATCTTTTTATCTTTACTAATTACTTTAACTTTGAAAAAAAACTTTTCTATTCAATTTGACTGTTTAGAAATATAGATATGATACCTTTCTCTTTCTTCTGTTTCAGTCTTTACTTTCACAATGGTTGGGCTAATAAAAACGAACTCCTCGTCGTTCCACTAATCTTTTTCTACACCATTAACGGGAAGACGTGTCCACCTTGATACGGTGTCCGGAGACGTACACGTATTTCCTCAGGGAATCACCCCAGACTCCCACCTCAAAACCTCAGGAGACTACATTTTTACAGTGATTCCTCTGGACCTGATACGGATCACCTCCTAGACACCTGGATAAGTCAGAATTTTGATAGAGTCGAGTTTGATCTGTGTCGATTGAGGTTCAAGAATTTTGTAGAGTCAGTTCACTCACTTCAGCGAATCATGACAGGTTGGGAAACGCTGGGGTACCTGACATCGGATGGTCTAAGGAGGTAGGTAGCCTAAAAGGTCCGTTCTTATGACCTCATCCAACGGTAAAGGAAGAGGTCCTCTAGAAGGGCTGGGTCCCTAACTTGGGTCCAGAGGGTGTTAAATCCGTCTACGAAATGGTAGACTCGGTGGTCCCTTCGAGTTTTTTGTAGAGTCCGTTCGTGGAATACCACATCCAACGGACGTCGAACTTCCTGTATGTTCAGAAAACATCGTTATTAATTTACTGGAACTAATCACTTCTGTCCACTTTACCTAAACTGATAACTAATGGTTACCAAAGTCCTCCTCTGTTTTTTAACTATAGTGTCTTTACAATTCCTAAAATTCTATAATGATACTTGTTAATATGTGGTCCTTCAACTCATCGACTTTTCTTTATGTATTTAAGGATCTTTATATGTTGGATCAAACTTAGCACTTCTTTTTCTTTTAGATTCATATGTAAATTGACCATTCCTGTAACTTAGTCATTAGTTTTCTGAAGATTGTTTTCTTTCGGGTCCCGGTCCACAGAAATGACCACTTGAGTTGGTTTCTAAATTTGTTCTTATTTACGGTTATGAAGAGTTTTTGACTTCTCCTCTCTTGTAAGGTTTTGAAGCAACTTCTAATCTCACTTCCTTCTGACGTGAAACTCCAAGACTGAGGACCCTTAGTTTCTTCTCAAGGTAAAGTAGGTTCAGTAAATTAGAAAGTAGTCGATCAATTTTTAATCTAGTGAAAAATATACTTACATAAAGTTTAATACCTACAAATACTTATTAAACATATATACACACATATATATATATATAGTTGACAAATACACATAACGATACGTTTATATATATATATATATATATATAGAGTGGATGTGTGAATGTTATAAACCCACTGAAAAGACCTGAACATAAGTAAGGATTTATGAAGTATTATCCGATAAGGACTTACTTTTTTACCTTAGAATGAACTAATGTTTGTCAACGTTGAGTATATACGTTTTTACTCGCTCTGAAACGTCAAGAAGTCTACTGAAATTGGTTGAATTTACATAACGTAATATATTTTTCTTGTGATATAGTCTTCAGTTCTCCATACATTAAGTTACCGTTAAAATCTCAATGACACACGTATACCCAAATATGTTATGATACGAAGGGACCACTGAGTCTACCATTTCTTAGGTGAACGTTAGACCCTTTGGACCCAATCTAGCGACCCAACCTTCTAGGGGTCCAACCCTTCTAGGGGTCCAACCCTTCTAGGGGTCTCCTCCCATAGTGTTGGGTGAGGTCATCAGATAGGACCTCTTAGGGGTACCTGTCTACTCGACATCCCGATGTACCCCAGTGTTTCTCAGTCTGGACTTACTCACAAATATAGAAATTTGTCCATATTAATATGGACGGGATTATAGGAGTGACGAGAGTATTATTAGTACATTCCATCATATAATTTTTCATGAACATTAGACATTCATGATAATCCGTAATAACATGTGGGACAAGTCTGAAAGTGTATAGGGACATGTAGAGTGTTAACGTTAATAGACAGAATTAATTTTCGTAGAAGAAAATACATATTTCTTTGAGACATAATAGTAGTGTATAAATTCAATATGTGACAGGTATTATACCATAAACGTTTTAGTTATGAATTCATTTTCATTTTATTATTAAGTTCGAGAAGGACAAATCGTCATATACGAGTCAGTTCGTACGAGTCAGTGAGTTAACACAGGTAAAGACACTGGGGTACTCGACTTTGGACGGTCGGAAAAGACAGGTACTTTAGGAGGTCCATTCTTGAGAAGTCACCCAACGGTAAAGGAAGAGGTCCGTTAAAAGGACTGGGTCCCTATCTTGGGCACAAAGGACTTAGGAGACGTGACCGTCTGCCTAAGAAATAGTGACTCGGTGGACCCTTCATGAATACGGGTTTATATACATACTTTATCATTTAAGGCCTGTATTGGATTTTGAAATGCACATTTATTATAACGATAAGATGTGTTTCCAAAGTACACATCTTAACGAAACTCTTTCGTGACGAGACATTTTCTGAACCTTTTATTCATGACTTGTCTGTATCAATGACTTTATGTCTTCGTTCATTTTTATCGAGACACTTGTTATAATTTTGACAGTATTATTCTTCTTTTTGAAGTTTGGTAGGAATTTTTAATGTGTTTAGTCTTATAAGAGAAGTTTGTAATATATAAAATATGAATTTTGAAGATCTCTGTGACAAGTCCATAAATAGTCTGGGGTTTGTTTTTTTAGGATCGAACTTGAATAGTCAACCTATAAAGTACCGACTAAGTGTAATTCCCTTCAACGATCGGGATTTAATTTTTGACCTTCTGACTTGTCCGTTATAATCCCTGAGGGTTTTCACTTCTTTTTCGTGAAGTTTAAACAAATTGTTTTGGTGCAAAAGTTTGTTTGAAATTAAATAAGTATTTTCCCGGTAATGTGAACAAGAAAAGTTTTCCTTTGAAGAATTAACCTTGATTTAGTAAGTAATAAGTCACACTATGTCCAAAATATGGGAATCCAAGCTACACTAATAAGTGTACAAGTCGACTGTCTTTCCTCTTTTTTCGATAGGATTACTAAATCGAACCGAAACTTAGTGACCAAAAATAGAGTGAAAATGAAGGTTAGAGTCAATGTCTGACGCAATTTCGACCCCTTTTATTGTAAAACCATCTACCACTTCCTATTCATGTTCTGTAAAGTTCAACGATTTCGAAAGTAATTTAAGGTGTGTGATAAAGTTTATTAAGATATCGATAAATTTACTCCCCGATTCTGAACAGACAACATAAATGAATTCTCGAATTTTTCGTGACAAATCTTAGGTCGTCAGTTGGATAACTTACCACACTAATCTGCAAATAAAACTGTCGCGAGTTACTAGTGAGTTAATACGGGGGTGTTAGTTTGATCGTGCAGAAGTTCTACAGATGTCTAAACTCACAAATACTCCACTGTTGTTTGGGTGTATGAGATCTTAAGACAGTAACGTTGTTGACTTGTCTTGTTGACCCACAATCAGATTACGTGCATTTCAGTTAAACCTTGAAATCGATTTTTTTTTTTTTTTTTAATATGGATTCGGGAAGTACGTACAATGGTTTTCTCTTCTATGAGAACTTATTGTTTTACGTATAAACATCCTAGTTTCTTACAGTCATGAACTTTCGTATAAACTCTAGTAAATTTAGTTCGAAACACAAAAAAAAAAATTAAACCTTGACTCTAAGTCTGTAAGGTTTTATTTTTTCAATTTTGTGTCTCGACTCTGTTGTTAGGTTTTAATAATTAAGTCTACAAACTAAAAGGAAGATAGTACGTTTTCATGAAGAACCTTTAATTTCAATTTATATCGTATAGAATTTTACGTAGTATTTTTATCTCTAAACCACATGACGACGTATATTGGAATATAACAAATTAGTCAATACATTCTAGTTTTCTTCTTTTCTTTGTCCATAAGTTTTTTCCAAGAATAATGAGGGTCATATGACTGAAAGATACTGATTGGATTTAGGACGTTTTACACATCAACTAGATTTCACTCATTCTATATATGTTTCTAGAAACAACTTAAAGACTTTAATTTTATAAAGTTTGATCTTTTTGTAGTCATACAGAAATTCTTAGATCATACGTTTTACCATCTTAACACCTTTCCGTTTTATGATTTTTGTTTCAATCTTTAGAACCACAGAGTAGGGTTAAGACGGTTATGTACAGAAACATTGGATTAGATTAAGTGAATTTGAGAAACTAGTAACAAAAATTATTGATATGCCAGGGGTATACTAAATTGACTTAAGTTTATACGTGTGAAAAATGAAACTTCGTTAATAGGTTTAAAGTAATGTATACGATACGTTACTACGATAGTTTCATAGTATAGTATCATCGAGAAGGGACATCCTTTCAACCCTGAGATGTTGTGTATGAATGATGGTTTTATCTCAAGAAGACCCTAAAGTCTATCTAAAACAACCATTAGGTATCGATCAAAACGGAGTCTACCGGAGTCTCCAAAGAAGGGGAGTTGTATAGAACTTGAGGTTCATTTCTAATTAACAACGAATTAATAGATTTAGAAGACTTTCCTCAACCACTGTGAGATCGGAAAGTAACCTACGGTTAAACTCTAGGCCTTAAGGATCCGTAGAAACTTAAAAGAACGATCTAATCAATCAGTACACCTTCATCGTGTTTGTATTTCGTATTAACACTATGATACCTTATATACAGTGTAAAATATTATAAACTTAATTATTAAGTGAAACTCTGTAAGTTTAAAGTTTGTCTATACCAGATATAATTATTGTTATGGGAAGAAGGGGAGAGAGGTTTCAGAAGTCTTCTTTCGTTTTATATTACGTGTCATAAGTATATAAACACTATTTACACTAGTACTTGGAACAAAGAGGACGAAAAACCTTGAACGACTACGAGACTTTTAATTCATAGAACTTACTCAAACATTTTCAAGGATAAGATTCAAGAATCGTAATCAGAAGGGATAGGAGATTTTCCCCGAAGGGTCCACTACGTCAACCATTTCTGAGACGGACAATTACTTCCTCTACGTTCTCTGCACCCAAGATAGGGACCCGACTCTTCTAGGGGACCTATCCTTTACCATTGCGTGAGGTCATAAGAACGGACCCCTGTCTCTTCGGACCATTCCCGATGTCAGGTACCCCAGTGTCTCTCACTCTGTACTGACTCGTGTGTGACCGATCTAGGAGATCTTTCAGGATGAGTTCATCAAGTCTGTCTTATCTTTTCTGTGTACAGTAAGTTTCCTGTTTAAAATTACTTTCAAAGTTAACAATTTATATAAATGTCGAGTAATATGAGTTTTATCGTATATAAATTCCTTACTATATATAAAGATAAGGTTATCCTTATCCTTTATTTTGTTTTAATTTGAAAAAATAGTAACTTTAAAATAAAATTAAAATTTTATAGTTTACACATAATAAATTGTCGATCCTTCATATGTCATCTGAGTTAGAGACTCATCTGTAATGGATTTTATCTTTACAAATAAAAGGATTTGAGTAGAGATTTTATCTCTGGTCGTCTGTCTCCCTCGGTAAGAAAAAATCCCTGACATTACTTAAGTCCTTATGAGTAATTAAAATATCGTCGAGAAAGTCAAAGTGTCACTTTGTATTTTTCTAGATAGAATAACCTTTCTTATAGTTCATCGATAGAACTATGAACTACTCTTCTTTAAACAAGATGGCAAAATTTACGTACCCACGATTTCGTTCTGAATCTTTATAAAACCGATATGTCAAAGTAAGATGATCATAGAAGATATTGTCTTTACTGGCTATCGTTTTATGAAGTTTTGTAAGAGAGAAGACTTCCACTACAGGCGTATTTTAAACTTGTGTCAAAATTTGTCGTGTCATAATACTATACTTAAACTTACTCAAAACTTCCTTTTTATAAATGATGACTACAATTTCTAAGTGACTATCTCACATAAAACAATTTTATCAAACCAGTGACAAGGACATACTAGTCGGAGTCTGGTAGTATTCTCTTAAGATATGGAAAATCAGTTTAAACTGAATTATTACTTAAGATGTAATTAGTAAGATTCAATCATCCTTTGGTTCCAATAGAACCATCCTCCCACTATATTGCGACAATTATTATAGACTAATGTCATGGGTTCCACAGAATATGTTTAAGTTTCACACGGAAAACTTTTTATACTTCATTAAAAGGAAAGTATTTTTCGGGAATTGTAATCAAATCTCGATAGAAGATCATATTAAATTTGACGAGTTATTTACCGGTAAACTATTAACCAATTAATAAACCTTTTAATAAATTTTTGAGTCTAAGGATAGTTATAGAATATCCATTGAGTCGAGGTTGATTTTAGATTTTATTTTGAATTTTTGTCTTCTGTATTGACACTTATAAGTTTACTACCGTGTCCCTTTATCGAAAAAAATTTTTAGTACTTTCCGTTTTCATTACCCTTTATAGTTATCTAAACAGAATTATTAAATACAATACATATAAAGTAAATCAGTGATTCAGCACAGGATGAGAAAACACTGTGGTTCCTGACATCAGGTGGTCCGAGGAGACATGTACTCTAAAAGATCCGTCCTTATGACCTGACTCAACGGTAAAGGAACAGGTCTCTTAGAAAGGTTGGGTCACTACCTTGGGTGTAGACGTAACCATTCTCCTAAGAAATGGTGACTCGGTGGTCCCTTCGGGGAGCTGTATTATTAAAAATTTTGTTTATGTATGTAAGTTTACTTGGATAGATGTTTCATCTTCGACTCAGTGTCTACATCCTTTGTTTGGTCACTCCTTTTCCCGTCTCCTTCCTATTTAATCCTCTCACCCTGACTGTCTTTGTGTGATGATAAATCTCTCAAGTATTGATTGTTCTTGGAGGACTTAACGTGTCCTTTGAGATAAGTTATGAGACATTACTGAATTTGCCCTTATCTGAGATTTTTTTTTCTCGTCTATATACATATAGACGAGTGTATGCACACTCTATGCACATAGTGAGTGAAGTAAAATGTTGTCTTTGATTATGTTACAACATTTAGTTGATATGAGGTTAATTTGTAAAATTAACTTTTTTCACTTGAACTGTTTTTATGATGTCCGTTGATTTTTAATTATCAAAATAGACAGTTATCATCCTAACTAATGTATAAATAAAAAGAAAAACATAAAAAGTTCAAAAGTAATAATCCTTCATAATAAGACGTTAACTCTGAAGGGTCCACCACGATTGCCATTTCTTGGGGGGACGGTTCCGTCCTATGCATTCTCTACATCGAACTCAGAGACCCAGCCCTTCTAAGGGACCTCCTCTTTTGTCGTTGAGTAAGGTCATAAGAACGGGTCTCTTGGGTACCTGTCCCCTTGGACCGCCCGATGCCAGATGTCACTGTGTCTCAACCTGTGTCGACTTCACTGAGTCGTAAGACTTTAGTCTTGTTTTCATTGTAAGACTCACTATATCTTTACCCATGACTCTTCATTCCACACAACATCGTTTTAGTGTATAACCGCAGTCGATCATCCGTCGTTCCGTGAATACTTAGACCCTTCTATGACTGGGGACTACGTACCGTAACTTTCTAACTATTGTGACATTTGACTCCAATGGACCCTTTATCTCGATATGGATTACTTCAAGATCACAATCATTCGTATTCATTCTTACGTCTTATAATCATAAACTACTATCCAATATTGACGTAAGTCAAGTCAAGTCAAGTCAGTGAGTCAACACAGGCTGAGAAACGCTGGGGTACTTAGCGTCGTATGGTCCGGAGGGACAGGTAGTGGTTGAGGATCTCAAGTGAGTCTAAGTGCAGGTAGCTCAGTCACTACGGTAGGTCGGTAGAGTAGGAGACAGCAGGAGAAGAGGAGGACGGGGGTTAGGGAGGGTCGTAGTTTCAGAAAAGGTCACTCAGTTGAGAAACGTACTCCACCGGTTTCATGACATCAAAGTCGAAATCGTAGTAACGAAATCCTTCTATAATAATCTTTCTCTACTGGAACCTTTATGTACCGGTCCAATGTTCGTCCTTACTCTACCTTGTTATAGACGTTACATAGAGGGTAAGGTAAAGTGAGACTTATTCCCACAAACGTTATCAATAGGACATGGACAAAGTATAATATGTAACTTCCACTCCATCTCGTCTATCTAAAATAGGTATTCAAGACCTAATTCTCCTCTGGGGGTACCTCTCTGTGTTGTAATACCTTGTGAGTATAATCCTTATAAAAAGAATATTTTTACATATTAGTGATGTTTATGACGTTCCTTCCTTTCTGAGATTTCATACAGAAGAACTTTCGGGTTAATATGCGAATATAAAAACGACAATTCTTTGATGTTTTGTCGGTTTCTGATCAGGTCATCTAGTTACTCATAGTTGTTTTCACATAGTAGTTTGTAAAATCACTGTATTAGTATATCAGGTGACCGTCCTATTAGGGACGTAAATATAAATGAAAGAGAAAGATTATTAATCACGTGTGTGTAAATCTCTTTACCTTAACTAAGGTGTAGCAAAATCTGACTTTAGCTAATTATTGAGGAGACAACTAGAGAAAATTAAGAATAGGAGGATTAATAGACAGACTATTACTGGTAAATTTACTCTTTCGAGACTAATGTCATGTATGAAGTCAAGTCTTACCGTTGTCCATCCTGTGAAACCGACGTCCGTCCAGAATCTGACCTCTGAGTTGAACTGTCTGTTTAGAGTGAAAGTATCATCGGTCGAAATTCTTGATTTGTGTAAAGGTACTAATAAAAGGTAGATTTGAAAATACAATTAAAATGAGATTTTAAGTTAACTGTGATGAGTTATCATTTCCTTGACTTCCGGTAACAAAACAAAACTTTTTGTTTACTTCTTTCTTTCTATACATTAAAGATATTTATGTTAAGATTATTTTAATCTTATCTCATATCGCAGGAATAAATTTTTATATTAATAAAGATTGACATGAAAGTAAAGTCTATTAAAAGTTGTTCATATCACACCTCTTATTTGTGTTAAGGTCTTTTTCAGTCGAAAAAAAAAATTGTCGTGATAAATAAATAAAAGAATTTAACATCGATGAGTCACAGTTTCTACAACTTGTGGTCTTTTGGATGGTAGTGAGACGAGTAAACGAAACAAAAAAGTAAAAAATTGACATGATCGGTAAGTGATTCTTTCAAGGGAATCTGTTTTCAAAAGTCTATTTGAGAATATCCTAATTTCCCGAAGGGACCACCAAGGGACCTTTTCCAGTAAAAAGTAAGGTTAGGGTTTCTTTCCGTTACGGTTTCTTACAAGTTTGATGGTGTGTTAACGTGAGTAGAGTGTGTGATCGTTTCATTACGAGTTTTAAGAGGTTCGGTCCGAGTTGTCATACACTTGGCTCTTGAGGGTCTACAAGTTCGACCTAAATCTTTTCCGTCTCCTTGGTCTCTAATTTAACGGTTGTAGACAGCCTAGTAACTTTTTTGTTCTCTCAAGGTCTTTTTGTTGATGAAGACGAAATAATTGATACGGTTTCGGAAACTGACACACCTAGTGTTGTTTGACACCTTTAAAAGAAATTTAAGAATTTCTCTCACCTTATGGTCTAGTGGTCTGGACGGAGGACTCTTTAGACATACGTCCAGTCCTTCGTTGCCAATCTTGACCTGTACCTCGTTGTCTGACCAAGGTTTAACCCTTTCCTCATATAGTTCCGACATACAACAGTGGTACGAATAAATTGAAGATACGTCTCATGTATTACTCTTTACGACCCGACCTACTTCGTGTTCGACCTTAGTTCTAACGACCCTCTTTATAGTTGTTCGAATCTATACGTCTACTGTGGTGGGAATTCCGTCTTTCGTTTCTTGATTTCTGGGAGAACTACTTTCACTTTCTCCTCTCACCTTTTCGAACGAATTTTGAGTCGTAAGTTTTTCACTTCTAGTACGATAGACCAGGGTAGTGAAGTACCGTTTATCTACCCCTTTGTCACCGACTGACAAAAAAACCAGAGGGTTTAGTGAAGTCTACCACTGACGTCGGTACTTAAATTTTCTGTGAATGAGAAACCTTCCTTTCAATACTGATCGGATCTGTCATATAATTTTTCGTCTCTATAATAAAACGGTTGTTTCCAGACAAATTAGTTTCGATACCAAAAAGGTCATCAGTACATACCTACACTCTCGACCTGATATTTCTGTCGACTCGTGACTTCTCGACTACGAAAACTTGACTCCACAACTTCTTCTGCGAACTCTCAGGGAACCTGACGTTCCTCTAGATTGGTCAGGTAGGATTTCCTTTAATCAGGGCTTATAAGTAACCTTCTTGGCTATGACTTCAACTTTAAGGTTATTAAACCGGTCGACTATGCTTTTTGACTGAGTAAACTTTTCTGGGACTACGACCCTTTCTAACTTCCATCCTCCTCTTCCCCTACTGTCTCATACTCTACCAACCTACCGTAGTGGTTGAGTTACCTGTATTCAAACTCATTTGAGGTACTCAGCCACTACCAGACCTTACGACGTCAGGTATCCCAGTGTTTCTCAGCCTGTGTTGACTCGTTGACTTGACTTGACTGACTTGACAACCCAGTGTGTCATTGTCTTAGACGACGTTCCGTCCTCTAGACCCAAGTTGGGACCCAACCCTTCTAGGCGACGTCCTCCCGTACCGTTGGATGAGGTGATAAGGAGGGACTTCTTAGAGGTACCTGTCTCCTCGGACCGTTCGATGTCAGGTACCCCATCGTTTCTCAGTTTGTGTTGACTCGTTAATTCGTGTAAAGAGAGAAACGTCCTCTTTATTCTCTCCGTCAAAACTGAGGACCAAGTCCTTCTATAAGATCTTCCCGTACCTTTGGGTGAGGTCATAGGGACGGACTTCTTAGGGTAGCTGTCTTCGTGGACCGCCTGTAGTACGTGAGTATCCTAATTTCGTTCACAATAAACAACAACAAAAAACAGCCACCTAGGTAAAAAGGTCAAGTCCTTTCAAATTATAAAGATTCTCGTAGGATTAACGTTTTTGTTTAAAGTTTAAAGTTTAAGTAAAAATAAATTTATATATTTTTATACGTACGAGGGAAAATCCTAGTACTGGTTGTGAAATAAAGATGCTCTTCTAAAAACATATGTATACTTTGATAGTGTACCAGTATAGACTGTGACAGAAAAGGTGACGAGAAGAGAGTTTATGAACGAGTTTTATAAATGGAAATTCCTCAGACTTGATACACAGTCCGTGACAGTATTTGTACGATGAACTTAATAGAGTAGTTTCAAAACATTATGAGTACTCTATGGTCTTCACTCCTTTAACTTCGTTTCTTTGAAATCCCTTTTTGCAGGTCGAAGTGTCGTCGACTTGTAACCTCAAGTTGATGACTGGATTAGGGTAATCGGTGATAAAAAAGACAGAATGTTTTCAGATCTCCCTCTAGTCACATTATCTTCAGTACTAGATCTCTTGTACTAAACGGTAGGTTATAGGTTTAGACCTACTTATGGGTATTTCTCTTGTACAGATTGTTCTACTGTTTTTTTAGTCCTTCTTCTTGAACATTACGTGAAATATTCTCTTTCCTAGAGTTATCTCAAAGCTTTATTCAATTTTTCATTTATACACGTTTATTATTTTCGTGTTAATATGTAAATAATAAAATTGTGACACGTCCATTTTAAGAGAAAAGTGTTTCAATAGGTATAGAATGTTTTTTCCATGGGTGTATACAACTATATACTTTGAGTTATTAGAGACATCGAATTTCCGATTTTTCTTGAAAAAAGAAAGTCACTTCTTTCCTTTTGTAGTTCGTCAGTGTTTTAATTGAAGATTCTTTTGTTTGACATGTGAACTTTCATTCTTTTTACATATTGTTTACACTTTTATGTAGTCTTATCTTTTAGGAGTTTCATATATTTTAACCACGACCGTTATTTATTAGTATTTGTTATTAGTATAATAACATTTCAGTTATTATAGTTAGTTTACAGAATTTAAATACCGACTCTCTTAAAAAAAGTTACGACAGTTTTCGGAAATTTCACATTCTTAGTTCTTGTATCACAGACCCCGAAACTAAACTTGGGTCTAAGGTAGAGAAGTACGACTTATTGACTTTCGTGAAAAAGAGTATGGACCCTTTTATTATTATACATGAAATACTTCAATACTCCTAATTCACTCGAATATTTACATTTCGTGAATTTCATTATCGCGTATTTTATTAGTGATGTAACAGTTAGTAATAAAACCATTAGACATTAAAAATCAGATACGTATATAAATTACTTCTATTTTCATAGTGTAGATAAAAAGTTTAAAGATTTTGTAAAAACTAATGGATAGTGTATCCAAAGGTCTTCTTAGTATAAATTATATCTTTGGTATATATTGTAAATATAATGTTTATGACCTTAAGGTATTAATAAGTAGTCAAATTGTGAGGAATGTCATTCAGAAGTGATCGATTGAAAAATTTAATTTAAAAACGGGTCTCGTTAATCAGAGGAAAGGATTCTAACTTAAGGATTCGGATTTTAGAAAGAAAAGGGTAATCTTTCTACTCATTCCCTTACTGACGAATGAGGATGGGGTAAGAACGATTAGTTATATGAGGATGAAATATTATCCATATGTTAATTATTGTATTTGAATGATACGAAAAGTGGTTCAAATTATACGATTAAACCCCTTACTTACAAATGTTCACCCAGACTTTAATGAATTATGTACGGTTTAATAGTCATATAGTACCGAGTCTACTTAAACTTTATCGTTATCTTTTAGTAAGAGTCTCAATTTATGTGTGGTATATATAATCTCTCAATTATCACCATCCCTTATACTCTTGATACCCATAAGAACACACAAATGTAACATACGTAGACGTATCCCAATATTAAAAATATGAAGACTAACGTTTTTATATCTTAGTTTAATATGAAGGGGTATAAAGGTATTGCACCAGTCGTTTTTGTATATATATATATATATATATAGGATTTTCAAATGGTGTTATAAAAATTATTCAGTTATTTTATAAAGAATCTCTTTTGTCAAGTTGTAGACTTTTGAACCTCATAATATAAAGTCCAACTGACGTTTCAGTTTCGTTTATATATTAAATCGTTACCATATCATTGATTACCCAAAGGGACCGCCGAGTCCGCCATTTCTTAGACGGACTTTACGTCCTCTGTCATCAAGTTAGGGGACCTCTTCCTTTACCGTTGGGTAAAGTCATAAGAACGGACCTCTTAGGGTACCTGTCTCCTAGGACCGTCCGATGTTAGGTACTCTAACGTTTCTCGACCTGTACTGATTCACGTATGTACCGTAAATTATATAATAAAAAATCAATAAAGGTCCTGAATTGTGAATATTGTAATGTGACATATATTATACTACGTTTATTACTATGGTCGAGTTAAATCTACATGTAGAAACGTTGATTTGTAGGAAATTTATTAAAATTTATTACAAATTGTAAATACTTGGGTAAATGCTCTTGTATTTTACAATACGTCTACGATCGAATTATGTATTATGTGGTGGATTTTAAACAAGACTTATTGTATATACACAATTAATACAGTTTAATAAAAATCTGTCACTAATCTAAAATAACTAACCAATTTACTGATTTAGTATTGTATTTACTTATGTTAAAAATGTGAAATTAATGAGATTCGTTAATTTAGAATTCTTACATGTTATATCTATTGTTATACTTATCGTAAACCTAATACAAAAAGTCGTTTATTTTATTTTGGACCCTGTTATACATAAAAATTGAATATGGTTAAACTAAGAATTAATAGAAAATTTTTTACGAGAATGTCTCCAAAACCTTAGTTTTATAATGTAATTAATTATTGATTGACTACCAAATTAAAGAGACTTTTTACACAGGAACTATCGTCACCGCTTTCCTGAAGTCTAACTTTTCCCTATTTGGATCATAAATCTTATTTTTTAAACTATTTAGGTTCTTTTAAGATTGTGTGTATAATTACATATACGTGTATACGTATTTATATATATTAAATAATAAACTTCATACATTCTTTTTTTCGTTATACTCTTTTATTGAAACTCTCGGAAAAATTTTTTGTAGTAAGTATCAATCGATGGAATTCAGAGTTTACTGTCAAAATACAAGAAAGAGAAGGAACAAAATATGGACTTTCCTTAACTCGTGATTTTATCTCCACCTTTAAATTCATTCGTTAAGTGTTTACTTCTAACATCCTTTCAATGTTTTATGGATTACAGTGGATGTTGTAAAGATTACAAAATGAGTAGAAATTTCGTCTTCGGTCATAAAGATAAAATGGGATAAAATACGTCGACATCCTATTTTAGCTCTTTGTTAAGTTACATTCTCATAAAAATGTATTTAACATTCAATAAAATAAATTTAATATACCAACTGGTTGGTGCCCGTAAAACGACATATTGCTAGGTTCCTCTATATTAAGAATCTTCTTTTAATACAGTATCAAAATTATTCATTTTTTATTCATTCTTTCCTAGTGAAAAGTGACCCTTAGTTTGAATCAACGGTAGGGTATTTTGTTTTAGAGTTTCACAGACCACTTTCTTGACGTTCTTTATTCTTTTGTTTGTAGGAGAGAGGTGAGGGTCCCTGTTGTACTTGACCTGGATCCGTGATACTAGAGAGGACGGAGAACCTAAACAAGAGACGTATTATTAAGACACAAGGTCAGACTAAGGTAACCGTTTGGGACGGTTTCCTTTTGGTTCTTCTCTTAGATTGTGGAGATGAAAAAACTATGCAGAGACAAGGGACCTAGGGTAAAAGACGAGGGATCTAAATAATTGCTATTACAGCATAAGAGGAACATGTTTAGAATTAATATATAAGTTCGAGGAGAAGATACAAACATGGACTTCAGGAACCCATCTGAGACCGCGAGGTCTATACTCAAAAATTTATCGTCTCTGGTCGTCTAGAGTTTGTCCAACATCAAGTCCGGATAGACGTATACTGACACCAAACATTCTGAAATTGAACGTCTCCCAAAACAAACTCCTGAAATTTTGAAAGTGACTTTATCTACAATCCTAAACAGAAGGAGATCACCAGGTGATAATTTTACGTTACGTCGGACAATTCCTTAGGTAATTTATTGACTGAATCACACTTACTTAAAAGAGTCCATCGTACCTCCTTTAATTGTAGTTGTGTTTATCACAAACACTCTCTTTTCGGTAAGACTAAAATTCTAGTATCTTGTCTCTGTTATTACATCAACTATTTTTTGTTATATAAGTAGACCATAAACACCTTAGTGAAATTCTCTATTATAGATTTCAATACTACACTAAACATAGTCTCGTGTCTCCTCCTTCTCTCACCTCTTTTCTACTCAGAATTGAAAATAGAAAAAACCTTTCTTGAACCCTTTAGTAACAAAAAAGTTCATCGTAATTCCTTGTAAATCTGAAAGTTTATCTATCATATGATCAAACTTTTTCTGACAGTCTTTTATATAGTAATCTCCTTTCAAGTTACAAAGGAAACAATATCTACCGTTAATTTCTACCAAGTCCCGAAGAAACCACCAAGTTACTGTTGGGGGGGGGGGGGGGGGGGCGGGGCGGTTACGTCCTCTGTTTCCAAGTTAGGGAACCAACCTTCTAGGGGACCTCTTCCTTTACCATTGGGTGAGATTAAAAACGGACCCTTTAGGGTACCTGTCTCCTTGGACCGCTCAACATCAGGTACCCCAGAGTTTTTGAATCCTTGATTTGTTGTTTTCTACCAAGTTCTGAATCACTGATTCGTTGTTGTTATTTTCTACCAAGTTTCCATCTTAATACGTTTTATAATAACTAGTGTTACCGAGGTGACACGCCCTAAGAGAGAAAAAGTGGGGCACCCCTCTCCTCGATATATTATCTTTTTCTTCATGGATCTTGAAGGTTCTTTTACGATATATAAAATTATGTTTCTTTACCTAAAATAAAAGATAGTCACTATAGTAAATGAAATGTTTTTGGATTATACACCGTCCTTAGGATCTGGTACACCGTAGTACAAAGTTAGAGATATACATTTAGTATTACAACAATAAACCCTAATTATACTTCGTTTTGGTAAGGAAAGTAAATCGAATTCTAATGGAACGATCCTATTTTGATCGAAACACTAAAGGAAGAGTTTAAAGGGTGAATAACCCTCACAATAGTTGATTTATAAATTTCTCCAACAACCTCTAAGTTCCTTTTGTTTTATTTTTGAGGTGGATTTTTAATCGTGTATTAAGTGTAGTTAAACACAGAACGGAATGGACTCTCCGGTATAAAAGAATTTCGTACGTAAAATTTTAAAGTTGTACGTGTATAAAATTTTGTCATCAATGGTTATATATACGTCAACTTATTTCACAGAGAAAAAATTTTGTTTTTTTCTTTGCGTCATATTAGAAAGAGATATGAACTACGACACGATAAAACACGTTTGAAACACTCATCATTTTTCGACATTTACAAATGATAACATCTTTACAATACATGTTCGTCGTGACATATTCTTTTATGATACTTTTTCTTTTTTTTTCTTTTTAGTCTTATGACTATGGTCTTACAGTTACTTACGGTGTGTATAACTACTGGAGTTGTTACTGGGGTTGTTATTGGTCGAAGGAAACGAACCTTTCTTACCCCCTTTAATTCTTAAAGTGCTTTTACAGTCAACGTTTCCTTCTCTGGGGTTTCTTTGCTGGTTTAAATAGTGACCAAAGTCCTACAGTAGTTAGTCAAGGAAGTGAAAGTACCAGGTGAACACTTCAAAATAATTACTTTTGTTTCTATTTATCATCTCTTTTAGACTGACATCCCTAAAAATTCGAATGAAACAGAAAAATATTAAAGTGTATTTGATGAACTTAATGAAAAGTAATAATCCTTTAGTACATTTATATATTTTATTTTTCTAATCGTACAATTTGAGAATTTCTAAAATTTAGAAAAGTTTAACAGGAGGTAAGTCACTCCTTCGCTATTAGTATTACAAATGAATTTCAATAGGAAATTAGTTTGGTAGTCGTGTAACTAAAAAAAATTGAAACAATTACATGTCATTAACACTTCGTAAAGGTAGTGAAACCAAAATCACGGAAGACCAAAATCAGAGTTTACCGGTGGTAGGTCGGGAAGTTTATGTGTTTACTATCTTCGAACCATAAATTCTTATCAGTAGTGGAGTGTCCTGTCTGTACTGTTATTTTTACTGTAACTTATTACCTTTCGTTCCTTCTGACTTTTCTATTTCTTCTTTCTTAAATCTGATTATACTCAAATGTTGTGAGAGGGATTGTTTTCTTCAAGTAATCGTGGTTCGGATATAAAAAGTGGTCTATTAAAAACTTGATTCTCTTAACCTTTGTGGGTACCGGTACCGCAATTTGTACGTCAATTAACCTAGGAGAACTTGGTTAAAGAGGCCATAATCCCCAGTATTTAGAGTTGACAATACGTAAGAATCCGTCATTTTAAAGTCTTTTTGCTAAAATCTGGGATCGTGACTTCTCAAATAAACTTTCAGTTATTGATGTTTGTTCTCGACAAATAAAAGTGTCCTAAGAGTTAAGAGATGTTTCGAAAGTAGTCCGTTCCTCAGACTGGAAAGTCCATTTGAATAGGTACGTCTAGATTCTCTTCCAACTAAGGACGACTTCTAGGGAGATGTGTTGTGTGTGTGGGGGAGTCTAAAATCGTAATAAGGAAGAAAAGGTGTGTCGAGGTTAAAAGAAATTCAATGATAGGTGTAAGGATCGGTGTAAGAGTGGTGAAGTCAACATCGGATCGAAGGGGGTCTGTGGAACAGTGGGATGAACCGAATCGTCCTATGTGAGTCTTAGATAGGTTACTGATGTATTGATGTACATGAAATAATAACCCTATAACAGAATAAAGTTAAGTCCCTTTGGGGTTGAGTTTCGACGGGACACTCCTACTTGTGTACTCACTATCTCGAATGACGTCCCTCTAAATCCAGGTTTAACCTTCGATGTTCACATATTTCGTTCTCTTCTTCCTTTCCTTCTAAGGTGATCAACGTCGAATATACTTCTTATAGCTCATCGTTTCTCTACCGTTCTTCATTCCTCCGGTCTAGAGCCTGGAACAGAGAGAGACGAAATGTCTTATAGGACCCTAGATGTCGTGTGTACACATTCCTTCAATAATTTGTGTGGGTTGCAATGAGATAAAAGTGTTTACTCTAACCTTTATTTTTACATTGTCGTCAAAAAGATGTCTCGGTTCATAACGTTCGAACCTTATGATTGACCAAGTAAATAAAGTGACTAATAGTATACATCTGCACTGTGTAGTCCGTGACTAAAAGTTATTTGGTGTGAAAATTCAATTGAACGGAAGATAAAAGTAGTTACATAAGTATAAGAACGGTACTTAAAGTTGAAGTTTTAAAAATTCTAAAGGGGGGTCAGACTCAGAGTAAACGGTTTTTTAGTTCACCACAAAGATAGTAGAGTGCGTTAAAGACAGTAGTCGATTACACGTTGATATCCCTAGATAATGTATACGAAGTACGTTTTAGAATGGTACGACTTAGCGTGACTGTTATAATCAGGTCAGAATAAAGTTTAATGAAGAGAATTGATTTTTTTTCTAGATCATAAATTTATTTTTGAAGTTCGTTCCGACCCTTATCGTCTCAGAAAGGAGTAAGAACGTCTAAAATTTTCACAAGGTAAGAGAGATATGAGTGTCACGGAACAATATACTCGTCGTATCCCCTTTTATCTTTCTTTATGTTCTATTACTGTTACGGGAACTATAGGACGTGAAATTTTTATCCTCTCGGGGGAGGGGTCATATGTATATTATTTCGTTTGCTTCAGAGGTACGTGACGAAGACCCGTTATTTTTTTTGAACGTACCCCTTTTGAAAACCCCTCCTTTACTTCCACTAAAAATTCGACGATAACGTCAACATATACTGTGACTATAAATAAAGGGTATTAAGAACGGGTGCCCTTTGTGTAGGAAATTCTTTGACTTATTTTAGTTCAACCTGGAAAAGTTTTAGACGTTCGATAGTTGAAGGACCTTTTCGAATTTGTGGGGGTTGCGTTAGTTTAGTTAAATTTCTCGTGACCGTAAGTCCGCTACTCTGCCTTCCGTCAGGTGGAACTCTCACGAGGAATAGACCAACAAGAACTCGGACTTAGGAATTTCCTCTCTCACGCTACCCTTTACTCCTCTTACGGAGGAGAGGCACTTTGGTCTGTGGGAAAACCTTAGACCCGACTCGCGATCTTAGACCTAGGGTGGGGGAACGGATGGAGGTCCGAGGTCATTCGTCGCCAACCGAAGGAGGGGAGGCGAGGAAGGCGTCGTCGCCTGTGTGCCTAGGGCTCGTCGGACTTCGAACCCAGGGCGTCTCGCGAGCACGGTTCGCGAAGAGAGGTGATCAATGGTTTAATCTTTTTCCTGTCTCTGCGCGTTGGTCCTACCACCAATTTTAGGTCCAAAATCCGTGGTCGCAGGGTCTTCCAAGGCTGCGAAGAAGACATGAGAATGGGTCGAGAAAGCGGACCGTTTGCCAATGGGTCCCTGGACCCTCGGGGACCGTCGTCGAGGAAGAGAAGACGAGACGGACTAGGGAGGTTAGAGGCGGCGGCGACGGTGGGACGTGCGTGGCGATAGGTGAGTGGCGTGTCTCTCCTCCGGACCGTCTCTGTCGCGCCTCCCTCCTCTTACCTAATTTGCCTATCTAAAAAGCCCATCCCCTTCTTTTTGAAACTACAACCTTTACGTGTGTGTCCTGACTCTTCTTTGGGATTGTTCAACGTCCACGGCCCCGCCCCTCCTGCGAAAGAGGTCGAGAGTCTATTTAGTGGGGGCTGGTTTTGTCCCTCTCCTTCGAGACACGAGGAGCTCGCTAGGGTCTCGAGTGAAGCATTATAGACCAGAAGCTCAGATGACATTTTCGTGTCCCATACTCTTCGGGACAACCAAGAGAGGACCCTACGTTTTGGTTTACGCGGAGGTCGACCTCTCCGACCGCTCCCCTCAGTCATGTTTCTCCAGTCTGACTTTGCGTCTAGGTCCTTCTCGCTCCCCGTTGGTCCGAACGGCGGAAGCTCTCGTCTCCGCGCTGAGGGAAGGCCGTTTCGCTGACGATGTTTGAGGCAAGGGAGGATGAGTCCCTGCCCGTGTAAATTCCCGAACTTGTCTGCAGTCGTGGTCGACTCGAGGTCCCCACTCGCGGTTCCGAGGGCGGGGCGTCCGACATCGCGCGTCTCCCGCTGGACGAACGCGGCGACTCACTGGATCTCATCTTGTCTCGACCACCGACAAACAGTTAGGGGTCTCGGGTAGCACTTCAGGTAGCACTTCGGGTAGCAATTCACTACATGGCCACCATAAATGACGCCATCCACGTGAACGTATCAACTTGTCTCGGTCTCGACGCACTCACCCTAGACTGGTGAGACGAGCGTAAGTCGTAATCCAGTAGTTCCGCGAGTTGTGAAGTTCCCTTGAGTGGAGGGCGAAAGCGCTACCGAACTCAGTAGCGAGACTAAGTGAAGTGTTTCAATCAACTTTATCTGCGGAAAATTTTATATTTCCCTTAATTTTAAAAGTTAGAACTTTAAGGTTAGTTCTGTTATGAATTTAGAAACGAAATAGGGGATGTACGTATAAAGGATTAAGTCAATGTTGCTTAGTTTGATAAGCTCAATTTTTTTTTTTTTTTTTTCGGGACTTGAGAAAAAGAATTCACTAAAAGTACGAATCTGTGAGTGATCCTTGAATCCTCGGATGAAATTTACCATAAAAGATTGCCAAAACACCGGTAAAGGTCCACCCGTCGTTCCTTAATTTAAGTTTCAGTCTTGACACTACTTTTCCTTAAAACAAATAGGAAACATTTTGCTGGTTCATACAAAGGTCGACTCAAAATGTGAAACGGACTTGTTACCACATTGTACATAGACGATATAAAAACTTCATTATCTCATTCCAATCTGTTCCCACCTTTTTATCAAGTCTTTTGTCCTAAGTGTGGAGGTGTTGGGAAAGGATTTAAAGGAAGTCCTTCTTGCGTTAATTCCCTCATCCACAGATCCGAGACAAGACCCGTGGAACACTGAAAGTCACAGGACAGATCCCCTATTATCTTACCCTTCAGGGTCCTAGTTTCCTTGGACGCTAACATCTCTTCTATCGTGAATGCAAAAGAGGGAAACACGTACAGGTTGGATCGGTTCCATCTAAGGGGAAATAGTGTTAGTCAGGTTCGGGAAATTTTCACCGTTTATGTTTGAGTCTCGTCCGAGGTATAAACGCGGTAGTACGTCCTAACGGGTTGCCAGGAGGGAGATCACCGGCAGATGTCCTTTGTGAGCACACACACACACACACACACACACACAGATGTGTGTCAACACACACGCACGACCAAACACACCCTTCTTGGGTGGTCAGTGGACGTGTGACGACAAATTTCTCAAAGCAAAAGGAGGAGTCTGGGACCGGGACTCGACGCTCCCAGAATGGTTTGAAACTCTCTCCGTAACGACATTTACACAACCTTTGACCGTTGTCGCTGTCACAAAAACGAGAAACATCACTTATATAGGGTTTTCAATCTTCAACCCTAACCCCTTCCCTCGACTTATATGTTCCTGAAAACTTTTTGTAGTTGTAGTATTTGGTTGGTCACAAAGAAGTTTATTGACTTTGAAGGATTCTTCAGCCCCTGTCTCAATTAAACAAAACAACAACGGATCACTCAGACTCACTTGAGGCCCTCAACCACTACCTGTCCCTCCGGACCGCACGACACTAAGTGCCCCAGCGTTTCTCAGCCTCCTGACTCGATGACTTGACTTGACTATGGAACTTGAGGCAAACCAAGTTTCAGAGGGTTCAAGTCTTGAGGGAAAACCCAACCTCCTCCCGAAGTAGTGTCATTTTTCTTGACTTCCGGACCCGGACAGAGGGACCTTGGTTCTCCCAGGGAAGGGTGGGGTGTCAAAACACCGAAAGACCCTCCGGTCACTGAAGTCCCTAGGAATGAACACCGGTCGCCTCCATTCGGACAGACCGCTTAGGGGTCCAAAAGGTAGACTGAGTCTCAGTCCCATGACCCACTCCCCGTCGGGACCTACCTCGCCCTTTGTGTATCCGCAGGTACAGAGTCCAGCCCACCCTCGTTTGGGCGGTTTCGTGTTTCGCCCTTGAGGGAAGACCCGTCCTCGGAGCTCCATAGGACCGGAGTCGACGACCCGACCACGACGAAGTAACCTTCCTTCCTCTATGGAGTTGGTAAATGCCTAGTCTAGCAGTGTGCGCGGCGTTCTGGGCTGTGGTCGCCGAGGGAGTCGGTTCATCCATGCTTTAGGCTCAGATCAGGGGCGAATCCCCAACTCAGCGAAAGGGTCTTCTCCTTGCCAGCCGGATCGTTTCCGCCGTTACGAGTGCCCTCTAAAACATCGCGCGTCACAACGAGGGAAGTGAGTGGAGTGAGGGTGGAGATGAATGTGTGTGTGCTAATCTACCGAGACTAAGCTTTCCTGTGTCTTTTCCGGAGTGAGAGACAACAGGGGAGGTTGCGGACGCGGGTCCGCTTACGGGCCTCGACGGACCTTCGACTCGGGGACGCGTCGTTGGAGACGCGAGACACGGTCGCCGCCCGGACCAGTGCCACAGGCCCTGTCTGTGTTCGTGCGTCGGAGTCGATCGGTGGCCCTGCTAGGGCCGACATCAGATCCGCAGGCCTTCGTTTACGGACTGTCGAAGAGGGTGCTTGACCCACTCGACCGCGATTCTCTCGAAAAGAAAGCGTTCTCGAAGGCTAGACGCTCGGCCTCCCCTCCGGTTGACGCCCTGCTCGCGCGGGGGTCGCGACGGCCCGCGCAGCCCTTAATGTCAGCCGCGCGACCGCGGGCGACTCGCGCGAGAGGAGGTCCGGTCTCGCCGTCCGTCACCCCGTCTCGCGGATCTACCTCCCTCCCGACGTTGAAACATACTCCAGGAAGGAGGAGACAAAGGGAAGACCCTGTGGCTGAGAAGTAGAGTTGGTCTAGTGGTCCAGGACCGACAAGGAAACTGAGATTGGTCTAAGTGGACTCAGGGACGGGGTTCATTGTCCGCTGGATTCACTCACTCACTTTCAGGGAGTCAGCACAGGCTGAGAATGTACCATTCTCGCAACTGATGAAGTAATCTCTGTTGTTAAGTGGACTACATAAGTCTACATAAGTCTTATATTATAAAAACCGTTTCAGTAAAGAACAATATAAGTATTCACTCTTGATTTTATATGACTTTTTATTCACGATACTCAGAAACTTTGATTCATGTTCACAACACAATGGTTTACTTTCAGTGAGACAGCACAAGTTGAGAATCGCTGGGGTACCTGATATGTCAGGTACCTTAAGAGGTCTGGTCTTATGACCTCACCCATCGGAAAGGGAAGAGGACCCCTAGGAGGGTTGGGTCTCTAGCTTGGGTCGAGAGAGCGTAACGACAGCCTAAGAAATGGTCGACTCGGCCCACTGTTTTGTGCTACAAGTGATTGATCGTACTTACTCTTATGCGAGAAAGCTAGTAGTCTAGTACAAAGGTTTTTGAGATCCTTTATTGAAGGAGAACTTACGAAGACCTTCTTAGTTGGAAGAGACTACGTCGAAATCTACTCAGTCTTGTTACGAAGAAAGTCGATTAGGTTCGTACCGGAGGGACGGAAAAGGAGAAAAAGAGAGGAAGAAACTATTTAGTTTCTTTATCTTAGACATTATACCCTTTCTGATTGTCATCAAAAACGAAGACATTCGATTTACTATGTAAAATAAAAGACAGGAATCACTTTCATAAAACGACGTCATGGATGTCATCTTCTCGATGTGTATAGTTGTCATTAATTAATCTAATTTAAACGTACTATCATTTATCGTAACTAAAAGAAAATAATACTGGACTAAATTTTTTTAGAATACTGTTTAGTAAAGGAATCTAGATCTCTTTTAAGTAGATATTGTACTTGTGTCTTTATGATGGAAATTTTATTACAAGGAAATGTTTATGTAAAATATATATAATTATAAGAATATCTAATTCAGTACTATGAACCTCCAGGACCAGTTTTTACGATTCTCACTTAGAGTTTTTCTATAACCTCTTTACTACCCTGTAACCTCCCTTTATAAATCCTTTTAACAGACATTGACTTATAACGAAACAATATAGATATAAAACTTTGTCAACTATCAATTTTATAATTGAAATAAAATAACAACAAAATTTCAAATATAAGTTAAATATTAATAATATTCTATAAACGATATAAGATGTAGAACACGTTATATAATCTCATTGAATATAGTTCATCAAACATGGAGAATTAGTCAAGTAAAGTTACCGAGTCAACACAAGCTGAAAAACACTGGGCTACTTAACGTCGTGTGGTCCGGAGCGACAGGTAGTGGTTGAGGGCCTCAAGTGAGTTTGAGTACAGGTAGTTTAGTCGCTACGATAGGTCGGTAGAGTAGGAGACAACAGGGGAAGAGGAGGACGGGGGTTAGGGAGGGTCGTAGTCTCAGAAAAGGTTACTCAGTTGAGAAGTGTACTCCACCGGTTTCACGACCTCAAAGTCGAAATCGTAGTAAGGAAGGTTTCTTGTGGGTCCTGACTAGAGGAAATCCTACCTGACCAACTTAGAGGAACGTCAGGTTCCTCAGGTTGTGGTGTCAAGTTTTCGTAGTTAAGAAGTCACGAGTTGAAAGAAGTGTCGGGTTGAGAGTGTAGGTATGTACTGGTGACCTTTTTGGTATCGGAACTGATCTACCTGGAAAAAACCGTTTTTTACAGAGACGAAAACTTATACGATAGATCCAACCAGTGTTGAAAACAAGGTTCCTCATTCGCAGAAAATCAAAGGACCGACGTTAGTGGTAGACGTCACTAAAACCTCGGAGGGTTTTATTTCCGACTGTGACAAAGGTAACAAAGGGGTAGATAAAGGGTACTTCACTACCCTGGTCTACGGTACTAGAAGCAAAAGACTTACAACTCTAAATCCGGTTGAAAAAGTGAGAGGAGAAAGTGAAAGTAGTTCTCCGAAAAATCAAGGAGAAGTGAAAGACGGTATTCCCACCACAGTAGACGCATAGACTCCAATAACTATAAAGAGGACCGTTAGAACTAAGGTCGAACACAAAGAAGGTCAGGTCACAAAGAGTACTACATGAGACGTATCTTCAATTTATTCGTCCCACTGTCATACGTGGGAACTACATGAGGAAAAGGACAAACCTTGGTCAGACAACAAGGTACAGGTCAAGATTGACAACGAAGGACTGGACGTATATCCAAAGAGTTCTCCGTCCAGTCCACCAGACCATAAGGGTAGACGAAGTCTTAAAACACGTCAAATAACACTAGGTGTGTCGGTTTCCGAAACCGTATCAGTTATTTCGTCTTTATCTACAAAAAGACCTTGAGAGAACGAAAAAGGTACTAGGTAACCTACAACCGTTAAACTAGAGAAAAAGGAGACGGAAAAGATTTTGGTCGGACTTGTAGACCTTAATGGAGAGTTATGGAATGCGGACACAACTGAAGGGTGTGAAGGGGGAGGGGTAACCAATGGTGATCAAACAAGAAATATATGTACTCAGATGAAGAAGAGATCATATAAAAGATCAAACAAAATAATAAATCTAAAGTGTATATTCACTATCATATGTCATAAACAGAAAAACACAGACTGAATATAGTGAATAGTATTACGGGAGGTTCAGGTGGGCACAAGGACGATTACCGTTTTAAAAGTAAGAAAAACATACCGACTCATCTCGGTGAAGTGAAAGTGAAAAGTGAAAGTACGTAACCTTTTCCTTTACCGTTGGGTGAGGTCACAACAACCGACCTCTTAGGGTCCCTGTCCCCTCGGACAACCCGACGACAGACACCCCAGTGTGTCTTAGTCTGTACTGACTGCGCTGAGTCGTCGTCATAAGGTAACACTCACACACAAATATGTTGTAGACAAATAGGTAAGTAGACAACTACCTGTCAATCAAACGAAATAAAGAACCGTCAATATTTATTACGACTATATTTGTAGTCCACGTACATAGAAAGTCATAATAACAAAACAAAAAACCATATATGGTTCTTTATCTTAACGACCAAGTATATCTTCAAGATAAAAATAAAATAAAAAATTTCTTTGGAGGTATGACAAAAAGTCCACCGACGTGGTTAGATATCAGGGAAGTTGTCACAGACTCCCAAAACACAAAAGGTGTAAGAGTGGTTATAGTAATAAACACATGAAAAACAACTATCGGTAAGAGTGTCCACGCTCCATGATAAAATAACACCAAAACTAAACGTAAAGAGATTATTAATCGTCATAACTCGTAGAAAAGTACCTGGACAACCGGTACACGTGAAGGGAAAACTTCTTTACAGATAAGTCAAAAAGACGAGTAATAAAAGTCACTACTTCAAGATAAAAAAATTAAAAAAATTGAAATATCTTGTTTCAACAAATATTATAATATATTCAATGTCCACATGTTATCTCTCTAAGTGTTAAAAATTTCCGATATTAGGTAAATATCAGTAATATTTAATAACCGATATAAGAGAACTTTTTATAAAGGAACATCGAATGAAATAAAAAAAATAAATTAAATTTATATCGTCACATATGTACAATTATTTAACCCAACGGAAACTACGACTCAACATACTTGACAAATATATACGACCGACAATTAACAAATACCCAGTATAGTAAATGTTTATTAAAGAGGGTAAAGTATCCAACAGAAAAATAAAACAACTACTAAAGGAAACGACACGTTTCCTCTTCTTCTTTCTACTTACCTTAGGTTTAACCTTTCCTTCTTCAATTTGAAAGTGACAAACGTCTACTGTACTACAATATGTATCTTTTAGGATTTCTGTGGTGGTCTTCTGCTATCTCGACTAGCCACTTAAACCATTTCAACGTCCTATGTTTTACGTTTTTACGTCCTATGTTTTTAGACAACGTAAAGATATGTGATTGTTTTTCGATAGTCTTCTTCTTTAAATCCTTTGTTAGGGTTAATGTTGAAGTAGTTTTGTCATCTTTGGATCCTTATTCGGATGGTTTCTTCCACTTTCTGAACATGAGTCTTTTGATTCTGTGACTACTTTCTTTGACTTCTGGTATCTACCTTACCATATGACACAAGTACCTGACCTTCTTGATTATAAAAATTTAATGGTGTAATGGGTTCCGTTAGATACCTAGGTCACTTTAGAGAGTGTTTTAAGGTTCCCGTGAAAATATCTTGATCTTGTTTTTTTTAAATTTACACATACCTTTGTATTTTCTAGGACTTCTCGGTTTTGTTAGAACTCTTTCTTCTTGTCTTGATATCCATGGTACGGGAGACTGAAGTCTGATATGACCATATACCACCACGCATGCATGCACGATTCAGCGAAGTCAGCACAGACTGAGAAACGCTGGGATACCTGACATCGGACGGTACCCTAAGAGGTCCGTTCTTGTGACCTCGTCCAACGGTACAGGAGGAGGTCCCTTAGAAGGACTGGGTCCCTAACTTGGACGTACAGAAGGTAGAAGACGTAACCGTCCGTCCAAGAAATGGTGAATTCGGGGAACCGTTCGGTCGTATACCAGTCCGGTGGGGTTTACTGACAAGAGAACGAGAGACAGGTAGGGAACGAACTAGTCACGAACGAAGTGGATGTAGAATGAATAGACTCACTGGAAGGATGGATGAATAGGGTGGGGTCGATCACTGACAAGGTTGAGAATCTAGTCTTGTAATGGTAACTATCGAGTAGTTTTCCCATCACTCTCCGTACCGGGAGACGGTCCATTGGTCACTTCATTGGACTGAGTCAAGAGGGACATTGACCATTTGAAGAGAAGGAAGGTCCTCGTTTCAGACGGGTGTACAGGACAGGTGGTAGACGGTATGTGTGTGTACCGCATCACAGGCAGGTCCTGGTACGAAGTCTGTACATTCTCGAGCGATCGTTTATTTGATAACTACACAGACACTGACTGAGACCCGAGAAAGAAACCAAAACTTAGACCCGTTAGTATTCGGAACATCGGGACGTCCTACGTAGGGTTGTTGAAGTTTCGATGTCATTAGTTTGACCATACCATAACCGTATTTTTGTCTGAGTGTTTAGTCACCTTGTCTTATCTTTAGGATCCTTATTTGGGTGTGTGACTGTCAGTTAATTAGATGTTATTTCCTTCGTTCTTATATGTTTCATCTTTCAAAGAAGTCGTTCACCACGAGTCTTTTGACCTGTCGATGAACATTTTATTACTATAAAGTGATTATAGTATATGTTTTTATTCGAGCTTCCCCTAATTTCCGGATATACATTCTAGTCTATGACATTTGAAGGATCTCCTTTTGTCTTGTATGAAACTGTATGAAACTGTATTAAATCTTGTTATTAAAGAACCTGGACAGAGAATTTTATATCCTTTATTTTCGTTTATATTTGTTTACCCTGGATTAACTTGTAAAAATAAAAATTAACACCATTTTTTATGTCATGTACTGTAAATAGTAAAATTGATAAAAGTTTATATGTCAACTACTCACGATTCAAATACATGTAATAACTCGCTGTCTCGAGGTCTTGGTAAAGTAGAATGTTTTGACTTTGAGATGTGGGTAGTTTTTTAAAGGGGAGAGGAATCAGGGACAGAAAGAAACAGAGAAAGAGAGAAAAAGACTTACATCCATTGGTAGACGTTCGGTCCTTCCCAAGGATGGTAATTGTTTTAGGTGACCATGTAACTAGAACTTAAAGAGTTGAAGGTCTAAACACTCTTTATCTAAAAACAATAAATTCCGGTGGATCAGGTACTATAAAACGATACCGTCGGACTCGTCTGGTTATGTATACAATTAAGATGAAACTAAAGAACCACTCAGTGGTATAACGAAAGGTATCGTCGACATGGTAAAATGTAAGGGGAGCTATTCCATGTTACAAGAATAAAGAGATGTAGGACCGAGTGTGAACAATGAAAGACAAAATAACCATTATTAGAAAGATCTTTCACACTTCAACAATCCCCTATGTAACTAACTTTGTTAGATGGACCGGTCCGTGGTGTCATAAGTAAACGTACTCAATAAAATACTGTCCTTCTGTACCTTGGTTATTCGGTGGTGATTGTTTTTCTCACACCCTTTCCAGTTATCCTCTATGGTACACAGAATGATGGAGGGTTTTAGGAAGAACAACCATAGGTATGACCGACTTGTTATACACATAGGGGTCTTTCCTAAGACTCAGTCTTACTAACCGGTTTCTATCGGACCTTTGATTAGGGTAATGATATTTTGGGCTCTGACACTCGGTCCACCGTCTCGTCAGGAGAACCAAAGGGAATGGGAGGACGAGAGGTGGGTCCGTGGGGAAAGGTTATTTCAGAGAACGAAACAGTCCTACACACCGAGGAGTCTCTTAATTAAAGACTCACAATCTGTTTTTGGGAGAAAGTCCGGGACCTTCCCCAAGGGGAAGGACACTGTTCCACTATAGAGTAACAAAACTATACTTAAAGAGATCACTAATTACTATAACTCGTAGAAAAGTATACAAACAACCAGTAGATATATAGTAAAGACTTTTTTGAAAGTTCAGAAAAAGGGTAAAATTTTAGACTAACAACAACTCAACATCCTCAAGAGACATAAAAGACCTAATTAGGTGATAATCTTTAAACTAAACATTCATAGAGAGTCAGACATCCAAAGGAAAAGTAAGACAACTATCACAGGAAAATACGGGTTATCAAAAATTCAAACCTCACATAAACACACACTCACAGACATAGAAATACAATTTGATAATAGAATAGAGTTACTACCGTAAGTATAAAACCTTTATGTGTATTGTTAACTGTGAAAGGTATTATTTACTTAAAAGACTACAGTACTAAAAAGGATGAGGTATAATTATACTTTGATAGGAAGACTAATTGAACAGGACATAAAGTTTCATAATAAACCAACACCGAACGAAATGAATTACAACTACCAATTACTAGAGTGTATAAAATCAAAGACTTTCAAATTATATAGCGTATATAATCCCTTTTCATTGTATGAACATTTCACTCGTAGACTCAGAAGAAGAAATTTCAATAAAACTTTTTCATATCAATAATATTTTATAAGAAATATATTTGCCTTTTAGAATATACATAAATTGATGTTACTTTTGCAATTGTTAGGTTGAAATCCTTTTTTCCTCACTAAGTAAACAATTTCCTTTTGTTAATTTATGTACACGTAACTTAATATCCAGATTAATATGAAAGTCATCCCATATGAAAACGTATCAATAAACACGAGGTAAGTATATACTACAAGTATAGAACTGTGTTTCGTCTTAATTCTATAAGAAATGTTATGTTGTAACAAAAGAAAGACTTCATTAATAAAATTAGAGTCCAAAATATAAAACAAAGTTTTTATTTTCTATTATATTTATTCATTTACTATTTCATTCTGAAATCCTGGGATATATTAATACGTAGAAAATATTATTTCAAGTCAACACAGTTTTTATACATAAGTTAAAGTTTTCTCCCTTCTTCTCCTTCTGATATAAATATTTCGTATAGTTAGGTGTAATTTGTACCCTGTTAAATAAATCGAATGATAAAAGATTAATTCTCTAAGTCTATTTAAAACTAACTTCATTTACCTGTTCTCAAACTCGTTTGAAGTCCTCTGTCACTTCCTGTCTCTTCGAACCACACGATGTCAGGTACCCAAACGTTCATCACCTTCTGCCGAATCGTTGACTTGTTATAGATACCCAAATATACAAATTTTGTTATTTTAAACCTAAGATAAAACGCACTCTTATCGAAACATGGGGGTTAAAGTATTTTACGTCTCTCTCACTGTCACCGTCCTCGGTTCCTCCGTCCACCTCCTTCTACCACCTTGAACTATTCTTCATGACACACATGACGGACCACCTCCACTCGGGTGACGTGAAGACGACGTAGTAGACGTTCCCGTAACTCGACACACGAGACTCACGAAGAGTCGACCATGTCTCTAGTCGGTGGTGACGGTGATAGTACCGATGACAATATTCCTTTTCGGTTAAGACTAAGGTACAACCTTCACAAAGAAACTGTACAGAAAAACAACGAAACCAATAATATTAGTATGTATTACCGGACGGAGTCTCTTAAGTCGTAGAGACGGACGATTTCACGGAAACAAGTACTAGGACGGGTGGACACCTACCGTTCTTCCTTCTTTAATTGTGTAGATGACGAACTCTGAACGGTAAGATCCTCTTTAAACGTTCTAATTACCTAAAACATGAAACAAAGGGGAAGAGGAGGGTAGAGACTAGGTATTTTCTTGGATCATAGGTCTTCTTCTATCAATAAAACTCTGTAATCAGACGGTAGAAGAACCAGTCGGTTTAGTGGTTTATTGTGGAACGGAGCTGTGGAGTAGAGGTTAAGTAACCGGACAGTACGTCGGACGTCTTGTTCGAACCTGCACCATTGTGATAGTCGACCACCGATGTTCCTGTCGACGACGACCTACGGTGACTCGTCAAATCGAAACCTTTGACCCTCCTATACCGACGAGTGTAACTTCGAAAGGTCTAAGGGGTCCTTCATAACCGACTCGTCGTTGTCGACCTGATGGACGGGGACACCCTGTTGATGTTCTATCTCTTCATACTGGTCCTGTGACTCCACAAATAGTCGACCGAGAGTTGATTCCGATGGTAGTACACCTCTATCTCGACTTCGAGTGTGAATGCCTGTATACGGACGTCTACAAGTTCCTCACCGTCGTCACGTTCTTTTAGTGTCCACTGATGTTGAACCACGGACGGAAGGATCCGTTCCTGTTCCTCTTCCTCCGATTCGTGTTCCAATGGTCCCTCCTCTTCTTCAACACTAACTTCGACGTCGGTGAGTGTGTCAAGTAAAGGACACTCCTCAAACTGTTGGACAAGGTATTGTACGTGTTTTTCTTCTACGACACGTGGTTCTAAACCGTCGACGTCACCTTGGTCGTGTTTCCGTAGTGGTTCTACCTCTTCAACCGATTCGTACTCCACCGGGTCGTGCTCACGTTTTTCTCCTTTTTTCTAACTCCGTCCGGAGTTCACTCCATTCCTCCTACCGATCCTACCGTTCTAGTGACGGTAGGTCTTGGACGGGTCGAAGTTCGAGGATGACCTACTACTCTTCCACGAGAGGTCGAGTGACTTGAACTAGGGGTACACGATGTACTGGGACTTCTGGTCGTAGAAGTTCTTGGTGGAGGTATTCACCGTCTGTAGGGGAGATTCTCGGTCGAAGACCCGATAGACCTGTTTCAGGAGTTCTTTTCCTAAAATTTGAAGAAGTACCTTTCATATAGGTCCCTAGGAAGGATTTCGACATCGACACTTTCGACCTTACTACGACACTTAGAACACTCGGTTTTACCGTACCCTACATCCTTCTCCCCACCTCTCCTTTGTGTAAAAAGGAGGTAATAACGAGTAAAAATTGTTTAAATCAAATAATTAAAAAAGGGAATCCTAAAATTAAGAAATATACCAAGAGACTTCTTCGTTGTCATTGTTAGAATACAGTTAGTTCCTCCTCTGTTTATGTACATATAAAATTGAATCAGAATTTGGATCATGAAATTTTACTGTTAACGGAAATTCACAAGTTAAACCTCTTATAATACTACTGTAAACCTTTAAGTCCAAATAAACACTGAAACAAAGGTAACCAAGTACTGACAACACGACACCCACCTCCGTTTACAAAGGGACGTCACGATGGTCGGAGTGAGACACTGGACTTGAGACGGTCGACGGGTGTCGGTGGGTGTTACGGATCGTGTCGGACCGTACACCGTGAAATCCACCCCCGACCCGTCCCATCCACTTTCTTTCCGGTCCCTTCCTGTCCCACCCGTAGGTGTCCCTGAACGTTCCTCGTTAGACCACAGCGCGTTAAACCGATTTGACTCTAAGGGCCATTGGTGACCTTCACTCGAACATTGAGGATTTGGCTGACGACCCCTCGAGTGGTACCCTCCTCGTCGTCGGGAGTCGTCCGGGGGGACTCAGAGACCCCTACGTCCTTGGTTGTATCTGACGGTCTTGTTTAATTCGAAAAAGATGATCCCCACGAAAACGACGAGAATCTCGAACACACGTAACATAGACCTTCTTGAGTAAAATCCTTTGAGTACCGACTCTCAAAACTCAGGACCATGATCTAGGGAGGTCCCAAAAGTGGGGTCATCGTTCATGGAGAAAGTGACTCTGACCGATACACAGAATGAACCCACCGTAGTCCGTGAACTGGTCCGGAGATTCGGACCCGTGACGAAGTGACCCAGTGACAGAACTTAGTCTGAGTCCCCACCGAGACGGGTTGAGACAAATTTCTACCAAAGTCCCCACGAAAAAACGCCTGTACGTGACATAGAAGGATGACCTTGAACTTAGAAACAAAAGGTCGACGAACCCCTAGAACGTAGATTCTGGGACGTCATCTCTGTCATCTTACCGGTCTGAGGTCGTAAGAGAGGAGGGAACATCGACGGTTCTGACAAATGGAGGGTCTTACAAACTTCAATGTAATGTTACTTCAATAAACCTTCTTTCCATTTTTTTTTTTTTTTTTTTGGTTGTTGTTTTGGAGTAGTAATGGTTCCTACTGAATTAATTCCACGGAAAAAGAAAGATAAATGTAAGAAGACAGGGGATTCCATTTAAAAGTCGTAATTTATTTGTGAAGTTCACATAACATATACCGAAATCAACATTTGGAGTAGTGTACGACCGTCTCGTCACGAGGTACACTGGACTCTTTTTTGGGTCTTAAAGAGAGACTGGTACTTCATCGTCCGTCACCACAGGGAGGACTTATTGGGGAAGTACGACAGAGGACGTCTTATTGGTACCGACTGTCACACACCTGTGACACGACTCGTCTCTATCTCTGTCACGATACAAAAATGTCTACAAGACCGGTCACAAAGAGTGAACCTCAGGACCTGGTCGTCATGGTCGTGGAGGACCCTTGGACGATCTTGAAGTCCCTGAGTCTGGGACAAGTCAGGAGATCCTCATCCCGGCACCTCAACACAAAGATACTCCGAAGGTCCATTGATCAGATTTTAAACTCTTGACGATCGAAATCGATGAGACCATAGTAGCTAAAAGATATAACCTAAGGATCAAACCACTCTAAAATGTAAATCAGAATAAAAAATTACTTTACTAAGGGTCCGAAAGTATTCGAACTCTTCGTTTTTGAAGAAGATTTACAAGTACCAGGACCGATTTTAAAAACACAAATTCGTCCAAAAGTCATACACATAGAAAAACTGTCATACTTATATAAATCCGAACTGACAAAAATTTGTGGTGTTACTTACGTATTAAATACAATTTGATACTTGTGAATCAATGTTTCCTTTACACTAAAATATTACCCAACGAAGAACAGGGTAGTTGGGCTCGATAATGACAATGTGATCAAGAAGGGGACGACAATCGAACCTCGGAAATTTAAAGACATAAATTAAGAGTACTATTTAATCGGTGGTTTTAGGGCACCCTAATCCAGAAAAGTTTTGACTTTGAGGGACCCAGTGTCTTTTATTAGTTAGATAAGTCTTATGACCAGACCTACCGGTCGTAAGACTCTTACATAAGTTTGGTTTTGAGACAGATGATGAGTATAAAGAGAAAATGTGTAATTTATCCAACTCTTTTTTTTTTTTTTTTTTTTTTTTTTCTCTCTCTCTCTCTCTCTCTCTCGGAACGAATTTACAATTAGATATACAAATCAAAGGATTAATTACAGGTAAAAGAATCCCTGTAGGAACGTGAGACGTCTTACATTAGGGTGTGAAACCCATTTTTCAATTTGTCCTTCTAAACACTCGTTGGTCAAACAACATTTACTATGAAACTTTGTAAAAAATAACCTTCAACGTACGATAAAGAGAAATAAAAGACAGATCTCTAGATTGGTAAAAGATAAACCTGTCGTTACTACCGAAACGATACAGGTGTTTTCGAGTCTTATAGGAATCTGATTTTACAGGTACGTTTGAGTAAGGTACAGGTCCGTTTGACTGTAGACCTATGTTAAAGATCTCGATTTGTATTAGTGTTCCGTAGTAATAACGTTTAGTATAACTGTCGTTATTGGTAGAATCTGTCACTACTAATTTTCCTATAACTTATTTTGTGGTCTACGGTTCTGACAAAAGATATTCGTATTATATGTTTATCTTGTAGTGTTCTTTCAATGTAGGACTGTGTGGAACATCCGAACCCTATAGAACATCCTTACGTGAGAAAGCTTAATTTCCCTCTTATTAAAGAATAAATGGTTCTTTACAGTATACTGTTTGAGATGATATAGGAGAGATATTGATAACATATTTTAATACAAATTTAGTTGCAATTTTAAGAACGAGACGTACATGTCAATACGAGGATTAAAAATCACAATATTATGAGGTTGTAATTCTAAGGAAGGTCGATAAAAACGTATATCTTATAGACCTGACACACTTGTGAATTTTAATGATAACGTCTAAGCGAAGACGACAAATACTGACTATTTTAGTGAAGGTCCTGGGGAACCTTTTAATCTGACAGTCCTAAAAGAGTCAGACGAACTCTTCGTTAGTATAGTAACTCAAATGAATTTTTCAGGTTACCCTAACCTCCATTCAATTGTTCCAACAATCTCCTTTTTTTTTTTTTTTTTTTTTTTTCCTTTATTTATCTACCTTGACATAATTAGACATATAGAATACTTTGTTTTAAAGTTCATGTGTTATATACCATTCAAACCAGTTATTATGATCTTATTCAAAATTTTACTTTCTTGTTAATAAAGGAAAGGGATAAGGAAAACGAATTTTTATAACAGGAAGTGTTAAATCATTGTCGTTAACTAATCTTTAGTATGTGTTATATAAATAAGTGTCCATTTAAGACCTATATATAAAGAACCATCGAATGTTAAACATAAAGGGTATTTAGAGTAGAGAATGTCATAAAAAATTTTCACGGAACTGTTCGGTTTATACAAGAACTTATAAACTCGTCGAACACATTTTTTGCATCCAACAAAAAAACAAAAAAAAAAGGGACGGTGCAATCCACTGACGGTATCCTTTGTCGACGTTTATCGTAGACGAAGGTACCGACTACGGTCCCACCATAACCTAGGAACTTTACAGGTTTCCCAGACAGACCTGTCACTACTCGAAAGACACCCGGACAAATAACGACAGATCCAACCTCATTATCTTTATAACAATTTGTTAGATTACAAAAAACTATTAGTTAAAAAAGACGTTACGAGTTGATATTTTTACTACAATTACTGTATCAAAAAATTTAATATACATTCGTAAGGAGTACATGGAAATGTGATAAATATCACTTAGTGGTTTAACGTCCTCCTTATCCATTTTTATACATATATAAATTCCTATCTAAGGGACACAGAAATCAACATGAGTAAAAGTTATCACATTGATTGTAAATAAATGATAAAGAACAAACAAGATGGGATTTGTGAAATGTATATAGTGACGTAATAAAAGATTGTGGTTTATCCGTGTTGAACTTTCTAATAACGATGAAACGTTTATTCCTTAACTTCCAAAATTTACATATTATGACACCTGTTTACGATTCTCGACCTCGGTCTTACACTGACATCAGGTCCAGACCTTCGTCCTACACTGACTTGCCCTTTTACACATCAAGAGGTGACTTTTAGCTACGAAGTAGGGGACGAGAGTAAGGACTAAAATCTTTTCCAAATGTAAATGTTTCTAAGTCTACATTAAAAGTTGACAAGATTTTTATCGTCCGGTGTAGACTGAAATTATCAAAAGAATTTACTTTAAAATCTACAAAAAAAGAAGTCTAGTTAAATACTCTTTTCCAATAAAACTACATAAAACACAAGTTGAAGGAGAAATCACTAAATAAAAACAGAAAGAAGGGTAGACAGAGGATTATTTTACACTTTTTTTTTTATTTTTTTTCTTTCATCTAACACCTTCCATCTTACTAACCGGAGGTTTCTATAGATATAGGATTGGGGACCTTAGATACTTGTCCATTTCTAAGTACCGTTTCCTTCATCTTAATTCCAACGAATTTTTCGACTGGAATTTTATTTTTCTAATAGGATCTAGTAGTCCTACCAACACTTTTTACCCTGTCTTCGTCTACTCTCAAATCTCACTACAGTAGACTCTTTTTGAATTGGATGTAAACGACTGAAACTGCTACCTCCTACTCTCGTACCTGTTTCTTTACCATACCGGGGATTTTCGACCTTTTCCGTTTCTTTGTCTAAGAGATGTTCTTGGAGATCTTTACTTGTGGTTTGAATTAAGTCAGGTTATTCTAGATACAGTCTGACTAAATACTTTATATCCTAATATAAGACGTCAATTCTGTGATTTAGTAACGATTAACAAGAGTTGTCGTTATGTTTTTGTTATACAATTATAACAAAGTTCAGTAAGACTTCGTCTTAGGAGTGATATTGTGGACGTAACAAACCCACTACTCTTCTCCCAATAAATGTTACTTGTTTATTGAGAAACTTTGATTTTGATTTATTAGGTCACCTCAAAAACTGTGACTAAGATAAAGAAGATGTGATTACTTATGTGTATGGAGAACGTCTTCTATGTCCAGTCTTCATGTACATATATATGGGAAACACTAGTTATACGGTTTTTTTTAGTGAAATATTTTTTAGTTTATCCAATAAGTTAATGAATAATAAATCAGTTAATAGTCTAATAGAACAAGATTTTTAATGTATTAATACGTACGTTGAATCCTGTGTTTTAATAGAAAGTTTTATTCCCTCTCCTGTTCCCTCCTATTCTTAAGTTTTAGGTCCTCATACTTCACTTCAATCATAAATCCGTATTTAGTAATTTTTCTTTTTAGTAGTGTCTAAGTTTCTCTCCGATGAGGAATACAAAGAATGATTTTATGTGGATTGTATATTCCTGTGAGTTTACAACTTTTGTTTAACTTAATATGAAGACCAGTCCTTCATCTTTCAGAGTTCTCTGGTCCCTTTTTAGGCTTATCCGACGTTTAAGTATCATAATCCCTGGGAGGTCTTTAGGCTACTACCTTATTTAGACCTTTTCGACATAAAGTTTTTATCTACTCGTGAATTTATTAAAGATACGAACCACTTTACTCTACTCCTTTCCATTTATGTGGTATGTCTTCCTACTCTTCTTTACGGAATTCAAAGTCGTATAAAAATTACACTGTGTACTCACTTGGACAACCAAAGTTTTGGTCACCGCGGAGTGTCTATACTAAACTTAGGTGAACGATTAAGGAAGAGTACACGGTAAATGATTCCCGTGTTTTCGGCCCATTTCCCTTTTTTCTGGACTCTTTTACATGGGTGTCCTATAACCTAATAGAATCAGGAAATCACAACGATGTTATTTTACGGAATTTACTGTCTTTCAATAAAGAGTCTCAAGACCTCCAACCTTCAGGTTCTAGTTCCACGGTCGTACAAATTTTCTCCCGGAATGAGGTTCAACATCTCAAAAGTAACATAGAAGTGTACCGTTTCCCGTTTCCTACGGTCCCAGGTCGGGGGTGTCCTAGGTCCCCTTGGGCTTCCTCTTTACCGTAACCGCTCCTTTTACTAAATCTCTCCCTCTATTTCTTTCTTACATCGTCTATTCTTTTATCTCCTCTCTTTCTTTCTTTCTTTTTGTACCCCCTTGGTCTGAAAGCACCTTGACTAGGACCAAGAAGTGAAATAAAAAGTCCCTTCGAAAATATGGAATTGAACATGTATCTCCCTTTACTTTCTACGTTTCAGTATTTCTCAGTCGGTTTTGTAATGTAGACAAAACAGAAATAGCTTTGGTCCTAAAAAATACGTATGGAAAGGGTATTTGTTACAACACATGTAATAGAAGACCGGAACCTCTGGACATTTGTAAAATACTGGGAGAAAACTATTTCCGACGAGTTGGTCTTTGAATAAAAGGGAACTTTACAAAAAAGAAATATAAAGATTAGATACAGTCGGAGTCTTTTATGATTTGTCTCAATGTAAAGAGTACCTCGTTTCCACGTCACTCAATGTTCTTTCTTTATTGGTCTATCGAGTTTCCAGACTACACCAATTAAAGTTTCGATGCGAACAAAAAGAATGTAAGGTTGATACAATTGATTACGTGAAGGTCCACGTGTCACCTATTCTTTATACCCTTGAATCGTTGTTCGTAACCGGGTTATTACTTTGGGATGTGGTCGTGATAAGATTGTTGAAAATTGAGAAATTTTCCGAGATACAAAATCCGAAAAACACGGAAAGTGTCAACCCTCCGACACTTGTTAGTATACGTATCGACGTTCTCAGACCTATTTGGAAGGTTCGTTCGATCTTACAATTGTCTCCCCCATACTAAACTTTATAAGGAGAGTACAGGTCCTCTGAATAATCGATCTCGGGATTCAACTAAAAGAGGTCTCTTTCCACCAACCCCTATCGGGGAACAATTACAGTCTCCTCAACCACTTTCAGTGTTTTATCATTCTGTCTGTCTAAGACCAAAACCCCATCTACGAATTCGACCAGGCCCCCTAGAGAACTCAGGACTTCGGAACGAATAGTCTAGAGAAGACGTACTGGAACAGTACCCACCCTAGATGGTACGACCGAGGACCGTTTTCCCTACGTTCGTCCGTTAACTTTCACTTTCAGTGTCAACACAGACTGAGAAACGTTGGTTGGGGTACCTGATATGTCAGGTACCTTAGAAATCCCATCTCATCACCTCACCCGTCGGAAAGGGAAGAGGTCTTCTAGAAGGGTTAGGTCCCGATCTTGGGTCCAGAGGACGTAACGTCTGTCTAAGAAATGGTAGACTCGATAGTCCCTTCGGGAATGTCCACAGAATTTCTCTAATTATCTCACCACAGAACAATTCCGTCTTGTCACCTTCTTTCCTCTTTTGGTCTATCATTAAGTTCCGAAAGTGACTCAGTCATCACCGTTTCTTTAAAGTATTTCGATCTCTTGAAGTTATCTGATGTCGACTTCGTGTGTTTTCAGACCTTCATTTAGAAGTTTAACCTCTCTTTTCAAAAAGATCCATGTCTATCTACCCTTGATGTGATCTCCTTTTTCCGTGAGGAGGGTGGACGGGTTTTAATCTCGACTTTTCATCTTGAGACTGTAGAGTGACTCCTAGTGTAGGGTTTGTGACGACCCTGACCTCCAGACATAGCGTTAGTGGACTAAGTGTCTACCCGGCTTGAGGAGAGTCCAGGGAACCGTATGTCACGACCACTGTCTTGGTCTCGACTACCCCGACATCGACTCAAGAGTCCAATGTCTTAACAAAGGTCCATGTATCAACTCTGGTACCGGTAACCCACAGTCGAACTGAAGATTTTTACCGAAAAACCGGTACCTGACGTGACTTCAAATTGTTAGAAGACCAAGAGTTCACGGAGGGTACGTCTGTGAAAACAAGTACCTACAGACAATAACAACACGTCAGGGATTCAGGGTAGGTTTATACGTTGGGACGTCTGACGTCGTACAGTCCGAAGGGACAGGAAGTGATAGAGGGTCTCAAACAAGTCTAACTACAGGTCTCAACCAGTACGATAGATTGGTAGAGTAGAAGATAACGGGAAAGAGAAAGACGGGAGTTAGAAAGGGTCGTAGTCCCAGAAAAAGTTACTCAACCGGGAAGTGTAGTTCACCGGTTTCAGAACCTCGAAGTCAAAGTCGTAGTCAGGAAGGTCACTGATAAGTCCCTTCTAAAGGAAATCCTAACTGACTAAAGTAGAGAAACGTCAGGTTCCCTGAGCGGTCATAGAAGATCTCGTGGTGTTAAACTTTCGTAGTCAAGAAACCGTGAGTCAGAAGACATACCATGATAAGAGTGGAGACATGGACTGATGACCTTTTTGGTATCGAAACTGACATACTTGTAAACAGTTGTTTCACAACAGAGACGAAAATTTATACGACAGATCCAAACAGTATCGAAAGGGAGATTTCTCGTTCATAGAAACTTAAAGTGTCAACGTCAGTGACAGGTGTCACTAAAACCTCGGGTTCCTTTATTTAAAATAGTGGTAAAGGTAAAAAAGAGATGGATAAACGATACTTCACTACCCGGGTCTACGGTACTGGAATCAAAAAACCTACTACTCAAAATTCGGCATAAAAGTAAGTAAGAGTAAAAAGTGGCAGTAGTTCTCCAAAAAATCAAGGAGAAGTGAAGGACGGTAATCTCCCCACAGTAGACGTATAGACTCCAACAACTATAAAGAGAACCGTTAGAACTAAAGTGTAACACTAAATAGGTTGGGACGAAAAAAGTACTACAAAAGACATATATTCAGTTTATTCGTCCTACTGTTATATGTCAGAATTACATGAGGAAAGGATTAAAACTTGGTCAGACAAAAAGGTACATTCCAAGATTGACGACGAAGAACTGGACGTATGTCCAAAGAGTCCTTTGTCCATTCTATCAGACCATTAGGGTATAGAGATTCTTATAAGGTGTCAACCAGTACTAGGTTCCACCTAACTACGGTTTAATAACGTCAACACTACCCTTATCCTCAGTGACAAAAGACACAAGTGAAATTTCTTACACAGTCGGTGAGTATTAAACTGTTTTTGGGTGTAGGTACAGAAGGTCCACCTTCCAGTCAATGACTATACACCATTTCAATAGTTTCACTTACCGATGGGTAAGGTCATAAAAACGGACCTCTTAAAGTGCCTGTCTTCTCAGACCGCCTGACGTCAGACGCCCCAGCGTTTCTCTGCCTGTACTGACTTACTGATTGTGAAAATATCCATATACCAGAATAAAACCACTGAGAACAATTATATTAAGACTTATAGTCACAAGTTACATTGACTGTCGATATGAGGAGTTTGTTATGATTAAATAAATAGGTTAGTAACTAAATGAGAAAATTTTACGAAACTACAGAAGACATAGAAACGTGACTTTCCTACGAATTGTTGAACACCGTGTTTCCGAAACTTGTTCTTCTCCGTTCCTCATTAAAAGGATTACGTCACTCTATAAGACGTTATAATATAAGTTATAAATTTTCGGACTTTGAGTTTTACTTCTTCTATTTAACTTTACGACACTAAATTCCCGTTTAATTTGAGAGTCCTTACAATCTTATTTCCAAAACGTGTATTAATTACTTCGTTTCTCTCACATTTATAATATGTCATTAACCTAACCAGTTACCATTGTGACTCCATTGACCACTAAATAAATAAATACCTTCCTTGTTTAAAGTTTTGTTTGTATTATTTCACGTTAATGACAAAATACTAATATTTATTTCAGTATATAAATTCTTAACTTCGGAGTTGTAAGAATTTTCGATGAAGTATGGAACCTAGAAAGTCCTCATGAAATCAAATTTAATAACCTTTTAAAGTCAAATTCCTATAAAAGGTAAATACGTCCTAAATTCAATATATAATGGTATAAAAGTCCTCGTTGACGAAAATAAAAATATATTTTAAGTTTATATAAATAATTACTGTTTACATTTTCTATCTTAAAACTATTTTGTTCAGTATAATACTAGTACTAGGTTTTTTATATAATATATTTATTAACAAATTAGTTAGTTAGTTTATAGTATTATATTTGATCACACATAGAAAAAGTCGAGTAATGACACAAAGATCAAGTTTCTTTATGCTCCTCCGAATAAAGTTAACCTTCGATCTTTAAAAGTTTAAAATAACAAAAAAATCCTTGGATTATATTTGTTTAAACCTGATTGTTTGTCCATTTGGGAAGTATTACAAAACAGACAGTCAAGACACAGTAAAATTCGAAGAAGGTGGTACGTAAGACACAGGGGTAGTGTGATTCAGAAACTCAAGACTCCAAAATTGAATAAGAGATAGTAGAAACGTAAACGGTAAAGAACATGATTTTGTTAGGTGGAAAGAATAAGGTGAGATACCAGATGGAAGAGTAGAAGATCCCTAGTAGATCCTAACCGAAGAACACCTTCAAACATAATCGACGGGAAGGGTCCACACGGGTAACACGGAACTTAAGAAGAATGTTGTGAAGAGTGCAAATGATATAAGATATAATTATATTTTGTAAATCCTATTATTGTACAGATTGGATATTGTCTGATTCTAGACATTTCCTTCTCAATCCTATTTTTCTCATTCGTGTCATTCATCTTAATCCCAAACAAAATCTTGTGGTTCATAGAGTCAATAGATCGTATCACATGTGTGCTCCGTGGTATTCATGTAAAAACTTGTGCACTTATTGATTTAGATTTTATTATAAGTTTTATGCCCGGAAATCAAACACACAATATTTATTAGAAGGGACGGTATCAAGAGTATTTGAAACACTTTATGAAGAACGAGACTAAGGAATCAAAAGAATCAGAAAGAATCTAGGAAGTATAAACTCTCTTGGACTTCCCTAGGTAATTATAATAAAATCTTCTGTGTATGTGGGTTATAAAAGTATGTCAAAACATTTTACGTACTTTTGGTATTCCAAAACCGAAACTAGTAACACACACTTGTTATCGGTTTTTATAATTATAAACATAAAGGTAAGTAAGAAGAACTCAGTGAACTAACGTGTTCTCTTTACATTAATGTTTGAATTTTACTCCTTTCATACCGTCCTTATTTTTGTGTTTTGTCACTTGTGACTTTCTGTAATACACGTAAACCACTACATTAATTACTTATTGGACTTAGAATCTATTTTCAATATTATAAGTTTTCTATTAGACAATCAGTCAATGTCTTTTCCAGGACTAATACAATTATTGTAACCTCGGTAGACACTAGTATGTAGGGATTTAAAAGACAATTTATAAACTTTTTAATTTTAAGAAAGAAAGAATGAAAGAGATAGAGAGAGGGGGGGCGGGGGGTGTGTGTGACACGTCGTATATCCTAGAATCAAGGGACTGTTCCGTAGTTTTGGTACTGGGGACGTCACCTTAGTGTCTCGGATTGACAGGACCCGACCTGTCAAATTCCCATAAAATTGACCGACCTGTCGTCCCTTAAAGGTACTTTACAATTCAAAACTTTCGTAAACATAACCAACAGACAACGACACATTGTTTTATGTTGGGTTTGAATTTGTGTTAGTGGTAATAATTCAGTACCAAAGATTCTTAATCCTTAATAAGAGTCCCAAAGTGTCTTCGAAGTCAATTTTACAACCGACTCAACGATCAGTAGAGTTTCGAACTGACTCCTTTCTACACGAAGGTTCGAATGAGTTTAAAATAACCATCTAAGTCTAAGAACCCACGATATCAGTTCCGAAAAGACTTAAGGAATAATACACCCGAAGACGTTGTATCGTCCAACGAAGTAATTTTACATACTCGGTTTTTCCTCTATCTTTCTCACGTCGTTCTACCTTTAGTATAAGAAAACATAGAATTAGTGTCTTCACTGTGAAGTAATATAAAGTATATATAAAGTATATAAATTAAGACAAGATAAATTATCTTCGTGTAGTGATCCAGGTAGGTGATAGTCCCCCCTGTGTTCCCGACCTTAGGGTCCTCTAGTAACCCTCGATACACCCATATAGTGGTCATAGTCATAGTCACGTCAAGTCAAATCAGTGAGTCAGTACAGGTTGAGAAACACTGGGGTACCTGCGGTCCGAAGGGACAAGTAGTAATTGAAGGTCTCAAATGAGTTTGAGTACAGGTAGCTCAGTCACTACGGTAGGTTGGTAGAGTAGGAGACAACAGGGGAAGAGGAGGGTGGAAGTTAGAAAGGGTCGTAGTCCCAAAAAAGTCTACTCAGTCAAGAAGTGTAGTCCACTGGTTTCATAACCTCAAAGTCGAAGTCTTAGTCAGGAAGTCTTAGTCAGATTACTTATAAGTCCTGACTAAAGGAAATCCTACCCGACCAACCTAGAGGGTTCTACCTGTCTAGTACCACCTCTCAAGACTGTCTTGCACCAGGTGACTTCTTCCCTTACCGTTTGGTGAAGTCATAAGAACGGAACTCTTGGGGTACTTGTCATACTTTTCCGTTTTTATATACTGTAACTTTCTACTTGAGGGGTCCAGTCTTCCACGGGTCATAAAATGACCTCTTCTCACCTCTTTAATGAGGTCTTTCTTACTTCTCAACCTGGGTTTCCATTTTGTACGGGTCGACACCCACGTTGACCACTACTTTCATTTCAGGTTACGACATTTCTTGTTATAACGTATTCTTGGATCTTAAATTCAAGTACTTAACCTTCACTCAGTTTGTCCTCTTCCATTCTCACTTCTAGTTGTAAAATCCCTAGTCACTTGATTTTACCTGATCTTACACACTTCAATTAAGTTTACTGGTAATATAAATGATGACACCCGTTCTTAGGGAATCTTCTTTACGTCATCGGTAGTATCAGTCGTCTCCTCAGGTTTTACGTCATGAACCTACGTCAGAGTTTTTGCTGTCTTACTAGAGACAAACAAAGGTTCCGTTTAACTTTAAGGTTCCGTTTTGGTAAGTCATAGTGTCATTAGGTTCAGATAGGGGTTGGCGATTACGACTTCTTCGATTTCAAGTTACCAAGATATTTCTGGATGTTCTAGAAGGTCTTGATTGTGTGTGTGTGTGTGTGTGTGTGTGTGTGTGTGTGTGTGTGTTAAAGGAAAAGTAGTGACCCCTGATCTTACGTTTTCGTCCTTCAGTTCTCTATGGACTTCATTATCCGTTCAAACCGGAACCTCATGTTTAACTTCGTCCCGTTTCCGACTGTCTCAAAACAGTTCTCTTGTGTGACCAGTATCTTTTGTAGCAGAAGGTTCTTGTATTCTTTGATGAGATGTGTACCTGTAGTGATCTACCAGTTTTTTTTTTTTTTTCCCTAATTAATATAAGAAACACCGACTTCTACCTCTTCGAGATATGTCAGTCGTTTTTGTTCTGACCTTCGATACCGAACCTAGTACTTGAGGAATAACGTTTTAAGTCTGAATTTAACTTCTTTTACCTCTTTTGGTTATCTGGTAAGTCCATACTGGATTTAGGTTAGTGAGTACTTATATGTCACCTTTAGTTGATATAAAGTCATTTTAAAAGTTTTCGTATAATATCGAGAGTAGTGTAACAATAATTTTCCGAGTATATCATTATGTGTGAATTATGTGTCAAATTTTTATATATTTAATCATTTTATGAAAACTAGATTAAATTAGAAACAAAAAGTGATTTTTTTTTACTAACACTTACAAAATATAAGGTTTCCTCAAATAGTAAAATATCTACTCTATGACCCTATTTTAGTAAATGAATAACAAACAATTACACCAACAGTTTATTTATCTATTTATTTATGAAACACTTCTAAAGGTTTTGAGAACAATCTACTTATTTTGAAATAGTTTATTAAATTTTTAACATAGTCTTCATTAATATAAGATATAAAAATACTGCCAAACGTTCGTCTTTTAATAGCCGTTGACACAAAAGGAATATTTGACATTTAGAACTCGGACTTCGTTTCAAAAATTTACAATATTCATATATTGACATTGGTACATATAGACACCATTAGACGTAAAAATGAAATTCGGTTAATATTATTTAAGTCCGATAATAAATGACAAAAAGAATCAAATTATCAAAAAAGTTCAGACTTCTGAAATAACCTAGACGTAGATTACAATATTCCATTTTACAAAACGGGATTCTGGAGACCCTTATATATTTTAAGATGTACATTATATTTTTATTGACGGATTTTAGAGATTTTAAAGATATATTCGAATCCTTCTCGGTACTCCCTTTTATAACGTACTAATGAATTCTATAAATATAAAGTATTAAAACATTACAAAAGATTGTATACAATTATTTTTTGTTTATCCCTAAGTTTACTTAAGAAAAATTGACGACTCATTATGAGGTAACACATATACATGGTGTCGAAAGAATAGGTAAGTAGACGACTACCTGTAGATCCAACAAAGGTACAGGACCGATAATATTTGTCACGACGCTACTTGTAACCCCATGTACACAGAGAAAGTTAAGACCAAAGGAGTCACACATACGGGTCGTCACCCTAACGACCCAGTATTCCATCAAGATAAACGTTAAAAAATTCCTTAGAGGTGTGACAAGAGGTATCACCGACATGATCAAACGTAAGGGTGGTTGTCACATCCTCCCAAGGGAAAAGAGGTGTGGGAGAGGTCGTAAATAACGAACGTCTAAAAACCTAGCGTCGGTAAGACTGACCACACTTCACCATGGAGTAACACCAAAACTAAACGTAAAGAGATTATTACTCACTACAACTCGTAGAAAAGTACACAAACAATCGGTAGGCATACAGAAGAAACCTCTTTACAGATAAATCAAGAAACCGGGTAAAAAACTAACCCAGCAAATAAAAAGACCTTAACTCGACGTCTTCAACGAACATATAAAAACTCTAATCAACAAACAGTCAACGAAGTAAACGATAATAAAAGAGGGTAAGTCTTCCGACAGAAAAGTGGAACGAATATAAAAGGAAACAACACGTCTTCGAAAATTAAAATTAATCTAGGGTAAACAAATAAAAACGAAAATAAAGGTCTTAAGACCCTCCACCTAGTATCTCCTAGGACGACACTAAATACAGACTCTCACAAAACGGATACAAGAGGAGATCCTCAAAATATCAAAGACTAGAATGTAAATCTAGAAATTAGGTAAAACTCAAATAAAAACACACGCCACAATCTTTCACTAGATCAAAGTAAGAAAATGTTCACCAACTGGTCAAAAGGGTCGTGGTGAACAATTTCTCTAACAGAAATGAGGTAACATATAAGAACGGAGGAAACAGTTTCTATTCCACAGGTATCCACACACCTAAATAGAGACCCGAAAGATAAAACAAGGTAACTAGATATACAGACAGAAACACGGTCATGGTATGACAGAACTACTGACACCGAAACATCATCTCGGACTTCAGTCCGTTCAACTAAGGAGGTCAAGGTAAGAAGAAAGAGTTCTAACGAAACCGATAAGCTCCAAAAAACATAAAGGTATGTTTAGAACTTTAATAAACAAGATCAAGACACTTTTTACACAGACCATCGAACTGTCCCTAACGTAACTTAAACATTTAACGAAACCCATCATATTAGTAAAAGTGATATAACTAAGAAGACTAGGTACTTGTACCATATAAAGAGGTAGATAAGCACAGGAGAAACTAAAGATAACAGTCACAAAATATCAAAAGATATATATCCAGAAATCATAATGAGTCGTCAATTTTTCTTAAGTAAACTTAGTCAAGACTACTCTACCTACTTTGACCTCGGTTAATATGTCTCACTTCATTCGGTCTTTCTTTTTGTGGTTATGTCATATGATTGTGTATATATACCTTAAATTCTTCTACCGTTACTGCTGGGACATACGTTCTGTCCTTTTTTCTGTGTCTACACATATTGCCTGAAAACCTGAGTCTCCCTCTCCCTCTCCCCCCGTACTAAACCCTCTTACCCTTAAGATTGTACATATGCGAGTACATTCTTAACTTAACGGTCAGGTACAGACTGCATCCCACGTCGTACGAACCCCGACCACGTACCCCTACTGGGTCTCTCTACAACACCCCTCCCTCCACCCTCCCCCCAAGTACAAACCCTTGCGTACATTCTTAATTTCTAAAATTTTAAATTTTTTCTTTTTTTTTTTCTTTTCTTTTTCAACCTTCCGACTTTAACTTTTTTTTATTTTTTATTTTTTTGTGTTATAGACACTTAAAGTTATTTCACTTTACTCACGTTATTTTACTCAATACGGATTTTTTTCTTTTTATCCCTTTTTCATTAATAATGTTAAAAAATATGCTGGTGTACAACTTAAATACTAATTTTATCTTTTTTAGTTACAACGATTGAATTTCTCTTTAGTCCAAAAAAAAAAAAAAAGGGGGGTTTCTAAAATTTGTAAAAGAAAATGAAGACACTTTGTAGTTATACCGTTCCCTAGTTTTTTCCTTTTAAATTACTTTCATTTTAGACCGAGTACTTAAAATTCCAAGTTCACTTGGAACATTCTAATCTATTGACTAAGACTACTTCTGAGTTCTTTCTGACAAAAGTTTGTGTCCTTCTGAGTATTAGACGAGTGACAACAAATGTACGGTGTCTATTTAGTTTTGTTTGTTTGTGTGTTTGTTTTACTCCACTCGTTTTGACCATAAGGAACTAGTTTCCAGTGAATACGTGCATCAAGTCAAGTCAGCGAGTCAGAACAGACTGAGAAACGTTGGAGTACTTGGCGTCGTACGGTCCGGAGGGACAGGTTACTCAGGAATTGATGATCGAGTTTCTAAGGACACTTAATCACTTTTCTTTGGCTTTGTTTAGTTTTGACTTTTGGTAAGTAAAGTTGTGGAAAGAGTCAGAATAAATTACTTTGTTCTTCCAACCTTATTCGAACTTTAACAATTACCACACATCTTAGTAAAATTTCGTAATTAAAATACTATAAATAATAAAAATATTTGTCTCTATATATTTTTATGTGTGTGTGTATTTTTCAAAAGTATCGTTTAATAACTTACTAATAATTTACACCTAAAACACATTAAAAATGAATTTTTTTTGTTCTTTATTTCTTTCCGTTTTTTAACTATATAAATGTATAAACGTTTAAACGGATTTTTCTTTTTCTCCTTTTTATGATCATAATTTACTACTTCTGGTATACTTTATTGGTCTTGAGAGTGAATGACTACACTCTGACAATTGACTAAACCGATAATAACTTTTAACAACTAACTCGGGATGGTTGATATTGACGTACATGTACAAGATGTTTAGTCTGTAAAGAAAGTAGGAATTTATATATAAGTTGTTTATACGTGTATACATAAGTTGTTGTTGTTATTTTTATTGACGTTATCGATTTTGTTTGTATACATTATATGATATCACTCTATGATATATTTCTGAGTAATTCTCCTATTTGACACAATATAAGTATGGTTTCTTATGATAGGAACTTATGTTATATGATCAGTATTAATCTATGTTTTATAATTTTTCAGTCTTTGTATTACAACTAGTTTTTTTTAGAATACTGTATTTTAAACATATTTGAAGTTTTTCTCTGTAAATAAGTTACAAATGTCTTGAATACAACAATGTACCTACGTCGATCTGACTTTCCCTTTGTACTTCCGTCGTAAAATCCATATACCTTAATAGACACAAAATAGGACCTAAGTGTGATTTAAAAACTTTTTAAATAGTTCGATGTGTAACTAACACGTATAAAGACAAAATTACATTAAAAAGATGTTTTTAGACTTGTAATTCTTAGTCTATACAAAATCTCCTAATAGTCTAAATTTTACACGGTAAAGTTTATTTTATGGAAAAATTATTAATTTACACTCGTCAATAGATTTAGACACACACACACGGCTCAACGAGTCAGCACAGACTTAGAAATGGGCACTTGATATCGGGTGGTCGTAGGAGACAGGTACCTTAAAAGGTACTTTCTATGACCTCACCAACGGTAAAGGATGAGGTCTCCTAGAAGGGTTGGGTTCCTAACTTGGGTACAGAGAACACAGAAGATTCAGCCGTCCGTCTAAGAGATGATGACGGGGTGGATGTGATTAATCTCTACGATATAAGTTGAAGGAAAAGACCTAGACCATTTAGTCTGGGTGTCTCTAACGGGACTTTAGCACCATTTAGACATTATTAGGGTACCTTACAAAAAGTAGTGAAAAGACGTTTTCTGATAAGATCCTTCTCTTTGGGTTAATATCACTCTAAAATGAGAGCATAATTGGAAGTGGAGACCCAAGACAGTTGTGTGGTTAGTTCTTGTCTAAACGTAACCTTTTTTTACGTGTTCCTCTTTGGAGTGTAGTGTACGAACGTAAATATATGGTCGAAAAGTCTTGTTACGAAGTCGGAATATAATCGTGAAAACCAAAGACTCGTTTTTTACGAAAATAATTACTTCTATACGAAGTTTGAATTAACCGATAAAGGACAGAAATCAAGAAATGTAGATAAACTTGTCTTTTTGTTTCCATTATCTTTAAATAAAAAGTCTGATAACTTTTTATGTGTTGACACAAAGAAAGTATTTAAACGATTAAACAATTCTTATGACGTTAAGACACGAGTAATAATGTTGATAATATATAATGTATTAAATAATATATACACAAATTGAAATGACCTAATAGTGGTATCTAAAGTCTTATCTTTAGTTTATTGTAAGAAATCATGTTTTACATATTGTCGATGTTTTTTTACTTAAGAAATTCCATACACGAAAACTACTGATTTCGTTTAAAAATAATGGTCCTTTATAAAGATGATCCTAAACATACACTTGTCAATGAAACTCTCGTACGGAGGAATTCGACTGAACGTCCCGGGTATAACAGTCCCGTTATACAGTCCCGTTCGGTATGACAGTCCCGTTACTTCACCCTGTTACCTTCATAGGAACGAAGTCTCAAGGATTCTTAAGTGAGGGAGGTAAGATCATTTTGGAATGGAGGTAACTAAAGGAACGAAAGTATTGGTAAAAGAGAGAGTGAGGAGGAAAGTTCTGTAAGTTCTATGGATCTTAATTTGTGTGGTGGTTTTTTGATGGTCTCAAATAGTCACTTAGACTATTTCAACGTCCTATGTCCAATTATGTATTCTTAGATGCCGTGAAGATACATATTTGTTTTTGATAGTATTTCTATTTAATTCCTTTGTAAGGGTAAATGTTGGAGTAGTTTTTCTTATTATATGAATCCTCATTTGTATGGTTTTCTCCCTTTTATAGAAATGAGTCTTTTGATCTTCTGTAACTACTTTATTTAACACTTACTGTGTTTCTCTACCTTTTTTTTACGGTACGAGTACCTAACCTTCTAATTATAAAATTTTTACTGGTGATAGACGTTAAAAAATTCCTTAGAGGTGTGACAAGAGGTATCACCGACATGATCAAACGTAAGGGTGGTTGTCACATCCTCCCAAGGGAAAAGAGGTGTGGGAGAGGTCGTAAATAACGAACGTCTAAAAACCTAGCGTCGGTAAGACTGACCACACTTCACCATGGAGTAACACCAAAACTAAACGTAAAGAGATTATTACTCACTACAACTCGTAGAAAAGTACACAAACAATCGGTAGGCATACAGAAGAAACCTCTTTACAGATAAATCAAGAAACCGGGTAAAAAACTAACCCAGCAAATAAAAAGACCTTAACTCGACGTATTCAACGAACATATAAAAACTCTAATCAACAAACAGTCAACAAAGTAAACGATAATAAAAGAGGGTAAGTCTTCCGACAGAAAAGTGGAACGAATATAAAAGGAAACAACATGTCTTCGAAAATTAAAATTAATCTAGGGTAAACAAATAAAAACGAAAATAAAGGTCTTAAGACCCTCCACCTAGTATCTCCTAGGACGACACTAAATACAGACTCTCACAAAACGGATACAAGAGGAGATCCTCAAAATATCAAAGACTAGAATGTAAATCTAGAAATTAGGTAAAACTCAAATAAAAACACACCCCACAATCTTTCACTAGATCAAAGTAAGAAAATGTTCACCAACTGGTCAAAAGGGTCGTGGTGAATACTGGGTCGTTAGGGTGAAGACCCGTATATGTGGCTCCTTTGGTCTTAACTTTCTCTGTGTACATGGGTTTACAAGTAGCGTCGTGACAAATATTATCGGTCCTGTACCTTTGTTGGATCTACNATATTGTCGATGTTTTTTTACTTAAGAAATTCCATACACGAAAACTACTGATTTCGTTTAAAAATAATGGTCCTTTATAAAGATGATCCTAAACATACACTTGTCAATGAAACTCTCGTACGGAGGAATTCGACTGAACGTCCCGGGTATAACAGTCCCGTTATACAGTCCCGTTCGGTATGACAGTCCCGTTACTTCACCCTGTTACCTTCATAGGAACGAAGTCTCAAGGATTCTTAAGTGAGGGAGGTAAGATCATTTTGGAATGGAGGTAACTAAAGGAACGAAAGTATTGGTAAAAGAGAGAGTGAGGAGGAAAGTTCTGTAAGTTCTATGGATCTTAATTTGTGTGGTGGTTTTTTGATGGTCTCAAATAGTCACTTAGACTATTTCAACGTCCTATGTCCAATTATGTATTCTTAGATGCCGTGAAGATACATATTTGTTTTTGATAGTATTTCTATTTAATTCCTTTGTAAGGGTAAATGTTGGAGTAGTTTTTCTTATTATATGAATCCTCATTTGTATGGTTTTCTCCCTTTTATAGAAATGAGTCTTTTGATCTTCTGTAACTACTTTATTTGACACTTACTGAGTTTCTCTACCCTTTTTTTTTACGGTACGAGTACCTAACCTTCTAATTATAAAATTTTTACTGGTGATGGATTCCGTTAGATGTCTAAGTTGTTTTAAGGTTGTTTTATGGTTCCCGTAAATAGTGTCTTGATCTTCCTCATTAAAATTTCAAATATATCCTTTGTGTTTTTTTAGGTTTATCGTTTTTATAACAGAACTCTTTCTTTTCTCTAGTTCCAAAACGTAAGAGACTGAAGTGTGATATTATGTTCTAATGTCTTCAGAGATCATGTCGATGACCGTGTTTTTGTCTGCATATCTATCTCCCTTGTCCTATCTTCAGGGTATTTATTTGGGTGTGTAAATGCCAGTTAATTGGACACTGTTTATTCCACTTTTATATGTCAACTCTTTTCTGTCAGACAAGTCATTCTCCACGACTCTTTTGTCCTGTGTAAAAACATTTTCTTACTTTAATCTTGTAAGAGATAGTAGTATATGTTTTTATTTGAGTTCTACTTAATTTTTGGATTTACATTCTGGTCTTTGACATTTCAGTGATCTTTTCCTGTATCCGTCTTGTGAGACGGTTTTTAGTACTGTTATAAAAAAGTATGGACAGAGAATTTAATTTCCTTTGTTTCTTGAGATTTGTTTACTTCAAAAGAATTAAAAGAGAACCCCATAAAGTAACAATCACATCTCTTTACGGTGACTAAAAACGTACAACCGAGACATACGACCCTTGTAATGACTTAAACAATGTTATTTTAATTGATAACTTCTTCACACTTTTGTCATAATAACAACAATACACCCAAAGTATCATCTTGGTCAATTTTATTAGACTTCTTGTTCTTAATGGTAACCTTCTCATTTAACGTCTTTTTCCCTTCTGAATAATGGTTTTATGTTATCAGTTATTATTCATATATTACATAGACGACGACGACGATGACAAGATTTTTACCTCTTACTAGAGTTCGTGCGAGAATATGTTAACCTAAACTGTCAGAAACACGGAATACAGACACAATACTAAATAGAAAACTATTAAACTCTGACAGTCGAAGTTTATACGTAATTAGAACTTCTCATGTCAAGTCAAACATATAGATTTGACCTACCCAAATAATTTATTTACCGTAAAAACAATTTTCACATTTAATAACGACCTTATAATTAGACTTACGATGTACTTATGTCTTTAAGAGATAATATTTAAAGTCGAAATTTAACAGTACGGAGATTAATGTTTTTATTGAACTACTAATCTTTTAATAAGTACACCGGTAATAATTTGAATTATGTCCCAATATTAATGTCGAAAGAAATTTTTACCAAATACTACGTTATAAAATGTTACGATTTTTCATATCTCTTAAAACTCATGAGTATAAATTGTATGTAAAGATAATTTAAGAATTTAAAAAGATATAACTAAAACTAATATATATTTAGTAAATAGATTATGGTACATTGTTTGATGGAATAATAAAAAAATAATGTATACTTAACTGATTCCTGTCACCTCAGGATATACTTCATCGACTTCAGTGAGTACACCGATGTAAGTAATTCTCATGTTTCTCTCTACCAAATGTTTTCTAATGAACAGATGAATCCCAACTCTCTGACGAGACTTTGTTAAGTGAATAGGAAGTATCTACTTGAACAATAGATTTAATCTCTCAAATACTTCGTGGTAAAATTTAGTAGGACGTTAGAATTGTTTTCCAAGTTTTCGGAGTGAGTATTAAACTAGATTTGGGATTCCGATATAAAATGATTTTCGTACGAAAATTATCCCGAGTTAGTTTGGAACATGTGTGGTCCTGGGTCTCTGGTTTGTCTCTGATTCTGTCTTGAAACAAACTCGCAGAGGACACCACCATGTCCAGTTGTCACCCGACTGTCTCCGTTCCCGTGACCCACGTCGTCTGAACCCATACCTCATCCGGGAGAACCTCCTCCAGTGGTAATTGGGGTGGTATCTCCAAGGTCTTGAATGTGTCCTGACCTCTTTATCTGAGAACCTCCCGTGTTTGTCTTTTCACACACGTGATCCTGGATTCTCTTTCCTCGTCACTGGGGTGTTCTCTGACTGAGTCTGAACGGGTACTTACAGGTCCTCAGAGGACGTCTCCGTACCCAACCGCCACCGGACGACGTCCCAGCCCTTATTACTCACATCGTCTCGTACGTACTCTGTTAAACTTCCTCCAGTGTTAATAGAAGTAATGGAGGTAGTATCAAACCGGGTTCCATTTATTGCCTTATCGTTCCTCTTATCGTTCTTCTCTATTCTTTCGGAAGGAGTCACTAGTTACGTTTCTTTATCTCCTTTTGTTATCTTACCCTTTCTGATCTCTAGAGAAGCTCTTTTAATCTCTATGCTTCCCTTGTAAAGTACGTTTCTACCCGAATTATTTCCTGTCTTTAACATACCTGGATTGTCTTCTATAATTCTTCCACACCATTCTTATGTGTCTTCTTGATATGTTCTTTCTAGAAGTACTGGGTTTATTAGTACTACCACACTAGTGAGTGGATCTGGGTCTGTAGGACCTTACACTTCAGTTCACCCGGAATTCTTCGTAGTGATACTTGTTTCGATCACCTCCACTACCTTAAGGTTAACTTGATAAAGTTTAGGATTTTCTACTACGACACTTTCACGACGTGAGTTATACGGTCGTTTAAACCTTTTAATAAGTCACCGGTATCCGGACCTTTTCCAGTCAAAAGTAAAGTTTGGGATTCTTTCCGTTTCGGTTTCTTATGAGTTTGATGGCCTGTTAACGTGAGTAGAGTGTTCGATCATTTCATTACGAGTCTTAAGAGGTTCGGTCGGAAGTCGGTGTGTACTTGGCACTTGAAGGTCTACAAGTTCGACGAAAATCTTTTCTGTCTCCTTGGTCTATAGTTTAACGGTTGTAGACGACCTAGTAGCTTTTTCACTCTCAAGGTCTTTGTTTTATTTTGTTTTGTTTTGTAGATAAAGAAGGAATAATGGATACGGTTTCGGAAAATGACACACCTTGTGTTGGTAGTCACCTTTTAAGACTTTCTCTACCCTTATGGTCTAGTTGATTGGACGAAGAACTCTTTAGACATACGTCCAGTCCTCCGTTGTCGATCTTCACCTGTACCTTACCTGACCAAGGTTTATCCTTTTCCTCATACAGTTCCGACATATAACGGTGTCACGAATAAATTGAATATACGTCTCATGTATTGCTCTTTACTACCCGACCTACTTTGTGTTTACCTTAGTTCTAACGGTCCTCTTTATAGTTATTGGAGTCTATACGTCTACTGTGGTGTGAATACCTTCTTTAACTTCTTGATTTTTCGAAGGACTACTTTCGCTTTTATCTCTCCTCTCACTTTTTCAACCGAATTTCGAGTTGTAAGTGTTTTGTTTCTAGTACCGTAAGTCAGGGGAGTGAAGTACCGTTTATGTACCTCTTCGTCACCCTTGTCATAGGCTGAAATAAAAACCCCCGAGGTTTTAGTGACGTCTACCATTAACGTCGGTACTTTATTTTCTACGAATGAGGAACCTTCTTTTCAAAACTGGTTGGAACTGTCGTATAATTGTTCTTCTCTGTAATGAAACGGTTGTTTCCAGGTACATTAGTTCCGATACCAAAAGGGTCACCAGTACATACCTACACTCTCAACATGATATTTCTTTCGACTTGTGGTTTCTTAACTACAAAACGTGACACCACAACCTCTTCTGAGAAATTTCAGGGAAGCTAAAGTTCCTCTAGGTTGGTCAGGTAGGATTTCCTCTAGCCAGGACCCACAAGTAACCTTCCTGACTACAACTTCGAATTTGAGGTCGTGAAACCGATGGATTACACTTCTCGACTGAGTAAACTTTTTTGGGACTACGACCTTTTCTAACTCCTGTCCTCCTCTTCCCCTGCTGTCTCCTACTCTACCAACCTACTGTAGTGGATGTGTTACCTGTACTCAAACTTATTTGAGGTAATCAACCACTACCTGTCCCTCCGGACCACACGACGTCAGGTACCCCAGTCTTTCCCGATCTGTACCGACTCTTTGACTTGACTTGACTTGACTTTATTGTTCCTCTCTTGTGTCGGGGTTGGTAGTTGTCTTTTAACCTATTTTCTAAATGACTAGTACCGGGACGGGTAATCTTGTTATGGGTCAAAGGGGAGTCAGTCAGAGAGGGTAGTCCTCCGAAGGTATTTGGACAATATAAGGGGTAGTGTCCCGTCTGTCTGACTTTTAGTGTTAGTGTCTTTGATTGGTTAGTCTAGTATACCTGGTGTCTGAACAGATTGAGTTACTTTGATACTCGGCACGGAACATCTCGGTGGGCTCTGTCTACGCAGTACCACCTCTTAATACTTATTTACACCAGGTGACCTCTTCCCTTACCGTTTGGTGAAGTCATAAGAACGGAACTCTTGGTGTACTTGTCATACTTTTCCGTTTTTCTATTCTGTGACTTTCTACTTGAGGGGTTCAGTCTTCCACGGGCTATAAAATGTCTTCTCACCTCTTTATTGAGATCTTTCTTACTTCTCTACCTGGGTTTCCTTTTTGTACGGGTCAATACCTACACTGACCACTACCTTCATTTCAGGTTATGACATTTCTCGTTATGACGTATCCTTGGACCTTACAATCCAGATACTTAGTTCCGTTTTAGCTTCACCAGTTTGTCCTCTACCGTTCGCACTTGTAGTTGTAAAATCCTTAGTCACTTGATTTTACCTGACCTTACCCACTTAAAATGAGTCTACTGGTAATATAGATGATGACACCCATTCTTAGAGAATCTTCTTTACCTCATCGGTAGTATCAGTTCTTCTTAGGCTTTAGAAACTCGAACCTACGTCAGAGGGTTTACTACCTTACTAGAGGGAAGTGAAGGTTCCGTTTGGTAAGTTATAGTACCATTAGGTTCAGATACGGGTTTGGTCATTACGGCTTCTTCTACTTCAACTTACCAAAACACTTTTACATGTTCTGGAAGATCTCGATTGTGTGTACTTTCTACAGGAAAAGTAAAATCCCCTGACCTTACACTTTCATCTTTCAGTTCTTTGTGGACCTCATTGTCCTTTTAAACCGGAACCTCATGCCTAACTTCGTCCCGTTTCCGATTGTCTCAAAATCTTCTCTTACGTGACCAGTCACGTTTGTGGGAGAAGGTTGTCGTGTTCTCCTCTGAGATGTCTACCCGTGGTGGTCTACCAGTTGTGGCTTTGGCCTAACTAATATAAGAAAAGTCGGTTTCTACTCCTTCGAGATATGTCAGTCGCTTCTGTTCTGCTCCTCGACTGACACCGAGTCTAGTACTTAAGGAATGCCGGTTTAAGTCTGAATTTTACTTCTGTCATTCCTTTTGGTGATCTTGTACGTCCATACTGGATTCAGTTTAGGAGATACTAATATGTCGCCTTCACTCTTTATTTAAGTTCCCTAATCTTGACTATCTGACTCACGGACTACTACATACCTGTCTGCAAGTACTGTAACATATCCTCTACTCTTAGTTCTGGTAGGGGTTCTTTTCTTTTCGTTTTTACGTTTTACCGATAGCCTCGTCCGGAAGGTTTATCGACGCCTTTCTTCTCTTCACTTTTCGTTTCCTCTTTTCCTCTCTATATTGGTAAACTTACGTCTCAAGGTTTCTTATCGTTCCTCCCTATTCTTTCGGAAAGAGTCACAGTACGTTTCTTTATCTCCCTTTGGAAGTTTACCCTTCCTGATTACTAGAGTAGTTCTTTTAATCTCTATACTTCCCTTGTAAAGTACGTTTTCTACCCGTGTTTTTTCCTATATTTACCATACCTGGATTGTTTTCGTCTTCTATAATTCTGCACCGTTCTTATGTCTCTTGATATGTTTTTCCTAGAAGTACTGGGTCTTTTAGTGTCACCATAATATTAAGTTGATCTCGGTCTGTAGGACCTTACGTTTCAGTTCACCCGGAATCCTTCGTAGTGCTACTTGTTTCGATCACCTTCACTACTTTAAGGTCAACTCGATAAAGTTTAGGATTCTCTACTAAGTCACTTTAACGACGTGAGTTTAACCATTTGAGTCGTCAACGGTGTCCTGACCTTTTCCAGTCAAAAGTAAGGTTACGGATTCTTTCCGTTACGATTTCTTACGAGGTTGATGACATGTTAACGTGAGTAGAGTGTACGATAATTTCATTTCGAGTTTTAGTAGGTTCGGTCCGAAGTTAGCATGTAATTGATACTTGAAGGTCTACAAGTCCGACCTAAATCTTTTTTAGTCTCCTTGGTCTCTAGTTTAACGGTCGTAGGTGACCTAGTAACTTCTTCGTTCTCTCAAGGTCTTTTTGTAGATGAAAATGAAATAACTGATAAAGTTTCGAAAACTGATACACCTAGTGTTGTATGACACCTTTTAAGACTTTCTCTACCTTTTTACGGTCTCAGGTGGAGGTCGTCGGTCCCTAAGTTGGACTTCTCTCCCTGTCACAACCTCTACTCTGTCGGAGAGTCAAAAGAACCTGACGGATAAATTAAGTTCAAATTCTAAGAGAAGACTGTTTGTTGATTAGAGTTTTTATATGTTCGTTACGGACGTCGATTTAAGGTCTTTTTATTTACTGGGTTAGTTTTTTACCCGGTTTATTGATTTATCTGTAAAGAGGTTTCTTCTGTTTACCTACCGATTGTTTGTGTACTTTTCTACGAGTTGTAGTGAGTAATAATCTCTTTACGTTTAGTTCTGGTGTTACTCCATGGTGAAGTGTGGTCAGTCTTACCGACACTATGTCTTCAGACGTTCGTTATTTACGACCTCTCCCACACCTCTTTTCCCTTTGGAGAACGTGACAACCACCCTTACGTTTGATCACGTCGGTGATACCTCTTGTCACACCTCTAAGGAATTTTTTAACGTTTATCTTGACGGAATACTGGGTCGTTAGGGTGACGACCCGTATGTGTGACTCCTTTGGTCTTAACTTTCTCTGTGTACAAGGGGTTACAAGTAGCGTCGTGACAAATATTATCGGTCCTGTACCTTTGTTGGATCTACAGGTAGTCGTCTACTTACCTATTCTTTCGTCACCATGTATATGTGTTACCTCATAATGAGTCGGTAATTTTCCTTATGTAAACTTAGTCAAGATTACTCTACCTACTTGGACCTCGGCTAATATGTCTCACTTCATTCGGTCTTTCTTCTTGTGGTTATATCATGTGATTGTGTATATATACCTTAAATCTTTCTACCATTACTACTAGGACATACCCTCTGTCGTTTTTTCTGTGTCTACACATCTCGTCTGAAAACCTGAGACTCCCTCTCCCTCTCCCTCTCCCACCCTACTAAACCCTCTTACCGTAACTTTGTACATACGATAGTACATTCTTTACTTAGTGGTCAGATACAAGCTACGTCCTATGTCCTACGAACCCCGACAACGTGTCCCTACTAGGTCTCTCTACTATACCCCACCCTCTACCCTCCCCCCAAGTACAAACCCTTGAGAACATGTGGGCACCACCTAAGTACAGTTACATACCGTTTTGGTTGTGTCATAACATTTCATATTATTTCATTTTTATTTTTAATTTTTTTTTTTTCTAAGGGAAAATATGAAAATATTTTTGTAATCCAGTCTCCAAGCTATAAGTCAAGGGGGAGTGGTTCTAAATAATAGAGGCATTTAGTAACAACGAGAAGTTTGTCTCAAGGACGAAGTCGCTAAGAGAGTCTTAGTCGAAATGGTAGATAATAGATGAAGGAGAATACACAGGATATCAATTGAACACTAATGTAACATTGAGTACGATGTAAGGAGTCAAATAAAGAATAGAAAGATTTAGGACAAACGGGGATTGTAGGACTCGAGTGATAGAGAATTTTTCCGAATATCGCTATCATAGAGATTTTAAGGATTGGAGATATTCGATATCATTTTATATGATCGTAATGTTGTAACGAATTTAGAAGTCGAAGATTGATAAAATTAATAAAGATTCGGGATTTAAGTCATTTGAGGAAACGGTATTTGTAAAAGGAGTGTTTATCCGAAGTCTATTGTTAGGGAGGGTACCGTAGTTCGATGTCGGATACACGAGTAGGACCTTGTGGGAAAACATTTTCAGGAACTTGTTTACAGTTACTAAAAAATACATAATAAGAGACTCGTGTCGACGTCCGAAACACGGAAGAGTACGAGGAGAGTTCTTGTTATTCGTGGAATTATAAGGAAAAGTCAGTTGAGTCGGTTCCTCTCCTTTTTTGTTCGGTCTTAATGTTCCGGAAGTAGGACCCAGACACGGACACCTTACTCCTCTCCCCTGACCCTGGCACGGAGGTAAAACAATTATTACGGATTGTGTCGAGAGCTGTCTTTATGGTCTGGTGGACTGTACGGAGGATTCTTTAGACATACGTCCAGTCCTTCGTTGTCAATAATGACTTGTACCTTGTTGTCTGACCAAGGTTTAGTCCTTTCCTCATTCAGTTCCGACATATAGAACTGGGACGAATAAATGGAATATACGTCTCATTTAGTACTTTTTGACCCGACCTACTTCGTGTTCTACCTTAGTTCTAACGGCTCTCCTTATAGTTATTGGAGTCTATGCGTCTTCTGTGGTGGGAATCCCGTCTTTCGTTTCTTGATTTCTCGGAGAACTACTTTCACTTTCTCCTTTCACTTTTTTTTTTAACGGAATTTGATTTGGAGTCTTTTGATTCTAGTACCGTAGACCAGGGTAGTGAAGTACCGTTTAACTACCCCTTTGTCACCGTTGTCAAGACTGAAATAAAACCCCTGAGGTTTTAGTGATGTCAAACATTGACGTCGGAACTTTAATTTTCTACGAAAGAGGGACGTTCTTTTCGAGACTGTTTGTATCTGTTGTACAATTTTCATTTCTGTGATGAAACGGTTGTTTTCAGGTAGATCAGTTTGATACCAAAAAGGTCACCAGCACATACCTACACTCTCAACCTAATATTTCTTTTGACTCATTGTTTCTTAACTACGAAAACTTGATTACCACAACCTCTTCTGAGAACTGTCAGGGAACCTGACGTTCCTCTAGGTTGGTCAGGTAGGATTTCCTTTAGTCAGAACTTATATGCAACCTTCCTGGTCACGACTCCGACTTTGAGGTTATGAAACCGTTGGACTGCGTTTCTTGACTGGGTCAACTTTTCTAGAACTACGACTCTTTCTACCTTCCGTCACCCTTTTCGTCTGTCGTCTCCTACTCCACCAACCTACCGTAGTGGATGAGTTACCTATACATAAACTCATTTGAGACTCTCGACAACTGTCTGTCCCTCCGGACCACATGACCTCAGGTACTCCACCGTCTTTCACCCTATACTGACTCACTGACTTAACTTGACTTGACTTTTCGTAGGACCTAAATTAGAAAAGGGATTCCGATAAAGAACGAGATTCTTACACAACGGTAGACAAGTCGAGTCAAGTCAAGTCAAGTCAACGAGTCAGCACAAGCTGAGAAACTCTGGGGTACTTAGTGTCGTAAGGTCCGGAGGGACAGCTAGTGGTTGAGGGCCTCAAGTGAGTCTGAGTGTAGGTAGCTCAGTCACGATGTTAGGTCGGTAGAGTAGGAGACAGTAGGAGAAGAGGAAGACGTGGGTTAGGGAGGGTCGTAGTCTCAGCAAAGGTTACTCAGTTGAGAGACGTACTCCACCGGTTTCATGATCTCAAAGTCGAAATCGTAGTAAGGAAGGTTTCCTTAGGGTCCCAACTAGAGGAAGTCTTACCTGACCAACCTAGAGGAACGTCAGGTCCCCTGAGAGTTCTCAGAAGAGGTTGTGGTGTCAAGTTTTCGTAGTTAAGAAGCCGTGAGTCGAAAGAAGTGTCAGGTTGAGAGTGTAGGTATGTACTGGTCTCCTTTTTGGTATCGGAACTGATCTACCTGGAATCAGTCATTACAGAGACGAAAACTTATACGATAAATCCAACCAGTATTGAAAAGAAGGTTCCTCATTCGCAAAAATTAAAATACCGACGTCAGCGGTAGACGTCACTAAAACCTCGGGGGGTTTTTATTTTAGTCTGTGAGAAAGGTGTCAAAGGGGTGGATAAAGGGTACTTAACTACCCTGGTCTATGGTACTAGAAGTAAAAAACTTACAACTCGAAATTCGGTTGAAAAAGTGAGAGGAGAAAGTGAAAGTAGTTCTCCGGAAAATCGAGGAGAAGTGAAAGACGGTATTCCCACCACAGTAGACGTATAGACTTCAATAACTATAAAGAGGACCGTTGGAACTAAGGTCGAACACAAAGAAGGTCGGGTCGCAAAGAGTACTACATGAGACCTATATTCAATTTATTCGTCCCACTGTTATATGTCGGAACTGTATGAGGAAAAGGATAAACCTTGGTCAGACAACAAGGTACAGGTCAAGATTGGTAACAAAGGACTGGACGTATGTCTAAAGAGTTCTCCGTCCAGTCCACCAGAACATAAGGGTAGAGAAAGTCGTAAAAGGTGTGAAATAACACTAGGTGTGTCAGTTTCCGAAACCGTATCAGTTATTTCGTCTTTATCTACAAAAAGACCTTGAGAGAACGAAATAGGTACTAGGTCGTCTACAACCGTTAAACTAGAGAGAAGGAGACGGAAAAGATTTTGGTCGAACTTGTAGTCCTTCAAGATCAAGTGTATAACGACTTCGGACCGAACCTCTTAAAACTCGTAATGTAATGATCGTACACTCTACTCACGTCAACACCTCATCAAACTCGTAAGAAACCGTAACGGAAAGAAACCATAACCTTATTTTTGACTGAAAAAGGTCAGGACACCGGCGACGACTCAAAAGGTTTAAACGACTCACGTCGTGAAAGTGTTGTAGTAGAAAGTCCTAAACTTTGTCGAGTTGACCTTAAGGTAGTACAGGTGATCGAAACAAGTGTCACTACGGAAGATTCCGGGTGAACTTAAGTGTAAGGTCCTACAGACCGAGATCTACTCACTAGTGTGGTAGCACTAATAGACCCAGAACTTCTAGAAACAAAATGTCAAGAAGACACATAAGAATGGTGGAGAAGAATTAAAGAAGACGAACACAATCCAGGTATGGTAAAGACAGGAAATAGCTCGGGTAGAAACGTACTTTACAAGGGAACCATAGAGATTAAAAGAACTTCTNAAAATAACTTCTCTAGAGATCAGAAAGGGTAAAACAACAAAAGAAGACAAAGAAACGTGACTAGTGACTCCTTCCGAAAGAATAGAGAAGAACGATAAGAAACCTTGAGACATAAGTCTACAAATATAGAAAGAAAGAGAGGAAACGAAAAGTGAAGAGAAGAAAAGTGTTAATAAACATTCCGGTGGGGTCTTTCGGTAAAAAGAGAAAACCTAAACAAAAGGTACCCTTACCAGAACTAGGGACAGAGGACATGTTACAGTGCTTGGAGTCAGGTATCAAGTAGTCCGTAACATAGATAGTCTAGATCCGGGAATTTAGATAAGGAGTAAAGGTGACATATTAGTATTCCCTAAACTAAATCCGGTATGGACTTACCAGATCGTCAAAAGGGATGAAAGAAGTTAAACTCAGACTTAAACCATTACTCATCAAGTACTAGACTCGGTGTCAGTCGAGGACCAGAACAAAAACAACTGACATATCTCGAAGAGGTAGAAACCGACGTTTCTTATATTAGTTAGACTAAAGTCGTAACTGGTAGACCACTACAGGTACACATCTCGGAAGAGAACACAACGACCTTCTCCTACAAAACGAGACTGGTCACGTAAAAGAACCGTTTTGAGATAATTAGAAACGGGACGAAGTAAGACATAAGGTTCCGGTTTAAACGGACAATGAGGTCCACAAAGAACTGAAGGATGAAAACGTAAGGTCAGGGAATATTACTTTTCCTGTAGAAAAAATCCACAATCAAGATTTTCCATAACATCTAGAAGTATCTTTGCAAGTTGAAGTCGAAGAAGTCGTAATCACAAACCTCGTATCTGAACCTAATGACACCATAACTTACCGAACGGAACCTTTGTTTGTCTCTAGTAAGACTGCAGAAACTCTGACGTAGGGTCATGACGTAAAACCTCAGAAAACAACTGGTACTACCGATGAGGTAAAGAAGACTCCCTAAGGACTGACGTCATCATCTATATTACCAGTAGACTAAATTTAAGTGGTTAAGGTCAGGTAAAATCAAGTGACTAAGGATCTTACAGTTACAAGTGAGAACGGTAGAGAACAAACTGGTGAAGGTTNCAGAAAACAACTGGTACTACCGATGAGGTAAAGAAGACTCCCTAAGGACTGACGTCATCATCTATATTACCAGTAGACTAAATTTAAGTGGTTAAGGTCAGGTAAAATCAAGCGACTAAGGATCTTACAGTTACAAGTGAGAACGGTAGAGAACAAACTGGTGAAGGTTAAACGGAACTAAGTACCTGGACTGTAAGGTCCAAGGATACGTTATAACGAGAAATGTCGTAGCCTGGAACGAAGATAGTGGTCAGTGTAGGTGTTGACCCATAACAAAAACGAGACCGAGGTAGAGAAGTAAGAAAGACCTCAACAAAGAGGTGACTAGAGGTCATCGTATAACCCGTGGATGACTGGACCCTTCAAGGAGAAAGTCATAGGATAGTAAAACGGAAAAGTATGACAAGTACCCTAAGAGTTCCGTTCTTATGACTTCACCAAACGGTAAGGGAAAAGGTCACATGGTGTAAGACAGTCAGGAGAGGTGGTACTGGGTGGGTAGAACCCAACGGGGCGCCCGTACCGAATCAAAGTAACTTAATCTGTTACGACACCAGGGTCACATTAATCTAACTGATCAAAAGACACTTATACCAAAACGCACAGACGGGAGACTGAGGGAGATCGTTGTGGAAGGTAGAATGAACCCAAAGAGAATGGAACCCGCACCCCATAGAGAAGTGTCGACGAGGTCGTTTCGCGTCGGCGACGAGGAATGGAACCTGCTCCCCATAAAGGAGTGGTGGTGCGAAGGACTGAAGTTGCACCCTATCGAGGATATCCGGGAGGACGCGGCGTGTCGGTGCCGAGGAACCTGTACCCCAACGAGGAGGACCGGTAGGTATCTCTAACTGTTATCTTTATCAAAACAGAAAATTCGGACTTTAAAATCCCGTCTGTATATATACGTTAAGGACCAATTCTTTACTTGTTAAGAAATTATTTGGTGGAAGGAACTTTGTTGTATATTTTTCATCGTTTTCATGCGCTTGACCGTGATAACTGTAAGATGTCCTTTTAAAGAAATTGGTTCACGACACGACACGAATCAACGGACAGACTGAAAATGACTGGGTACCCGATCTAGATCGAGTGGTCCGAGGAGACAGGTACCCCTAAGAGGTCCGTTCTTATGACCTCTCACAAAGATACGGGATGAGGTCCCTTACAAGGGTTGGGTCCCTAACTTAGGTCCAGAGGACACGATACCCACCTAAGAAATGGTAGACTTGGTGTCCCTTTAGGTGATGTTAAAATAAAGGGGACCTCTTCTTTTACCGTTGAGTGAGGTCATAAGAACGAACACTTTAGGGTGCCATCTTCTCGGGTCTTCTGATGTCAGACACCCCAACGTTTCTCCACCTGTGGTGAGTCACTGATTCGTCGGTACGTGTGTTGAAATGAACCGAGTACAATATAAAAAGTACAATGGAGACCTGTGTCAGAGTGATTACCAAGGTAGGTTCAAGAAGAAAGAGGTTACAAAAGTAACTATAAATTTGAAGGAAATAACATACCTTTTTGTGATATAAAAGGAAAAGGAAAAGAGATTGTGAGTTTTGTGAAGACTATAGTCTACACACTAAAAAGAGGGGGTGTTGTTGGTCAAGAGGTTGTGGTCGACCGACAGGAACTCGTCAAGTGAAGTCTGTGATAACCTCAATTGTATCTGAAGTCTCCAATTCCCAAGTCACGGTGTTCTGACGTGGGGAGAAATCTACGGTTGGTTTCTAGGTCAAAAGATCAGGTCCCCAGTGACACTGATTAGTCGATTTTTAGTTGTAAAGGTATTGGGACAAGAACCTAAGTTATGAAACGATCCTACTGAGTGTCTTGAATCCTTTTTTCGAAAGAATGATTACAACTAATTAATGTTTTCTATAAAATTCCCTACGTTTATTTGTTTGTCTATTTCTCTACGTACGTCACCCCAGGACTTCCCATGAATAACGTCCTCGAAGGTAGGGGAACCTGAACTTCATGTGGGGTCGTTGACCTATACATTTGGTTGAATCTTCGATAGATTTAGGGTATGGAATCCCTATAAATACATGAGTACTAACTAATAGTTGAGTAAAGGTCGAGGTGATGAGAGAACCACCCCCGTATCCCGACTTTTATAAGATTAGTACAGAACCAGAAAGATTGAGTCGGGTGACTCGAAGTGAAGTAATCTTGTTTACCATGAAATAATAGTAGGTCCTTTAAGGTTCCCTCAATCCTAGAGTCACAGTTTACGAGGATACAGAATCCTTTGATGTTCTCAAAATCCATAAAACACAGTTCTTCAATTCAGTTTCAGGTTGATAATTGTCCTTTACCCCCCCCGTGTCCATTTAAAAAATTTTTAGAAAAGAATTACAGAAAAATTTATATATATAAAAAGAATAAAGTGTTAGGTAGGGGACCAGAGATAGGTGTCTGGGGAATGTCGTTTAACTCGGGTAGAAAAAAAAAAAAAAAAGCATAAGTGATTAGACCCCATTTACTTTGAGATAACATTCTCCGTTTACAGGTCAACCAGAACCCTATATCAGTTTATTAACGAACGTATAGGGACCGCCATCACCCCTTTCTCTCTGTTACTCAAAGACGGACGGTACACTTTAACCCGTCGTTCTGACCTTTTCTGAGAGTCCCATATGAATTATAAATCAAAAATTCTTAATGATAAATATCTTTGTTAATAATCCGGATAGGAAACCCTTATTGTCATTTTCAATGTCACCTACCAGTCAATGACTGTGATCCTTGTCTTAACACTGAGAGATTGTTCTTCTGTCCATTCTGTACTACCTTTGACTGATTCTTACGTCGTCTACGTCATGATCCCTCTTTATTCTATACGGAGACTACCCCGACACCCGTGTGCCTTACCTATGTACCTTGTATTTCAACAAGACGTTATTAAAAATTTCTAGAGTCCTTACCTTTTAGACCAAGTTCAAGGCTATGACCCATTAATATATACTTACTTTTAAAAATAATGTCTATAAATTTTTTTTAGTATAAGATTTACAAGTCAGACTATTTTGTATTCGGTACATCGAATGTAAACTAATAAAAGTTACTAGTCTTACAGTTAAAAATAGATATATACAATCATTCTATCTCAGTAAGTAAATCAAAGAACTAAAGTTTTACGTAATCTTAAATTTAGAAAGTATTTATATTCTATAGTTAAAAAAGACTTCGATGTTAAGGATTCCCGTCTATATTTTTAATGGGAATGAGTTATTAAAACTGATTGAAGTAGAAAAAAGAAAGGAAGTTAACGGTGAAAGTAAGGTTAAAAGGAAAAACAAGGTTTGTGTAAAATCTTCTTTCTTTGACTCTATTAATCTATATGATCAAAGTTTATTAAAATTTTCTTTGTGGGGGATACTTAATTAAACCCCTCGTTATCAGGAATCTAGAGTTTTCTTTAATTTTCAATAGATAATATTTTAAACCATATCAACTTGTCTTTATGTTCCATTGTTATAAATGTTCCATTTCATAAACTTGTTATATAAAGAAACGGTACCTAAATTAAATATCCCTTTCCTAGAATAGAGTCTAAAGACAATATTAATCTATCGATTTGTTTGTAGGTATGTCGTATATTATTTGAACGATTTGAACGAGAACGTCATTATCTAAGATAGACTTTTAAATTTCTTTTCAGAAGACTCACTGTACTTATTTAGTTACACTCAAATTTCTTTTTCTTCCGAAGTTATAGCGCGTTACAGAGACTAAAGGATTTAAGTAAGAAAGAATTTAGGACTTTTTATTCAGGACTTACTTAGTCCTGTGTTAAGAAATGTTACTTAAAATGGTATTTTAAGTAAGATGTCTCGTACCAACTGTGACACACGTCTTTCTCTTGAATTAGAAAGAATATCAATAATAATAATGGAACTGTTCATCTCTTTATTATTCCTTCGTATACTAACCTTACCGAACTTCCCTTGTACCGTCCATTCTTACTTATTTTAAACGAGAGGACGAATTTTACAATTTTAAGATTTAAATTTATTTCTTTCTTATCAAGATATAATACGTATATTTGTGTTAATTTTATGAAAACAATTAGTACTTTACGTTCGTTCCCCAAGCAATTTAATACATTCGGAATTATTCCTTAACAGTGTCTAGGACTTAGTAGAACACACGGTGTCGATTATATATGTAATAAAAATTCTTAGAATATGAGTAAATCAGTTTGGTACATAAAATCGTAAATAACATTACGTTACAGGTAATTATTACCTCAACAGCGATTTTCAGGTCCTATAGAAAGGTAAATAATGTTTTCTGTATTTCTTGGAGGTTCTTACTTACTTCCTAAGTAATTAATTTAGTCTTGTGTTAAAAATCCATATATCGTACGAACTCGTTTACAGGTGTGACATAAGTCATTCTACTATTTATTCTGTGACAACGAAGATAAATCACTTTCACTTCTGTCCTTTTATTAATGTTGTTGTACGATTTATGATTCTATTCGACATTAGATATACGTCAATCTTCCCTCCTCTTTGTAAATATCAATTACTCTTTTCATAAGTTTCTTTGTCACTATAAATTTGAGTTAGAACACTATTTCCGGGTTGTCATCTACACTTTTTTGACACTTCCATGAAAAACTATTAAATAGTTTATAACACCAGTTAATTTAAAAATTTGTTCACTAAATATATTCATCTAAAAGTAAGGTATTATTAACAAGACCAGTGTCAATACTCACTATCTAAATGTATTCCTCTTTGACCTTTACTCCTGTTGTAAATATTCCGACAACTTATTCAAGTGTGTTATCTTCTGACCCATACTTGTTTCAACACCTTTAATTTTACCTGTTCCTTTTTCTAAGTTGTATCATTCATTACAATCTCTATTCTAGATCTCTTAAGTCTCATTTCATTTAACAGTCACAAAGTCTTTTGTATATTTTTATAGTTTCTTAATTTATATATATGTATATATTTGATGTTTTTAGTTAAACTCTACAACGTAATGAAAAAAATCCTGAGAGTATTTAATAGTTTCTAATAACGATGACAACAAGTCAGCAATCCAATACAGGTTAAGAAACGTTAGGGTACCTGACGTCGTCCGGTCCGAAGGGACAGGTAGTGATAGAGGGACTCAAACGAGTTTGAGTTGAGGTAATTCATCCACTATGGTGGGTTGGTAGAGTAGGAGACAGTGGGAAAAGAGGAGAACGAGAGTTATAACAGGTCAAAGTCCCATAAAAGATCGTTCTACCGCGAAGTGTAGTCCGCCGGTTTCATGACCTCGAACTTGAAGATGTAGTCAGGAAGGTTGCTTATCAGTCCTGACGAAAGGAAATCCTAACTACCAAAACTAGAGCGACGACAGGTTCCCTGAGAGTTCTCAAAGAAGGTCGTGGTGTAAATCTTTCATAGTTAAGAAACCACGAGTCGGAAAAATACCAGGTTGACAGTATAGACATGTGATGACCTTTTGTCCTTTTTGACAATTGAAACTGATATTCCTGTAAAGAGTCGTTTCACTGTGGAGACGGAACATTATACGACAGATCCGAACAGTATCAAAAATAAAGTTTCTCGTTCACGGAAAATTAAAACACCGATTTCAGTGGTAGACACCAATAAAATCTCGTGACGGTGACAAAGGTAAAACGGGGGTAGATAAATGGTGAAGTCATAACGACGGAACTCTTGGGGTACTTGTCATACTTTTTCGTTTTACTATCCTATGACTTTCTCCTTGAAGGGTCCAGTCATCCACGGGTTATACGATGACCTCTAGTCACCTCTTTATTGAGGTCTTTCTTGCTGCTCTACCTCGGTCTTGTTTTCGTTATGGGTCAACACCTACACTGACCACTATCTTCGTTCCAGGCTACGACATTTCTCGTTATAACGTATCCTTGGACCTTACAGTCCAGGTACTTAGTTCCGTTTAACCTTCACCAGTTTGTTCTCTACCGTTTTCACTTGAAACTGTAAGATCTTTAGTCACTTGATTTTACCTGACCTTACCCACTTAAATTTAGTCTACTGACAATATAGATGATGACGCCCGTCCTTAGGAAGTCTTCTTTACCTCATCGGTAGTACCAGTTGTTTTCTCAGGCTTTACGTCATGACCCTACGTCAGAGTTTCTGCAGTCTTACTAGAGACAAGTAAAGGTTCCGTTCGGTAAGTTATGGTGTCATTGGGTTCAGATACGGGGTTGGTCATTGCGACTTCTTCGACTTCAACTTGCAAAGATACTTCTAGATGTTCTGGAAAATCTTGATTGTGGGTTTTTTCTACAGGAAAAGTAATATTCCCTGACCTTACGTTTTCATCCTTCAGTTCTTTGTGGACCTCATTGTCCGTTTAAACCGGAACCTTATACCTTACTTCGTCCCGTTCCGATTATCTCAAAACGGTTCTTTTACGTGACCAATATCGTTTGTGGGAGAAGGTTGTTGTGATCTCTTCTGAGATGTGTACCTGTAGTGGTCTACCAGTTGTCGCTTTAGTCTAACTAATATAAGCAACGTCGGTTTCTACCTCTTCGAGATATGTCAGTCGTTTTGTTCTGGTCCTCGACTGACACCGAGTCTAGTACTTGAGGAATAACGGTTTATGTCTGAATTTAACTTCTTTCATCACTTTTAGTGATCTGGTAAGTCCATACCGGATTTAGTTTAGGGAATACTAATATGTCACCTTCACTCCTTATCTAAATTCCCGGATCTAGACTATCTATCTCACGGACTACTTGATACCTGACTCCAAGTACTGTAACATTTCCTCTGTCCGTAGTTCTGGTAGGGGTACCTTTTCTTTAGGTTTTTTCGTTTTACCGACAGACCCCACCGGAATGTTTATCGACAATTTCTTCTCTCCTCTTTTCGTTTCCTCTTTTCCTTTCTATATTCGTAGACTTACGTCTCAAGGTTTCTTATCGTTCTTCTCTATTCTTTCGGAAGGAGTCACTAGTCACGTTTCTTTATCTCCTTTTGTTGTTTTACCCTTTCTGATCTCTAGAGAAGTTCTTTTAATCTCTATGGTTCCCTTGTAAAGTACGTTTCTGCCCGAGTTGTTTCTTGTCTTCACTATACCTGGATTGTCTCCGTCTTCTATAATTCTTCTCCACCGTTCTTATGTGTCTTCTTGACATGTTTTTTCTAGAAGTTCTGGTTCTATTAGTACCACCACATTAGTGAGTGGATCTCGGTCTATAGGACCTTACACTTCAGTTCACCCGGAATCTTTAGTAGTGATGTTTCGATCACCTCCACTACCTTAAGGTCAACTCGATAAAGTTTAGGACTCTCTACTACGACACTTTCACGACGTGAGTTATACGGTCGTTTAAACCTTTTGAGTCGTCACCGGTGTCCTGACCTTTTCTAGTCAAAAGTAAGGTTATGGTTTCTTTCCGTTACGGTTTCTTACGAGTTTGATGACGTGTCAAAGTGATTAGAGTGTACGCTCATTTCATTACGAGTTTTAAGGGGTTCGGTCCGAAGTCGTTATACACTTGACTCTTGAAGAACTACAAGTTCGACCAAAATCTTTTCCGTCTCTTTGTTCTCTAGTTTAACGGTTGTAGCCGACCTAGTACCTATTTGGTTCTCTCAAGGTCTTTTTGTAGATAAAGACGAAATAACTGGTAACGTTTCGGAAACTGAAACGCCTAGTGTTATTTGACAGGGTTTAAGACTTTCTCTACCCTATGGTCTGGAGTACTGGACGGAGATCTCTTTGGATATACGTCTAGTCCTTCGTTGTCAAACTTAACCTGTACCTTGTTGTTTGACCAAGGTTTATCCCTTTTACTCATGCAGTTCCGACATATAACAGTGAGACGAATAAATTGAATATACTTGCGACCCGACCTCCTTCGTGTTCGACATTAGTTCTAACGACCCTCTTTATAGTTATTGGAGTCTATACGTCTACTGTGGTGGGAATACCGTCTTCCATTTCTCCTTGATTTTTCGGAGAACTACTTTCACTTTCTCCTCTCACTTTTTCAACCGAATTTTGAGTTGTAAGTCTTTTACTTCTAGTAACGTAGACCAGGGAGTGAAGTACCCTTTATCTACTCCTTTGTCACCTTTGTCACAGTCTGAAATAAAAAAACCCGAGGTTTTAGTGACGTCTACTACTGACGTCGGTACTTTAATTTCTGCGAATGAGGAACCTTCTTTTTCAATACTGGTTGGATCTATCGTACAAGTTTTCGTCTCTGTAATGAAACGGTTTTTTCCAGGTAGATCAGTTCCGATACCAAAAACGACACCAGTACATACCTACACTCTCAACCTGACACTTTTTTCGACTCGTGGTTTCTTAACTACGAAAACTTGACACCACAACCTCTTCTGAGAACTCTGAGGGAACCTGACGTTCCTCTAAGTTGGGCAGGTAAGACTTCCTCTAGTCGGGACCCTAAAGAAACCTTCCTTATTATAATTTCGACTTTGAGGTCATGAAACCGGTGGAGTACGCTTCTCAACTGAGTAACCTTTTCTAAGACTACGACCCTCCCTAACCCCCGTCCTCCTCTTCCCCTGCTGTCTCCTACTCTACCGACCTACCGTAGTGACTGAGCTACCTACACTCAGACTCACTTAAGGCCCTAAACCACTACCTGTCCTTTCGGACCGTACGACGCTAAGTACCTCAGTGTTTCTCAACCTATGCTGACTCCCTGACTTGACTTGACTTGACTTAAATGGTACTCCACTACCCTGGTCTCAGGTACTACAACCAAAAAACTTACAAATCAAAATTTGGTAGAAAAAGTGAGAGGAGAAAGGGGAAGTAGTTCTCCGAAAAATCAAGGAGAAGCGAAAGACGGTAATGTCACCATGGTAGACGTATAGACTCCAACGACTACAAAGAGGACCTTTAGAACTAGGGTCGAACACTCAGTATGTCGGGTCTTAAAGTGTACTATATGAGACGGACACCCGAGGGACCACCAAGTCAACCATTTCTCTAGTAGACATTACGGTTTCTGGATACAAGTCAGGGACCCACCCCTTCTAAGAAACTTTGTCCCGTACTGGTGAGTGGGAACATCAGAACGGATGTCTTACGTTACCTGTCTCCTTGGACTGTCCGATATCAGGTACCCCAGCGTGTCATAGTCTGTACTTATTTCAACGAATCGTGTGTGTATGTGAGACGTATATTAAATTTATTCGTCTCACTGTTGTATGTCAGAACCTCATAAGGGAAGGGTTAAAACTTGGTCAGACAATAAGGTACTGTCCGAGATTGACAAAGAAGAACAGGACGTATGTCCAAAGAGTACTCCGTACAGTCCACCAGACCATCAGGGCAAAGAAATTCTTAAAGGGTGTCAAAAAAAACATTAGGTATGTCAGTTTCCAAATTGTATCAGTCACTTCGTCTTCATCTAAAAAAAAATTTAAGGAAACGAAAAAATTACTAGGTCCTATACAACCGTCAAACTAGAGACAAAGGAGACGGAAAAGATTTTGATCAAACACGTAGACTTTCAAGAACCATGCACATGACAACGTTGGAGTGAACTGCCTAAACGCCGTATTGAAACGATTGTACACTTTACTCACCTTGACATACCATTAAACTTGTAAGAAACCATAACGGAAAGAAACCCTAACCTTACTTTTGAAAAAGGTCAGGACACTGGTGACGACACAAAAGGTTTAAACGACTGTATAACTCACGTCGCGAAATTGTTGTAGTAGAAAACCCTAAACTTTATCAAGTTGACTTTAAGGTACTAGAGGTGATCAAGACAAACACCTACTGAATGTTATGTCAATCAATTAAAAGAGTGTCAAAACCTCTAATCTTCAAGTTCTCATTCGAAAGTTGACCCTGGTCAAACCAAAGAGGAAATCACTTTATACTCACCAAGGATCAACACGATTCGGATCAGACACAGAACTGACACGAAATCTTATACACACATATACATACGTATATACTATATATAGTTATAGATATATACAACGAAACGTTTACCGACGTAAGAACGAAATAGAAGTGTACTGAACGAGACACGGATACATAGGGACCACAGAGAAGTGAATGAAATTTCGGTGATCAGTAAAACCTAATTCAAAGGTAGGAATACTTGTAAATTGGATTCAATAAGAAAATTTCTGGACAGAGGTTTATGTCAGTGTAACCCCCAATTCCGAAGTTATATATATAAACCCACCCCCGGTGTTAAGTCAGGTATTCTCTACACAATGTAAACCTACAAAAGTAGATGTTCACACACCCCTTTTAAAAAAAATTACACGACCTACCACTTTGTTCCGGTGACTCGACTACCCAATTAAACAATTTCGTGCGTCAAATCATTACACACTTCATCCTTCTTTTACAAGAGTAATGGGATAAAGTTTCCATATAATTAGTCAGGGAATGGTATTATTTATAAATAAAGAGTGAGTGGATTTGAAATTACATTCAATTACACGGAAGTAGATAGAAAAGGAAAAGATAAATTTTGTATACCGGAGTTCCAATAATGACCTCCAGACACAGACTTTAAAAATTCCCCGGATATCACCTTCACAAAATATAGTAAGAATTGGGTACTGGGGAAAAGTCTTTTATGCATCGATGGATCGAAGTAACACTGACTTTCACACCGACTCTTTACACCACAAGGACAGTTAGGTGTTTCTTTTCACTATTAGATTCACATATGATAGTGGAGTCAGTATAGTCTTTATTAACGATTATTAGACGACATAAGGTAAGATCAATAGAAATAAAATGACACTAGAGATATTTTAATGTATTTTACTAAATAAAAAGGATGAATTTGATAAATTTTGAGAATAGTTTCATTGAAAACACATATTAGAATATCTATATGAAGTAATAAAATTACGAAGGGTTCTCTGAGTCGTTATTTCTTAGGTGGATGTTTACGTCGTCTACGTTTTCGGAACCCAAGATGGAGACCAAACTCTTCTAGAGACCTCTTCCTATACCAATGGATGAGGTCATAAGAACGACCCTCTTGGAGTACCTCTCTCCTTAGACTACACTATGTTAGGTACTTCAACGTTTCTCAACTTGTACCGAATCAATGGTTCGAAGTTATAAAATAACCATCGCAAGTGTAGTCAAGTCAAGTCTAGTCAGTGAGTCAGTACAGGTTGAGAAACGTTGGGGTACCTGACTTCGTACGGTCCGGAGGGACATGTAGTGGTTGAGGACCTCGAATGAGTGTGAGTACAGGTAACTCAATCACTACGTTAAGTTGGTAGAGTAGAAGATAGCAGGGGAAGAGGGGGGTTCGAAGTTAGAAAAGGTCGTAGTCTCAGAAAAGTTTACTCAGTCAAGGAGAGTAGTCCACCAGTTTCATAACCTCAAAGTCGAAGTCGTAGTCAGCAGGGTTACCTATAAGTTCTAACTAAAGGAAATCCTACCTGACCAACCTAGAAGAACGTCAGGTTTTCTGAGAGTTCTCAGAAGAGGTTGTGGTGTCAAGTTTTCGTAGTTAAGAAGTCGCGAGTCGAAAGAATCTCAGGTTTAGAGTGTAGGTATGTACTGATGACCTTTTTGGTCTCGGAACTGATCTACCTTGAAACAACCGTTTCGTTACCGAGACGAAAATTTTTACGATAGGTCTAACCAGTTTTGAAAAGGAGGTTCCTCGTTCGTAGAAAATTAAAGTACCGACGTTAGTGGTAGACGTCACTAAAACCTCGGGGGGTTTTATTTTAGACAGTGACAAAGGGTAGATAAACGGTACTTCACTACCCTGGTCTACGGTACTAGAAATAAAAGACTTACAACTCAAAATTCGGTTGAAAAAGTGAGAGGAGAAAGTGGAATTAGTTCAAGAAGAAGTGAAAGACGGTACTCCCACCACAGTAGACGTATACACTCCAATAACTATAAAGACGGTCGTTAGAACAAAGGTCGAATACAAAGTAGGTCAGGTCGTAAAGAGTACTACATGAGACGTATATTCAATTTATTCGTCCCACTGCTATAAGAAAAGGACTAAACCTTGGTCAGACAACAAGGTACAGGGAAAAATTGACAGTACAGAACTGCACGTATGTCTAAAGAGTTCTCCGTCCAGTCCACCAGACCATAAGGGTAGAGAAAGTCTTAAAAGGTGTCAAATAACACTAGGTGTGTCAATTTCCGAAACTGTATCAGTTATTTCGTCTTCGTCTAAGAAAAGACCTTGAGAGAACGAAAAAACTACTAGGTCGTCTACAACCGTTAAACAAGAGACCAAGGAGACGGAAAAGATTTAGGTCGAACTTGTGGACCTTCAAGTGTTAAGTGCATGACAACTTCGGACCGAACTTCTTAAAACTCGTAATGAAATGATCGTACACTCCACTCACTTTGACACACCAACAGACTCGTAATAAACCGTAACTAAAAGAAACCATAACTTTACTTTTGACTGTAAAAGGTCAGGACACCGGTGACGACTCAAAAGGTTTAAACGACCATATAACTCACGTCGTGAAGGTGTCGTAGTAGAAAGTCCTAAACTTTGTCGAGTTGACCTTGCGGTAGTAGAGGTCATCGAAACAAATATACTACGAAGGAGTCAGGGTGGACTGAAACGTAAGGTCCCAAGACCAAGACCATCGCATCAAATGAAAAAATACCGTTAATGAAATCAATCATAATCCCAATTTCACTTCCCTTCTTATTTACTTCTAACATTTTAAAAGGAAAATTGAGTAGTTCACCTCTCAAAACGGTAAAAAACTTATCTTTTTCGATCCAACTCCCCTTTGTTCCAGAGATTAAACTGGGAGCTCCGTCTATACGGATAATAGTTATCTCACCTTTATGTTTTACGTACTATTTCCCCCGGTTAGACCTTGAATCAGTCGTTAAAAGATAGGTTTAATTGACCAATTGACAGGTGTTAAACTTTACGACGGAATAGCTTATATTCGTAGATATATATCCAACAAAGAAGATAAAACAAGGTAATTCACCAAAAATAAAGGTCAGGACCGGATAAAAGATTATCAAAATCAAAACAAAATTCCATAAGAAATAGTAGACAACCCTTTCCGTTACCGTGGGTGAGGTCATGAGAACGGACCTTTTAGGGTTCCTGCCGCCTCGGACCATCTGACGTCAGGTACCCAGCGATTCTCAGCCTGTGCTGACTCGTTGAAGGAAAAGGGAGGGAAATAGTAGATATCTCAGATCGTATAATAAAAGAAGAAATGACACTACATAAATTAGTAACTTACTAAGAGTTTTTGTAAATGGAACAAAGAGAAGGTTTATTATATACTAAATTGCATTTTAAACACTCTAACTCCTGATTACTTTTATAAAAAGTTTTTTGAGTATTTTTGGAATATATTTAGAGAAATTAATTAGATTGACCTCACTCAAAGACGACAAACTCTTCTTTACATGTGATTCAGTAACAAAAAAAAAATGAGATAAGTATATTTTTAGTATTCATTTGTAAAACTATTTTCAAAATGTTCTTATTTGTTTCTTTTAAGAATTATTTTTTTTAGTGATTATTTATCACGTCGACTAATTTTTTTATGTAAAGGTTTATTATATAACCCCTTGTAGAATTTATAAAGACTATGAGAAACGAATGTTTAACATATACTTTAACATTACGGTATAGAGAGGGACTTAGTTATAGTAGGGAATTTCGTCACATTCTACACTAGAAATCACTTGTAATAAATAACAGATGATTCATAGGTGAAACGGAAGGATAAAGAAATATTTATAAACTTTAAGTGAGTCAAAACGTAAGAGAGTGAGGAACACACAAGATGTCTTCGTCGTGAGTGGGGGAACGTATAAAACTAAGAGAAAGGGACATCAATAAAACCGTATACATAAACCAAATTAAGATCCTTTATTTTGTAATCTCCTTCAGGCGACTCGTTAATTCTACTCAGATATACTTATGCCCCGAAGGAACCATAAAGTCGACTATCTCTTGGACGGACGTTTTGTCCTCTGGGACCAAACTAGGGACCCACCCCTTCTTGGGGACCTCTTCCTTTACCGATGTGGGTAAGGTCATAAGAACGGACCTCTTACGGTACCTATCACCTCTGACCACCCTATAACAGGTGCCCCAACCTTTCTCAGTCTGTGCTGACTCACTGATCTTGTGTGTGTGTGTGTATTCTTCCTTTTGAAAGAAACTTTGAAAAGTTATGAAATTACGTACGGAACTACACACAATTAGGGAATATTGGTACTCTTATTGACGGAACTCCTGTTACGACCGTGTATCTTTTTACCGTAATATGTTTAATATTCGGGGACTCTAAAACTCCTACAAAACTTGAGATCCACCGAAGGTACAGGACCGATAATTTTTGTCACGACACTACTTGTAACCCCATGTGCACAGAGAAAGTTAAGACCAAAGGAGCCACACATACGGGTCGTCACCCTAAAGACCCAGTATACCGTCAAGATAGAGGTCAAAAAAATTCCTCATAGGTGTGACAAGAGGTATCACCGACATGATCAAACGTAAGAGTGGTTGTCACATTCTCCCAAGGGAAAAGAAGTGGGGTAGAGGTCATAAATAACAAACATTTGAAAACCTATCGTCGGTAAGACTGTCCACACTCTACTATGAAGTAACACCCAAAGTAAACGTAAAGAGACTATTACTCACTACAATTCGTAGAAAAGTACGCAAACAATCGGTAGACATACAGAAGAAACCTCTTTACAGACAAATCAAGAAACCGGGTAAAAAAACCAACTCAGTAAATATAAAGACCTTAACTCGACGTCCGTAACGAACATATAAAAACTCTAGTTAAGAAAATGTAAACGAAACAAACGATAATAAAAGAGGGTAAGACTTCCGACAGAAAAGTGGAACGAATATCAAAGGAAGTAACACGTTTTCGAAAATTAAAATTAATCAAGAGTAAACAAATGAAAACGAAAATAAAGATAATGAGACCCTCCACCCAGTATCTCCTAGGACGATATTAAATACAGTCTCAATAAAACGGATATAAAATGAGATCCCCAAAATGTCAATACAAATCTATAAATTAGATAAAACTCAAATGAAAACACATACCACAATCTTTCACAAGATCAAAGTAAGAAAATGTTCACTGACTGGTCAAAAGGGTCGTGGTGAACAATTTCTCTGACAAAAAAGAGGTAACGTATAAGAACGGAGGAAACAGTTTCTATTCTACAGGTATCCACGCACCAAGAAACCCGAAAGATAAAACAAGGTAACTAGATATAAAGACATAAACACGGTCATGGTATGACAGAACTACTGACACCGAAACAACATATCGGACTTCAGTCCGTCCAACTAAGGAGGTCAAGGTGAGAGGAAAGAGTTCTAACGAAACCGATAAGCTCCAAAAAACATAAAGGTATGTTTAACACTTTAATAAACAAAATCAAGACACTTTTTATGGCAACCATCGAACTATCCCCCAACGTAACTTAGACATCTAACGAAATCCATCATATGAGTAAAAGTGATATAACTAAGAAGGTTAGGTACTTGTAGCATATAAAGAGGTAGATAACCACAGGAGAAACTAAATAAAGTGTTCACAAAATATCAAAAGATATATATTCAGGAAACAAAGTAATCCATCTAAATAAGGATTCATAAAATAAGAAAAATAACGTTTGCACTTACCTTACCAAAGGAATTAAAGAGAAGGACAAAAGAGTAACAATCACATATCCTTACGTTCCCTAAGGACACACAATTAAATACGTTGTAATGATATAAGTAACTAATCGAGATCATTAAAAGACCACCTCAGAGATCCCAAAAGATGCATCTCCTTGTAAAGTAAACGTTTGTCACTCAAAATGAAGAGGAAAAGGTTCGAACTTAGGAAAATAAAGAAAAAGAAGAGATAACACCGTCTTTGAAGGTCTTGATACAACTTATCATCACCACGTTCACCCGTGGAAACAGAAAAAGGACTGAGATCCCCTTTACGAAAGTTAAAAAGTGGTAACTCCTATTACAAACGACACCCAAACAGTATATATCGAAAATAATACAACTCCATACAAGGGAGATACGGACAAAAGACCTCCCAAAAATAGTATTTACCCACACCTTAAAACAGTTTCGGAAAGAGACGTAGATAATTCTATTAGTATACTAAAAACTAGGAAGTTAAACAATTACACCACATAATGTAACTAACTAAACGTCTATAATTTCTTAGGAACGTAGAGATCCTATTTCGGGTGAACCAATACTACATACTAGAAAAATTATGTAACAACCTAAAACAAACGATCCTAAAACAATTCCTAAAAACGTGGATACATGTAGTCACTATAACCGGACATCAAAAAAAAAAAAAAAAAAACATCGTAGAAAAAGACCAAAACCTTAATCCCATTACCACCGGAGATCTTACTCAAACCGTCAAATGGAAGGAGACGTTAAAAGACCTTCTCAAACTCATCCTATCCACAATTGAGAAGAGATTTAAAAACCATCTTTAAGTCGACACTTCGGAAGACCAGGACCCGAAAACACACGACCTTCTAAAGACTAATATCAAAGATAAGGGTACGAACACTACCCATACGATTCTAAAAGATAAGGACTAAGTCAAAACCTTTCGGTATGAAAAGATTCTTAAAGAGATAAAGAAGCTTCAACAGGTAAAATAACCGTATATCAACGACTATCATCCGAGAATTGTAGGAAACATAAAGATATAACAGACAACACTAAATAGGTAAAAGTAAAAATTTAAACAACTAAACTAAGAAGAAGGAAGTAAAGAACTACTCAAACCGATTACCTAACAGTTAAAATACATACAAGAGTTTCTTGGTCGAAAATCGAGACAACTACAAACGATACCAGAGAAACAAAGAAAACGTAAATAAAGACGGAATTAAAAATCTTAAAGAAAGGAAGATGATCGGGACCCTAAGAAGTAAACACCGTTCTTATGTGTTTTCTTGACATGTTTTTCTAGAAGTACTGGGTCTATTAGTGCTACTACACTAGAGATTGGATCTCGGTCTGTAGGACTTTACACTTCAGTTCACCCGGAATCTTTCGTAGTGATGCTTGTTTCGATCACCTCCACTACCTTAAAGTCAACTCGATAAAGTTTATGATTTTCTACTACGACACTTTCACGACGTGAGTTATACGGTCGTTTAAACCTTTTGAGTCGTCACCGGTGTCCTGACCTTTTCCAGTCAAAAGTAAGGTTAGGGTTTCTTTGCGTTACGGTTTCTGACGAGTTTGATGAGGTGTTAACGTGAGTAGAGTGTACGATCATTTCATTACGAGTTTTAAGAGGTTCTGTCTGAAGTCGTTATGTACTTGGCACTTGAGGGACTACAAGTTCGACCAAAATCTTTTCCGTCTCCTTGGTCTCTAGTGTAACGGTTGAAGACGACCTAGTACCTTTTTCGTTCTCTCAAGGTCTTTTTTGTAGAGAAAGACGAAGTAACTGATACCGTTTCGGAAACTGAAACACCTAGTGTTATTTGACACCTTTTAAGACTTTCTCTACCCTTATGTTCTGGTGGACTCGACGGAGACCTCTTTAGACATACGTCCAGTCCTTTGTTACCAATTTTGACCTGTACCTTTTTGTCTGACCAAGGTTTATCCTTTTCCTCATACAGTTCCGACATATGACAGTGGGAAGAATAAATTGAAGATACGTCTCATGTAGTACTCTTTACGACCTGACCTTCTTTGTGTTCAACCTGAGTTCTAACGGTCCTCTTTATAGTTATTGGAATCTATACGTCTACTGTGGTGAGAATACCGTCTTTCACTTCTTCTTGAGTTTTCGGAGAACTACTCTCACTTTCTCCTCTCAATTTTTCAACCGAATTTCGAGTTGTAAGTCTTTTACTTCTAGTACCGTAGACCAGGGTATTGAAGTACCCTTTATCTACCCCTTTGTAACCTTTGTCACAGTCTAAAAAAAACCCCCCCGACGTTTTAGTGACGTCTACCACTAACGTCGGTACTTTAATTTTCTGCGAATGAGGAACTTTCTTTTCACTACTGGTTGGATCTATCGTATAATTTTTCGTCTCTGTAATGAAACGGATGATTCCAGGCAGATCGGTTCCGATACCAAAAAGGACACCAGTACATACCTACACTCTCAACCTGACACTTCTTCCGACTCGTGGCTTCTTAACTACGAAAACTTGACACCACAACCTCTTCTGAGAACTCTCAAGAAACCTGACGTTCCTCTAGGTTGGTCAGGAAAGACTTCCTCTAGTCGGGACCCTAAAGGAACCTTCCTGACTACGATTTCGACTTCCAGGTCATGAAACCGGTGTAGTACACTTCTCAACTGCGTAACCTTTTCTAAGACTAAGACCCTCCCTAACCCCCGTCCTCCTCTTCCCCTACTGTCTCCTACTCTACCGACCTACCGTAATGACTGACCTACCTGCACTCAGACTCACTTGAGGTCCTCAACCACTACTTGTCCCTCCGGACCGCACGACACTAAGTACCCCAGTGTTTCTAAGTCTGTGCTAACTCGTTGACTTGACTTGACTTCGTCCACATTCAATCCAATACATAAACTGAAAAAAGAACAAAGAACTCCATTCAGACATAACGATACTTGGAAGGGTAATCGTAACGAAAATGTCACAGGGCATCCAAAACCCAACAACACAAAAATAAGAGTAAGTAAAGATACGTATAGGACTAAATAAATAAATAAAATAAAGAAGACACTAAACAACAAATAAGTCTTCGTATAACAAATCGGAGGTATACAACTTTTAAATTCTAAAAAAAAGGAGATCAATTGTAGATTAGAATAACGTAACACTAATCTTTTCCACAAACCTTACTAAAGTTAAAAAAACTTAAATGGTTCCGATCTAAATACCGGGTCCTACACTAGATAGGACTTCTTCCAAGGTGCACGTGAACTCTTTTTCAACTTTAAGTAACAAAACACCACTTTACAGGATATCTATAGTTAATCAAGATTGACCGGGTAACATAGTAAATTTAAAACACAAAGGAACGATTAAAAGTCAAATCAACTACATAGGTATCCACACTCACCCCATAATTTCAGAGGGCGATAATAAAACAACAACAACTAAAGGGGAAAGTATGAACAGTCGTAAACAGAATGTATAACGCCACGAGAAAACAACCCACATATATATAAATATTGACAATATAGAAGAAAAACCTCACTAGTAAACTAGTAATACATCAAAAGAAGAAACAGAGAAAAGTGTCGGAAATAAAGTTTCAAATAAAATATCCTATACTTATAATAATGAGGACGAAAAAAACCAGAGGTAAACGTACTTTATAGAAAAATGTCTGGAAGTCAAAGTCAGTCATACACAGGGAACAAAACTCCACCCAGAGAACATCTGTCGTATATATCCCTAGAACAAAAACATAGGTAAGTCGGTCAGAAACAGAAAACCAACCCCTTAAGTTGGGTAAATGTAAATTCCATTAATAACTATTCATACTAGGGTAACGGTAAATGAAACAACGAAACCCAACCTCAAATATGTGGAAAAGACACAAAGGACAGATCTCTTCTAGGAAATCGTAAACAACTCCTTGACCAAACCACCACGACTTAAGAGAGTCGAAAACGAACAGACATTTCTACAACTAAAGAGGAAGTATAAACTGATTCTAGGAACGACCCATGTCATTAGACCCAATATCCAAAAAGAGAAAGTAGTGAAATTTATACAGGACGGTTAGGGAAGACCGGACTTCTCAAAGATAACTTTCTAGTCGACAATAGGAATACCCTTAGGGGAACACACAATAAACAACAAAAAGGGAACGACGAAAATTATAAACAAGAAACACAAACTAGAAGTAATTAAACTAATTATACAAAACCCCACAAAGTGGAACCCAAATAGGACAAACACTGAGAGACCCAAAGAACCTGAACCCACTGATAAAAAAGGGGTAAAATCCCTGTGAAAGTTGATGATAGAAGAGTTCATAAAAGAGTACAAAAAAAGAAAAACAGAAGGAGAAGACCCTGAGGATACTTAGCTTACAACCTCATAAATTGTAACAGAGTCTCCAGAGACTCCAAAAAGAGTAAAGAAAATTAAGAAAAAAGAAAAAAGGAGAGACGAAGTAAATAAAGGTTGTAAGATAGAAGATGGAGTGAATATGATAGAAGACGGAGTCAAAAAGATGACAACCAAGGGAGGTCTCACAAAAACTAGAGTAAATAACGTAATGAGTAATAACTAACAGAGAAAAAATAAAGAAGATCCAGGAACAATTTGTAAAGAACGTAGAAGAGGTAGGAACAGAGGTCCGATAAATACACATTGAAGTAACACAAAAGTTCTAAAACCTAGTAAAAATGATAGTAATAAGACTTAAGAAAAAGTCCATCTGGGGGATGGAAGAGGAGAAAATAAACCAAACCAGCCATAAATAGTATAAGGAAGAAAGGACTTCTTAGGGGTACTGGCTCCTCGGACGACATGTTGACAAGTACCTCAGTGTTTCACAGTCTGTACTAACTCACTGACTCGTGATACGTGAACGACGGAGGGGTGAGGGACCTCTTCATGACTTCACAAGAGATGACAAAGATTCACGTTCTTTCAACACTACATTGTATACTTCTGTTATACGAGTAATCTATTCCAGATATCACTCGATGTCACGACAACTAACACTCAAATTACCATTATGTAGTCGTTATATTGTGTGTTTTATTCCAATACCTTTACTCTGAATTAATTTGATTTTGTTAAAAAACGTGTTACTTCACTTTCTTTAACTGTTTTACTTTTCTGTTGGATCATTCGTGCTTTTTTTATGAAAAATTAATATACTTGTAATTCTCCAATTATAGGTCTTATGTCGGGTATTTTTATGTAAATTTTCTTCCATTAAGTTTTTTGCCCGTCTTGGAGACTGATCTGTGGAAAGGTTTCTTCTATATGTCTACTGGTTGTCCACATGTACTGTTCTACAAATCGTCACTATTAGTAGTCCCTTTACTTTTAGTTTTAGTGTTAATCTATCGTGGAGAATGGAAAGTTTTACCTGTGGTTTTACAGATATTTATTGTTTGTAATCTCTCCTATACCTCTTTTCACTTCGGATGATATAGTAACTACTCTCATATATGACGACGTCAGTGATAACTTTTATCGTACCTCCGAGGAGTTTTTAATTCTTGTCTTGATGATATACTAGGTTGTTAAAGTAAAGATCCATATATGTAGACCTTTTTTACTTTTGTAGTTATTGTCTGTTACTTGGAATTGCAAGTACCACCACCACCACGACAGTACAGGTCAAGAAACATTAGGGTACCTGATATCAGGTGGTCTGAGAAGATAGGTACCTTTAAAGGTCCGTTCTTATAACCCCACCTAACGGTATAGAATGAGGTCCTGTTAGAACTGGGTCCTTTGATATGACACAATGAATACAGAGGATAAACCGTCCGCCTAATAGATGGTGATGTGGTAGTATCGTCGTAATAAATGTCATCAGTTCTATACTTTCTTTGGGTTCAGAGGTGGTAGTTTACTTACCTATTCCTTGTACACTCTAAATTTATATCTATTAGTGTATGTATAAGTGTATATATGTGTTACCTTATAATGAGTCAGTAATTTTATTACTTTAAGTCGGTAAATGTTGTTTCAACTACTTGGATCTTATAACGTGAAACATTTTATTTACCCTGTCTCTTTTCGTTTATATCGTACAAATAATGAATATAAACCTTTGATTTTATATTTTCTTATATTGTGTTGTCTTTTTTTTTTGAGTCACTATATCTCTTGTCTAAAAAAAAATGATCACTCTTCTCCGTTTCCCTATCGTTCTATCCCTATATCCTAATTCTCTATGTATGATATGCATGATGATACAATTTTATTTATTCGTTGTTCCTCCATAACATGTTGTGTCCTTTAATATTGGTAGTAATTCATTATTAAAATTTACCTCATAATACAAACTTTTATAACTGAGTGACAAAACATGTGACCTTAGATTGTATTATAACATTTGGTTGATATGAAGTTAATTTTGGTTCCAATACACGACAAACCAACTACTTCACATACTGGTCTCAGAATGTCCTACACTTAAGATATAAAACGGATCCTTGTCTGAAGTCACAAGGGATAAATCATATATGTGTGTGTATGTGTGTGTAAGTCCCTATCTGGAGGAGCACGGAGATCCTACGGCCTTCGATTCAAACAAATGAAGGGGAAGGGTCCCTGGGTACGCGTAAAGAACGGATTCCTCGGGTCCGTTGACACTGGGAACGTAGTCAGACACCGTAATCGAACAGGAAGTCTATCTTAAACCCACGGACAACGAGTCAAGACGGGTAATACTGTCGAACTAAGAAGGAAGATTAATTGAGTCTAAATCGACAAAGATAAAAAACAAAAGAAGATATTTAATCTCAAATACCACGAGGAGTCGTGGACACTTTCCAACTGGACCTGACCCGAATTAATATTTCTCCCTAGGGTTCCTAACGAGTCCATGGTTTAGGGATCATTCGGTCTTTATCAACTTCACTATACATCAAAATACAAAAGTAATTTACTCAATATAAAATCTACGACTACAGTAAATTTACCCAAAGGATCCCCTGAGCCACCATTTCTTAAGTGGGTGGTCGCGTCCTCAACGTCCTCTACACTCAATCTTGTGACGCTACCCTTCTAGGGGACCTCTTCCTTTACTGTTGGGTGAGGTCATAAGAACGGATCTTTTAAAATACCTGTCCTCGGACCCCCCGATATTATATACCCCAGTGTTTATCAGCCTGTGCTTACTCGTTCGTACGTACAATAAAATTACGTTTCACAAAGATAGTTGTAAACTTACCTCGAAGAAAGATAAATAAAAAGCGAATCTCAAAATTATTCTGAAGACATTAATATGTTACGAAGAAAATTTCATTTGAAAACAACCTTTATACATTTTGTCAAAAAATTGTTTTAATAAAAAGTTTTGTATTTATTGTTCGTTTTTTATGTCTAGTAACAACACTTTAAACTGATCAAATAGTGTTTAAAATTTATTGAGTGTATTAGTTACAAATCTACTTTTTTTCTTTATGATCACCCTGTTTTTTTCTGAGGGAGAGAATACGGGAAGGGTCTATGGTAGGTTCCATTGATACTGGGACCAAAGGTCCTGGTACTAAATTATGACGGACATAACTTTAAATATATTTATTTTAGTATCTCAAATCTATAAAATTACAAAAAGAAGAAAAAGTCTTAATGATATATAAAGACTCCAAAGAGGTACATAAATGTGCATCATATTGAATATATATATATGTGTATACATATATATATGTATACATATGTATATATACATATATATGTATATATACATATATATATGTACATCGAATAATCTTTTAAGAACTTAGACAGAGTGTGTATTTATTCCCCTTCAACTGGTTAAAAAAAAACAAGAGGGTACAGTGTAATTTTTAATTAAGTCACTATTATTTAGAATCGAGTATCTAAGTCAACACGTTCTTGTCATTGTAATTTTTCATTGTATAAGAGATATAGAATTGTGATCGAGACTTAAGTCAGAGGAAAGAAGGAACTGGACAAAATGAAGTAATACGAACCTATTAAGTCTTTTGAGTTATTCCTCTCGGATGTAGACTTGGAATCAATATCGAATTATTACCAACATCGAGTTTACAGATAATAGAAACGTGAGTGTTAAGAAACATCGGATCTTTATTGGACGGTGAAGACACGGTAAGGACCCAATCTCCTCAGAAGACTCTCTAATGGACACTAAGCAGGTGTATGTGAACACGATACGTCCTTAAAGACAGACTACAGACGTACTTAGGAAGTGTCGATAGGATTCGAGATCCTGAATCACAGTGAAGACATAATTTCTGGAAATGTTGAGAGGAATAAAAGTAGGAGAATGGATTGATCCCTATTATAGGGAGAGTCAAAATACTGATCAAAAAGGAGAAGTTCTATAATATGAGACTAAAGGGAAGTAAATAAAAGAGGTGCTGAAATTTCTTAAAAATAAATAAATAAATAAATAAATAAAACTTGAATCTGTAAAACGACCCTTTTCGTACGGTTTGTGTTTCAGTTGAAGACTAAAAAAAGAAGGGTGAACGGAGGAGAGTTCATTACTTGATCTACGGTCAAATGTTTAAATTCCACCTTCGCTATCTCTTAATTTTTAACGATTATTTATGTGTATAAAAAATTTAGAACTTAAAAACTGTATAGTAGTCAGGGAATTTTGAATGTATAACAGTCGATGTTTAACCGTTGCTATACTATGTCTTTATCTGATTCCTATTTTTGATAAACGACTCCCCTTTTTTTTATTTTGTGGGAAGGATAAGAAATATAGGTGGACAAGTCTACACTTCTACAAAAGATTAGGATCTAAAAATAATGAGATTTATAACTTTTAGAAACGTAGAAGACTCAATAATTTTAAGAGGTATAGATTTTATAAGACCGTTTGAGTTAATAAAATGAGGGAGAACTCTCATATGTATGACCCAAATACTTTACAGTTGTCGTTTCCTAATGAATTCGATTAGAAGAGTTAAACACCTTCTTTTGTGACTCTAGATCTCCTGTCTTTACCATATTTACTCGGATTCCATAAACGGGGTTTCATACGGAAAACTACGTGACTTAGCAGAACTTAGTTTCACTTCACACCATTAATGTAATTAATGTACATTGAAATATTATTAATTACGATTTAGGACCTATGTCAAAAGTTTAGTTTAAAATACTAGTATCAACTTTTTTAATAAGAGTTTATGAAATTAGAATGAAGAGTCTCATCTTCAAAAAGAGAAAAGTAATCTAATTCATTATTTCAAAAATTTTTCATCTGTTAATTTATGATATTTAATGGACGAATTATAATATAGGGACTTATAACATCAAAATTTTTAAAATTGTTCTAAAACTTCTTTGTTTTCTCATAGTATTTAAGTATAAAAATACGGATTCAAAGGTCTATAGAACCCGTTGGTACATATTTATATGATAAAATATTGATGGAAAGGAGTTCTATGTATAGGTTCACGATACCGACTATTAGTTTATTCTGAAGTAGGAAATAAAGAGTAACATAGGATTGAATTTGATTTCGTATTAAAATAAAATATATGGTTGTTTTAACAGTAAGACCTTCTATCGAAAGTATTATATATGATTCTGGTATCTTTTACTTAATAATAACATTGATTCACACGTGACAGTTTACCGAATCATTTTGTGACCGAACGTACAGTATAAGAATAGAACGAATTGTTAACGTTATTTTATCCTTACTATTATGAAATTTCTTGTCACATGTTAATCTTTATCTTTAATGACATGTATGTTTCGGTAAACTGTACTACGTGACATCGAATGATTGTTATTAGAATTATTCTTAATTCATCTCTATATTTTTTATATATAACAGTAGACAATTGTTAGTTTATGAGTTTCCATAAATAGAACATAGACGTAAACGAACGATGAAAAATTTTCTGAGAATGAATTTAAGTGTCTTATAACTTCAGGTTAAACTTTTCTTTACGTTTACTATTTAATTTGGTAGTCATTTTAAGTTGTTTCTGTTATATGACTAATTTATGTCTTTTGGACTTACCGAAACTTTAAAACTAACAGTTGACGTTTCATTTAAGTTGTTCCTTCTATATGATAGACCATGACTGTGAGTCTTTTGATACGTTCTCAAACCGTGACCGAGTGGTCCACGGATTGTACAGAAACATACATAGACAAAGGTCACCTACTCATCCTACACATCAAGATAAATTTAGGAGTTCACTATTGTATTAATCACCAGGTATAAAAAACGTAAAGGTATCTTCTTAGGTTTAAAAAGAAATTAAAAAATCCTAAGAAAGTAGATTCGAGTAGTCCCTAGTATTAGATTCATATGTCCTGATTCCTATCCCCGGTTCAAATAACCAATTTATCTACGTTAAGTAACTGGTATGGTTTTTTCTTTTTTTCCATCCGGTTATATAATCCTACAATTTGTGACTGACCTAGTGGACCGTACAAAAATAAGTGAACATAACCAAAATATTAATAATAAAAATGTATAAAGAATGATGTACTACCTTTGAACCACTTATGGTCGAAGTTTCAAAGATAAAATGTACAATTTGGAAAGAATAAAGTTTAAAATATTAGATTCTATTTCAAAGATAAATAGAGTCAAATCTAAACCAAGGATGTCTACCGGTCCTAAATAGACTTTTTACCTTTCTACTTTTTTCAATATGACACCTGTTTTGAAAGACCTCATCCCATTCAAAATATCTTCCCTGACAACAAGAGTCTTCTGTTTTTGTCTGGTTTATTAATAACAAAGTGTTAGCGCAACATTAAAATATACAGTCAGTCAATCAGTCAAGTCAATGATTCAGGACAGGTTTAGAAACACTGGGGTACCTGACGTCGTGCGGTCCGGAGGGACATGTAGTGGTTGAGGGCCTCGAATCGAGTACAGGTGACTCAACCTCTACGGTAGCTTAGTAGAGTAGGAGACGGTAGGTAGGAGTGTAGGGAAGAGGAGGGTGGAAGTCAGAAAGGTCGTAAGTCCCAGAAAAGGTTATTCAGTCAATAAGAGTAGTCTATCGGTTTCATAACCTCAAAGTCGGAGTCGTAGTCAGGAAGGTTACTCATACGTCCTGACGTAAATCCTAACTGATCAAGCTAGAGGAACGTCAGGTTCCCTGAGAGTTCTCAGAAGAGGTTGGGGTGTCAAGTTTTCGTAGTCAATAAACCGTGAGTCAAAAGAAATATCAGGTTGAGAGTGTAGGTATGCACTGATGACTTTTTGGTATTGAAACTGATCTGGTTTATTTTCCAGGTTTATTAACCTGCAAAAAACCATTTCATTACAGAGACGAAAAATTATAAGACTTATCCAACTATTTTGAAAAGACGGTTCCTCGTTTACAGAAAATTAAGGTACCGACTTCAGTGGTAGACGTCACTAAAACTTTGGGGGGTTTTATTTCAGAGAGTGACAAAGGTAACAAAAGGGTAGATAAACGGTACTTCACTACCCTGGTCTACGGTATTAGAATCAAAAGACTCACAACTCAAAATTCGGTCATAGAAGTGAGAGGAGAAAGTGAAAGTAGTTCTCTGAGAAATCAAGAAGAAGTGAAAGACGGTATTCCCACTACAGTAGACGTATAGACTCCAATGACTATAAAGAGGACGGTTTGAACTAATGTCGAATACAAAGTAGACCGGGTCACAAAGAATACTACATGAGACGTATATTCAATTTATTTGTCCCACTGTTATATGTCGGAACTTTATGAAAGGGCTAAACCTTGGTCAGACGACAAGGTACAGGTCAAGACAGTGAAGAACTAGACGTATGTCTAAAGAGTTCTCCGTCCAGTACACCAGATTATAAGAAGAGAAATTCTTAAAAGGTGTCAAACAACATTAGGTGTGTCAGTTTCCGAAACCGCATCAGTTATTTCGTTTTCATCTATAAAAAGAACTTGAGAGAAAAAAAAAACTACTAGGTTACTGACAACCGTTAAGCTGGAGACCAAGGAAACAAAAAAAGATTTAGATCGAACTTGTAGTCGTTCAAGTGTTAAGTGTATGACAACTTCGGTCCGAACCTTTTAAAACTCGTAATGAAACAATCACACACTCTACTCACGTTAACACACCTTCAAATTATAAGAAACTATAATGGAAAAAAACCCTCTATATTTTTGTGTAAAAGGTCAGGACACCGATGACGACTCAAAAGGTCTAAACGACCGTATAACTCACGTCGTCAAAGTGTCGTAGTAGAAAATCCTAAACGTTGTCGAGTTGACCTTAAGGTAGTGGAGGTGATCGAAACATAACTACGAAGGATTACGGGTGAACTGAAACGTAAGGTCCTACAGATCGAGACCACTCACTAGTATGGTAACACCAATAGACCCAGTACTTCTAGAAAAAACATATCAACAAGACACATAGGAACAGTGGAGAAAAGTTATAGAAGACGAAGACAATGTAGACATGTAAAGACAGGAAATAATACGGGTAGAAAAGTACTTTACAAGGGAATCACAGAAATTAAAGGAACTTCTCTCGAGATCACAAAGGGTAAGATAACAAAAGGAGATAAAGAAACAGAACTAGTGACTCCCTCGGAAAGAATAGAGAAGAACGATAATAAACCCTGAGACGTAAGTTTACTCATATAGAAAGGAAAAAAAGAAACGGAAATCGAAGAGAACAAAAGAGTCGATAAACATTCCGGAACAGTCTGTTGCTAAAACGGAAAAACGTAAAGAAAAAGAACCCTTACCAGAACCAGTGACGGAGGACATGTTACGGTACTTGGAGATAGGTATCAAGAGGTCCGTGAGACTAATAGTCTAGATTAGGGTATTTATAAAAACAATGAAGGTGACATATTAGTATCCCTAACCTAAATCCAGTATAGACGTACCAGATCACCAAAAAGGATGAAAGAAGTTAAATTCAGACTTAAACCGTTATTCCTCAAGTACTAGACTCGGTGTCAGTCGAAAGCCAGAACAAAAATCCAATTAATTAATTAGGTTTCAATCAGTGACTCATATGTATGATAAACGGATCGTGTATCGACACGATTCGTGGAATCTAAAGTGACACTTCTTCTGACTATTGAAAAGGTGGGAGTGTATTACGTGTAAAATCACACCACTATCGTTCTGATGTCAAGTGTTTCTTTATAGTTTTTATATGTTCACTAACTCTACTTCTTTCCACATCCTGCCAATAACATTTATTATACCGGTCACTTCTTGAAAAACTCTTTAATAAAATCAGTCACTTTTTTTTTCCCTTTTTATGTCAACGTTAGAGACTCAACGTTTTCTGACATTCTTACAAATTTGTGTGTTACAAAATATTTATCACTTTACGTCCCGTCAAAATGAATTCAAACATCTTTTCTAATTTAATATACCTCTGAGTTTTCAGACCTTATAGTTAAGATAAGATTTACGTTACACTTCGAAAACTTCTTAAATTTCGATACCTTTTTATACTAAAATAAATATAAAAATTTACAAAGTGAGAACGGTAATAAACTTCTTACTAAACCCCACTACCTAATTTTTTTTTTGTGGAATAAACCACTAAATAACCTATCCCATAACACTCCCTAATTCTTAGAGTCTATTCAAGAATAAAAATTTTAACTCATTAATCTACCATGATGGTTCACCATTCTACTTCTTATTAATACATACGTTAGTGTTTATTGACACCAACTTTCTTTACCTCTAAAGTGACGTCGCGTACTGATACAACTTTATTCTCTATATGTTTACTTTTGTTTCTAGTCCATGATCTACGTGCTTAGATTTAAAACTCACTTCTGTCCTTGGTGAAAATCTTACCACACAACAGAGAGTACGTCTAAGGTACTGGAACTAAGTCTAGAGATACCCAAATTTAATGCTGTCAGAAAAGGTAATACCGGTCGGTATTCAAGATGTGTCTAATAAAAGGATGGTTACTATAGAAATATTATAATCTCTGATCTCCCAGGTTTTCCGTGTTCATGGTCCTTGAGGATGTCTGAAAAAAAAAGATAAGATGTTGATAAATAATTAAATTTTGTTGATTTAATGAATTGATTTAATAGTGTCCAGAAAACACCCTCCTATAAATAGGTGGTCCGAAGGGTCCATACATTTACCATTTTCTTGGATAGACGGTAACGTCCTCTATATTCTCTGCGTACAAACTAGAGACCTAGTCCTTCTAGGGGAGCTCATCTCGTACCGTTGGATGAGGTCATAAGAACGGACCTCTTAGGGTACCAATCTTCTCGGACCGTCCGATGGTAGGTATATCAGTGTTTCTCAGTCTGTGTTCACTTCCCTGAATCGTGTATATGAACTGTTACTGTCAACGGTACTAAAAGGTAATGGGAAGTTTTTTCTTACACTTGAGAGAAAGTCACCAAAGTACAAGATTCTTTACGGGGTCCAAATCATTGACTGGTACTTGTCACTGATAGAATCCCGGTGAAGAGAACAAGAGTAATAGTGAACTATTACACTAAATAAAAATTCCAATTCGTTACAAAAACACTGAAGAGTATAAAGAAGGAAGACCTTTGTTAATATTATATAGTCAGTAGAGGTACTAAGACTTTTATTCGGGGAAGTTAACGGTGATACTACAACGACTAGTGACTTTAATGACACGGGTGGACCAAAAACTGTAAAGTCACAGTGGTACACTGGAGAGTCCCCTTGTCAAGGAAATATCATAGTCGATACCAACCGGGACTGGATGTCATTCCTCTGTGGTGAGTTTCTACCACCACGTGATAAGTAGTTGTATGTAAAAAGTTTAGTAAAACCATTTACCTCATAAGAGATCCGAGTAGTCACCTTTATAACAACCGGTCACCTTAAAGATTGGTAAACAATATGTGAAGAAATATTAAAGGTTAAGAGATTTGGATACTAAAAAAAAAAAAAAAAAAAAAAATGATAGTGTCTTAAAGCCGGAAAGTAAATTGTACTCAGTAGTGACTTAGGTCCGAATTTTCTCTTTAGGATTATTGTACCACCGTAGTAGATGGTCTTAAGAACAGTCCGACAATTTAAAATATAGTTTCCTCCCATGAGGGTATAGTTGTTGAAAGGGAAAATAGTTACAATACCAGAGGGAAGACATAGTTTGTGGAAGTTCTAAATTAGCGTAGAGGACTTTTATGAATAATTGGTCTAAGACTTCGAAAAAAAAAAAAAAAAAATTACTGGAGAGGAGGGAAACTTTAGACAAAGTTAAGTCAGTCCGATACAATCTAAACTCAAGACGATAACTAGATCGACGGGTCTTCTCAGTACTTACACTTAGGGCTTGGTCCTTTTTTAACAAAATATTTTATGGGAATACTAAAAGTTTGTTCCCTTTTCCCTTTGTAGAAGATCACCACCACTGGACGATGAAAACATCCGAGTCAAGTCTTCTTAAACATTCCCCTTTCGAGAACTAACAGGGATTTGATAATAAGTATATAGTATTAAGGGGTAATCTAGGGAAAATAAAAATCAGTTCAGTATTAAAAATCACTTTCTCTTTCTGAACATGTGTATACACATTTGACTACACTTTTATATTTCTACTGATTAATCGATTTACGTAAAGTTTTCTTTTCCTTCCTTTTATTTTCATGGGAAGATTTTTCGTGAAAAAAAAGACTTACTGTTATGATAAAAATGGCACTCTTCTAAGAATATTGAGTCTCTTGTTACTGAACGTGTATTATACAAATTTGTGATTTTACTTTAGTGTATGTTTTACTAGAATGGACCGATATATATGACCTTGATCTATATTATTTACAAACAGGTTACACACCAATTAAACACTGTAATACCACTGTAAACCTTTTAATAGAGTCAGGACATCATTGAAACGATGAATACACTTTTAACGTTATTTTTTCTTGTGTAACGTATCACCAAACGATACTCATAACCTTTACTATTTATATTCCAAGTCATATATCATGTTTCATTCATGATCATCTACAAACAACTTATTTAATTAAAATTAATAAATTACGTTTTATTGTCATGTCAAGTTAAGTCAAGTCGAGTCAGTACAGGCTGAGAAACGTTGGGGTACTTAATGTCGTGGGGTCCGGAGGGACAGGTAATTGTTGAGGACCTCAACTGGATTTGAGTGCAGGTAGCTTAGTCACTACGGTAGGTCGGTAGAGTAGGAGACAGTAGAGGAAAAGGAGGACGAGAGTTAGGGAGGGTCGTAGTCTCAGAAAAGGTTACTCAGTTAAGAAGCGTACTCCACCGGTTTCATGACCTCAAATCGTAGTAAGGAAGGTTTCTTGTGGGTCCCGACTAGAGGAGATCTTACCTGACCAACCTAGAGGAACGTCAGGTTCCCTGAGAGTTCCCAGAAGAGGTTGTGGTGTCAAGTTTTCGTAGTTAAGAAGCCGCGAGTCGAAATTAAGAGTGTAGGTATGTAATGGAAATATAATTTATACTTGTCATGTACAGGTGTACCCTCTCTTAAGAGATTTTTTTATGTAATAGAAGTAAGATAAACCCTTTGTTGTTTTTGTTATTTAGTTTGGGTTTTCTGTTGGAGAAATATACTAATAAACTTAATGATAAAGAACGTCCAGATTTCAACGGTTCAAAACGTTATATAAGACTCATTTTTTTTACCACCAAAACATCGAATTCCGTAACTTTTAAGTTGACTGTAAAACAACTTTAAGTAATATCCTTATTGAGACGTTTCTTTATATGTCCAAATTTACATCCAAATTTTACAAAACAACACATCCTGTTTTTCAAACAAACCCAAAAAGGAGTGTAGACCGTTTTGGGTTTGTTTAAAAACCGGTGGGGTTATGAATAAATTGTGTAAATAGTTTAGGATACGTATATTTAATAAGAAAATAAACGTTATTAGATCCACGACATACAACATAAGTACTATGAAACCTATATTGAACTTTTGATTATATACTCTCATATACTGTGTATTTGTGTATATGTAAACAATATATTAAAATATTAGTTGTAAATGTATAATTATTTCTGAACTAATAGGGTAAATCAGTAGGATGGGTAATACAAGTGTTTGTGGTCCGTGTATAAACTGTTTTAATTCTCTCGAGTCTTTTCATACAATATTTTACACTTCTGGTTACACGATCTCTCGACGTTGTGAACGAAACCGTTTCCGTTATGGTGGTCATATCTACATACTGGTTGGTTCCGTCGTGGAACTTTCTGTATTAATGATAAAATTTTGTATTTTAGTCATTAAAATCCAACTACATAAATTTATACGATATAGGAGAAGTCTATAGACACACACAATTAGTGAGTCAGAACGAACTGAAAAAGGTTGGGGTACCTGACATCGGGTAGTCCTTGGAGACAGATACCTTAAGAGGTCCGTTCTTACGACCTCACCCAACGGGAAAGGAAGAGGTCCCTTAGAAGGTATAATTCTCTACCTTGAGGTCAAATGTCGTAACGTCTGTCTAAGAATTGTTAGACCCGGTGGTGCCTTCGGGAGAAGTCTATAGATTATAGAGTAATTACAGGTGGAATTTTATTCCTTAGAAATACTATATATAATAAAATTACACCATAAAACCTTTAGTAGTCAAATAACTACCTACAATTATATAAAGACGTATGATGTACTAAAAATTATTGTTTAATTTAATCTACTATCTATACAAAATAACTAGTTATCCTGTACGTAGGTACACTTTTATCTTTTAGTATACATTACTGAAGTTACATCTCTTCTCTTTAAGAGTTCAATTTTTTTTTTTTTAGAGTCTTATATTTTAACGTAAGTCAAGTCAAGTCAAGTCAGCGAGTCAGCACAGGCTGGGAAACACTGGGGTACTTGACGTCGTGTAGTCCGGAGGGTCAGGTAGTGGTTGACGACCTCAGGTGGGTTGGGTACAGGTAGTTCAGCCACTACGGTATGTCGGTAGAGTAGGAGACAGCAGGGGAAGAGGAGGACGGGAGTTAGAAAGGGTCGTAGTTTACTCAGTCGAGAAGCGTAGTCTATCGGTTTCATAACCTGAAAGTCGAAGTTGTATCCAGGAAGGTTTGTGGGTCCTGACTAGAACAAATCCTACCTGTCCAACCTAGAGGAACGTCAGGTTCCCTGTGATTTCTCAGAAGAGGTTGTGATGTCAAGTTTTTGTAGTTAAGAAGTCGTGAGTCATAAGAAATGTCAGGTTTAGAGTGTAGGTATGTACTGGTGACCTTTTTGGTATCGGAACTGATCTGTCTGGAAACAACTGTTACATTACAGAGACGAAAAATTATACGGTAGATCTAACCAGTATTGAAAGGAAGGTTCCTCATTCGTAGAAAGTTAAAGTACCGACGTTAGTGGTAGAGGTCACTAAAACCTCGGGTCTTTTTATTTCAGAGAGTGACAAAGGTAACAAAGGGGTACTAAAACACTTTTTCACTACCCTGGAGTTCTTATTATATTTAAATTTTATTATATTTCTGGAGAAGTAGAGTTCTTATTATATTTAAAACAAATATCAACGACACGAAATTTTAATTGTCCGAAATAAAAATCTCGTCAAAATCCCAATATCTTGTTAACTCGTCTTTCACGTCTCGAGGGTATATTGGGGTGTTTTAAAAGATAATATCAGAACGTAATTACACTGTGTCAACAACATTAACTACTTGTTTATAACTATTTGAGAAGAGTCGATAGGGGTTCTTTTTCTTTACGTTTTTTCCGTTTTACAAACACCCTCCTTCGGATTGTTTGTCGACTCTTTTCTCTGTACTTTCTGTTTCCTCTTGTCCTTTCTGTATCTGTGACCTTACGTCTCAAGGTTTCTCATCGTTCATTTCCGTTCTTTTGAAAGAATACCCTTCTTACGTTTCTTTATCTCCTTTTGTTATTTTACCCTTTCTGCTCTCTACAGAAGTTCTTTTAGTCTCATGGTTCCCTTATAAGGTACGTTTCTACCCGTGTTATTTCCTGTCTTTAACATACCCGGATTGTCTTCGTCTTCTATAATTCCTCTCTACCGTTCTTATGTGTCTTCTCGATATGTTTGTCCAGAATTACTAGACCTATTGATACTACCAGCCGAAGGAGTGGATCTCGATCTGTAGGACCTCACACTTCAGTTCACCCAGAATCCTTCGTAGTGATACTTGTTTCGATCACCTCCACTACCTTAAGGTCACCTCGATAAAGTTGAGGACTTTCTACTACGACAATTTCATGACGTGAGTTATACGGTTGTTTAAATTTTTTGAGTCGTCACCGGTGTCCTGACCTTTTATAGTCAAAAGTAAGGTTAGGGTTTCTTTCCGTTACGGTTTCTTCCAAGTTTGATGGTGAGTTAAAGTAAGTAAAGTGTACGATCGTTCCAGTAGAAGTTTTAGGAGGTCCGATCTGAAGTTGTCATGCACTTGGTTCTTGAGGGTCTACAAGTTCCACCTAAATCTTTTCTTTCTCCTTGGTCTCTAGTTTAACAGGTCGTATGTGCCTTAGTGTCTGTTTCGTTCTATTAACTTCTTTTTTTTCTTTTCTTTCTTTGTAGATAAAGACGAAACAACTGATACGATTTCGGAAACTGACACACCTAGTGTCGTTTGACACCTTTTAAGAAATTCTCTATCCTTATGACCTGGTGGAATGGACGGAGGACTCTTTGGAAATACAACCACTTCTTCGTTATCAATCTTGGTTTGTACCCTGTTGACTGACCAATTTTTAACTCTTTCCTCATACAGTTCGGACATATAACAGTGAGACGAATAAATTGTGTATACGTCTAGTGTAATACGTTTTACGACCCGACCTACTTCGTGTTCGACCTTAGTTCAAATGGCCCTCTTTATAGTTATTGGAGTCTATACGTCTACTGTGGTGAGAATACCGTCTTACACTTCTCCTTGATTTCTCGGAGAACTACTTCGACTTTCTCCACTTTTTCGACCGAATTTAGAGTTGTAAGTATTTTGTTTCTATTACTGTAGGTTAGGGTAGTTAAGTACTCTATATCTACCCCTTTATTACCATTGTCACTGTCCGAAATGAAAGAACCCGAGGTTTTAGAGACGTTTACCACTGACGTCGGTACTTTAACTTTCTACAAACGAGGAACCTTCATTTTAATACTGTTTGGATATATCGCATAATTTTTCGTCTCTATAGTGAAACGACTTTTTTTCAGACGTATCAGTTTCGATACCAAAAAGGTCATCAGTACATGTATACACTCTCAACCCGGTATTTCTTCCGACTCGTAGTTTCTTAAATACGAAAGATTGTCACCACAACCTCTTCTGAGAACTCTTAGGGAACCTGTCGTACCTCTAGTTTTGTCAGTAAGAATTTTCTTTCGTTGGGACTGATAAGTAACCTTCCTGACTACAACTTCGACTTAAAGGTAATGAAACCGGTGGACTACACTTCTCGACTGAGTGACCTTTTATGGAACTACGAACCTTTCTATATTAAGTCCTCCTTTTCCCCTACTGTCTCCTACTTTATAAAGCTACCTTAGTGGTTGAGTTACCCGTACTCATACTCGTTCGAGGTCCTCTACCAATATATATCCCTTCGAACCTCACGACGGTAGGTACCCCATCGTTTCTTAGTTTGTGATGACACGTTGACTTGTTGTTGTTGATTAGTTTCATTATTTGGTGGAATTACAACAACAACAAAACACTGATTCAGTAGAGACTGAGAAAATACTAAAGTACCTGATATCGGGTGGTCCGAGGAGACAGATACCCTAAAAGGTCCGTTCTTATGACCTCACCCAGCAGTATGGTAGGAGGTCCCCTAGAAGGTTTGAGTGCCTATCTGGTGGGGTGTGTGTGTGTGTGACTCCCTCATGACTGAGAAATGGTGCATTTTGGACAAAAATAGGTACTATTGTAAGGAACGAGACTTTAGACGATACAACCTATAAGTATAGCAACAGAGACAAAAGAAACTAATCAATCACACCATATAGAAAGAATTAAGAAGGAAAATTAGATATACATTGAAATGGAACTTTAACCCAGAGAACAACTATCGTATATTAATTCAAAACCGTAACTAGGGAAAACTGTCAGAGACAGTAACTTACCACATAAATAAGGTAAATATAAGGTAAACTAGTAAATATGTCAATCTTGTTATGACTTGTATAAAAATTTTACAAAGATAAATAATGAGAATAGTGAAAAAAAAAGAAAAGTGAGAAAAGGACTGTAAATAACAGAATTAATTAATCCTTAATTTACACTAGAGTAAAAGAAGATAGTCGTAAATCAATACGAATTTTTTAAAATCAACAACGAAGATTCAAATGTTATATACAAACGATGATTAAACAAGATGAAAATTTGTTGTCATATAATAATGTACCCATCGTGTTCATCGAATATTGTTAAATAAGTGTTAAAGAAAGAGGGTAGTGAATAATATAAAGACAGTAAGTAAAATAAATAAATATTCAATATAAATCCTACTCCACCAAACTACCATAGTAGATGAATCACCTGTACCCAAACTCGTTTGAGGTCCTTTACCACTTCCCGTCCTTTCGGACCGTACGACGTCAGGTACTCCGTCGTTTCTCAGCCTGTGTTGACTCACTGACTTGTTGTTGTTGTTCGGATGATGTAGCAGCTCCAATACTTAAATCTACTTATATATAAGTTAGTCAATTCTTATTCTTTTGATTTCTCGAATAGAAGTAAATGAGGAGTCGTTTACGAAGAGAAAAAAATATCTCTAGATGGAAAGACTGGTTTTAATAAAACGAAGAGAGATTTCTTTAATTCTCTTTTAAGTTTTAAAAAGAGTCTTCAAGTTTTGGTGAAAAAAAAGGGGTTGTTTAAGGGAATTAAAAACAAACTCTTTTATAAATAGAGACGTAGTGAACACATCCTATTAAAGTGACCTATGTTTTAACCCCAAAAATCTAAAATCTTAAAAAAAAAAAAAAAAATCTAAATCTAAAATCTGAAAAATTTCGACCCAAAATCTAAAAAGAAAGTTATGAAATATATAAAGTGAAATAATAAGTAAAAAGAATTTAAAGACTGAAGGATGAGGATATCATCCATTATCAGAACCCAACTTGTCTCCTTTTACTTTTCGTCGTTCTTTTATATTATAAAATAACGAATACATTGTTTAGGTACGATGAGAGTGTAGGGTAGGAACTTACCGACGGTAGTAAGTAGAAGGAAGTCCTACCCTAAGTCTGGTATCGTAAACACATTAAAGGGTATCAAGTCCCGTGGTGTAAATTGGCTTATGAAGATACATTTCGTCGTCAATAAACAGAACAAATCCGAGTAGAATAACACATCTTAAACGATGATCGATGTCGCTCAAACGTGTGTTAAGATGTTTCCGTGTAACTTTAGAACCGGTAAAGGTGATAGGAATCGGAGTTGACACTTCGTGACGTTACATTTCATAATAATAGTTTGTATCAGGACGAACTAAGTAATAACGTACTCTTTTATATCAACTGAATCTTTTCTAAGAGTGCTACAAAAAAGGGTACTGTATACTTGAGAGTTAAACAACAAATATATACGCCCCTAAACTCCTCTATTTTTATAAAGAAAGAGATAAGGACTGAATACTAAGTTATAAATTTCAAAATAAAGATTATTTATATTAATCTCTTATACAGAATCCAGATACCGATCTCTCTTAAGGATTCAAAAGAAAGTCAATTTCAATAATATCTTATTCCTGTCTAGTGGATTGTATCCATTGTCTCTCTTGACACTTTGGACTCCTATCTCATTAAGGTTTATACTCTTTTTCTCCGATTAAGAGTATAAGAGTATGCAAGAGAGATTTTGAAACAAATCCTTATAGTCACGTACTTTACACCGCTCTAGTGATCCGTACGTAAAAAGAGAGATCTTTAATCTCTCTTCAAAACTAGAGAGTACCTTTAAATTTTATTTATAATAGTGAATTGTATATCACAGACTACAGATGATCATAGTCGAGATACTAATGAAAGGGTTAAAAGTAGAAGTACGTATTCTTGTCAAATAATTCATACACTCGAGAGACATTATACATTATCGTTATTTTGATGTCAGAGATCAATTTATACTTCTCGCTAAATATATAATACTTACAAGGATTACATAATCCTCTTGAAGACTTTAAGACGTATCAAGTAAAAAAGACGACTATTAAAAATCCGTGGTCACTTTTGTACAGAAGAACTTGTAAGGTATTTATTAAATATACGGTCCTTTTATTAAATATATGAGATAACCTGAATCTTGGTTTATCACAAATTGTTTTTCATAGAACAATAAAATTATATTGACTCTGAAAAAATTTACTTTCAACAATGAGAGTTTCTACAAGAGTTATTTTATCATTCTAATGAAACTCAATTAATTTTGATACATTTATCAAAGTTGGGTCACTTATAAGTGACCCAAGAACCTTTCCAGCTTCCGTCCTCCAGATCCCCACTGTCTCCTACTCTACCAACCTACCGTAGTGGCTGAGTTACCTGTACTCAAACTCGTTTGAGACCCTCTATCACTTCCTGTTCCTTAGGAACGTACGACGTCAGGTACCCCACCGTCTCAACCTTTGGTGAATCCCACACTTGTCGTTTTTGTGTCACTGGTATACTGTCTTTCTCCTTTAGCAGTAACATACTACAATTTTTTTTTTTTTTTTTTTTCAGATAAAAAAGACGTAAGTCGGTCCTGTGTGTGTACTTTTGTGTTTTTCTGTTATGTGTTTGTGTATTCGAGTAATAAAAAAATTCCCCATTTTTTCGTATAAATATACGAAAAAGAGAAAAAAAGGTCTGGTCGTCGAAGACACAAATTATAGGAGGTCCGGGTAGGTTGGGAGGGGTAGTGGGTGAAGGTGAGGGCGGAGGATGTTTACCCCGCCCCGCGCCCTCCGCGCCCACGTGGGAGGGGATCGGGTTCCTGATTCCATGGCGGTCAACCGACGTCGTTCGGCCGGGTCTGTGTCTCGGTGTGTGCGTCTACCTCCTGTGTGCCTGACGCTGCGTCTGTTGCGTCCGTCCGTCTCCCCGTCCCCGTCCCTAGTCCGGCGGCGCCCCGAGGGTGCCCCCGACCCGGGGAGGACTTCCGGCACTCCTCGGGCCTGCTAGGGTCTTCCCTCTGGTCAGCCCTCCTGCTCCCCGTGGTGCCGCCCCGCCCTAGGAGTGAACGAAAGAAACGCCCTGTCTGTGGCGCCCTCCGTCCTCGCGACGAGGCTCCGGCACCTCAACACGCGACCCCTTCACCGGCTCGTTAATATAAAATTATATTAAAAGGACGGACCACTTTATACCCACACAAAATCAAAACACTGTAGAGAGAGATCTAAGATTTTAAAATGGGATACACAGACTTGAATTGGATCCCCTATCAGACATACTAACCATTACATAGAGGATTATTGTTGCGAAATTAAAATTCACAATTTTAATTGAACGTCCATTATTAGTATTTTTGAGGACCGTTACGTCCTCTACGCCGTCCTCGGTACCCAAACTAGGAACACAATCCTTCTATTTGACCTCTTCCTTCACCATTGGATAAGGTCATAAGAACGGACCTTTTAGGGTATGTATCTCCTCGGACCTCCGATGGTAAACACCCCAACGTTTTCTCAACCTGGGTTGACTCGTAAGATTTCCTCTAGTCATTAAAAGACCACCTCAGAAATCCCAAAAGATACATCTCCTGGTACAGTAGACGTTTGTCACTCTCAAAATGAAGAAGAAAAGGTTAAACCTAAGGAAAATAAAGAAAAAGAAGATTACTCCACCTACTTTGACCTCGGCTAATATGTCTCACTTCATTCGGTCTTTCTTTTTGTGGTTATGTCATATGATTACGTATACATACCTTAAATCTTTGTACCATTACTATTGGGACATACACTCTGTCGTTTTCTCTGTGTCTACATATGTTGTCAAAAACCTAAGACACCCTCTCCCTCTCCCACCCTACTAAACTCTCTTACCGTAACTTTGTACATATTATGGTATATTCTTTACTTAGCGGTCAGATCCAAGTTACGTCCCACGTCTTACGAACCCCGACCAAGTGACCCTACTGGGTCTCCCTAGCACACACCTCCCCCTCCACTCTCCACCCAAACCCTAACCACTACACACCGTATTGGTTACGTTATAACATTTCATTTTACTATTATTATTATTATTTATTATTTAGTAATTTTTATTTTTTTTATAAAACATTGAAAGTTTTTTTTTTTTTTTTCCCTCTAGTCAGGACCCACAAGAAACCTTCCTTACTACGATTTTGACTTTGAGGTCATGAAACCGGTGGAGTACGCTTCTGAACTGAGTGACCTTTTCTGACTAAGACCCTCCCTAACCCCCGTCCTCCTCTTCCCCTGTCGTCTCCTACTCTACCGACCTACCGTAGTGGCTGAGCTACCTGTACTCAAACGCACTTGAGGTCCTCTACCACTGCCTGTCCCTCCGGCCCGTACGACGTTAAGTACCCCAGTGTTTCTCATCCTGTGCTGACTCCCTGACTTGGATTGACTTTACTCGTTGATTTATTGTTGTTTGACAACGTTTTAAAACCTAAACTTATCAATAGTTTTACAATATGTAATTGTAAAATCCCTACTTTTCTTAGATCCTTATTATAATATGACGACGTTTACAAATTAAAAATGTTTACAAATGTATAAAAGTTACGTTGTTATATTAACTAAATTTATATATTTGTACGTATAAACTTATGGTCTCTTCAGTCATATAATGTCCATTTAATAAATCTTTGTATAATCTTTATTCGTTGTAAAACTCCTTAGTCCCTATCCTTTTTTCCGGTACGAAATTTTTGATATCTACGATCATTTTTCAAAATAGAACTATATATAATTCTTTAATAAGTCCGATTTAAACGGTAGGTCAACAGTATTGTTGTATATAAAATGGATTACCCTTACAAACCTATCTCTTTTTTCTAGATTGAAGGGCTTTTCAACAACGGGACTTTACATCTTTTGTAAGTGAGACAAAATTAGTTAAAACACAATACATACTAAATTCAATGAACGTAGTATCGACGGATTGAGTTTCCTTTCATTCTTAGTAAAGTTTAATAGATATCGTAATTTTATAATAAATATATAGTAAACTTTTGAAAATAAAATATATGATATTTCAGATATTCATAGAGGTCTTCATTCAAAGAAATTTCTAAAGATAATACATTTCGACAAGGTTTTTATACATCTATTTTTATTTCAAACTGTAAATATGAAACTCTAATCTTTATTTTAATTCACGTCTACTTTGAAAAAAATTTCTTATGTAAAGAAAGTGTTGTAGAATGAAAATGTTTTTCCTTTCTATATTAAACCCGATTTTATAAAGACGATTACATTGTAGTGACATCAATGACGATTCAGAGAAGTCAACACAGGCTGAGACACTCTGGGGTATCTGCCGTCAGGTGGTCGGAGGGGGTCAGGGACCCTAAGAGGTCCGTTCTTGTGACCTTACCCAACGGTAAAGGAAGAGGTTACGTACTGTCACTTTTCACTTTCACTTCAGCGAGTCACCACAGTCTGAGAATCGCCGGGGTACCTGACGTCGGATGGTCCGAGGAGACGGGTACCCTAAAAGGTCCGTTTTCATGACCTCACCCCACGGTAACGGAAGAGGTGATGTCAATGATTTGTGAGTTTTATAAGCACAGTTAAAAGAAAAGACAAACTCAGTGTCACGGTGTCTTGGTTAAAAATGAAAACGAATTAAATAAGAAAAAAAGGACACTTTTACTCACTTTAAATATAAACAGAGTAAATAAAAAAAGAATAAAAAGGAAAACTTAACTAATACAACTAACGATCCAAATAACAGTGTCAATTGACTACGTCAAAATACCTTCTTTCTGTATCCGAATAGTAGTAAATTTACTGAATGTCCAGTACGGAACAATTGTGGCCTTTACTCTCCACCGATGAGGTATTACTTCGGACGTCAGGAATTAGTGACAGTAACAAAAGGACTGGGGTCACTGGATATCCAAACGTTGGGTGGTTACTTCATTATGTCATATTTACTGACTTCTTCTACTCATTCTTCCCCTTTTTAAGACCCACAAAGTTTATGTTGGAGTTTCACACTGATATATAAAAAATAAGATGTCACACTCCTTGAATTTAGATATTTATTAAGTCGACCCAAAGGTAAGACCCTTATCTAAGCACGAGTGGCTGAGTATCATCTTTCCCAATTATATAATTTTTGCTTTATCCAATGTTAAACGTCATCTTTATACTACTAAACTTTATGATGTTAAATTGGTAGATCCTAGTATAAGTCAGTTTAAACCTCAGAATGAAATCGTAGATTTTAGACGAACTAGTTGTCTCTTAATTAACCTCGATTATACAATCTTTTCATCTTAATTTAGTTTCACAAAGATAGGACTTTTGTACTATCAGGTAATACGGTGTAGAAGAGAGAAATTTTCCTCTCACTCAGTACACTCAATATCAAGGACGTAGGGATGTCTTATCGTCATTTCGAACGATCTGAAGAAAGTCCGATACTTTTCTGTCGAAGTCTGGTACTTTCCTGTGGACTGGGTGACTTTTCTCGAGAGAACTTGGAGGGAGGGTGAAGTAGGGTGGGGAGACCCAATAAATTTTGTGTGTGTGTGTGTGTGTGTGTGTGTGTGGTCTAAACTCGAGGGATGACATTGTGTTAATAGAAGACTAATTTTAATTAATTAGTTAATTTTATTATTATTTTTCATTTTAAATTTTTATCCATTCAATTTTTTTCTCACGAGTTTCTCTTCACTTTTTGGTATAGACAATGTTAGACAGGGTATTTGTTACGACCAATCCTGGAAGGACCACCATGTCACCTACTTTTAGGTGGACGGTCACGTCCTCGGTATCCATGCTAGGGACCTGGTTGTTCTAAGGCGTACGGTACCTCGTTGATTTCATACGCGTGGTTTTGATGACTCACGGGTTCGGTGTCGATGATCTCTGATACCTGGACCTCAGACACGAGGTGTTGTCTTCTTTACTGGTGTCACTCTTCGGTAACGATGTTTCCCATCGGAGGTGAGAGACGTTGATCTATTTCGGACATCCGTCGTTGTTTCTCGGTCGTGTTGGTTTCTTTCTTTTGCTTATGACAATTTGTCACAATGTCAAGATAACAGGTCATGGAGTTTGACAAGAAATTGTAGGGAGTTTTGAAGTTTTTTACTGTTAAATGACAAATGTAGAATAACTATAATATAAAAGATTTTAATGTTATAGCGAAATGTAATGTCTACAGACTAAAAAAACAAACCCTACCCCGTGTCTCCTCCGTGTGAATAGAGAGTAATCGTTGTGAAACTATTTGTGAGAAGGTCAAGTCTGTTTTACACGAGGTGACCTCTTTCCTTACCGTGAAGACACAAGAACGGAACTCTTGTGGTACTTGTCATACTTTTCCGTTTTTTCTATCCTATGACTTTCTACTTGAGTGGTCCAGCCATCCATGGGTTATACGATGACCTCTAGTCACCTCTATGTTGAGGTCTTTCTTACTTCCCTACCTCGGTTTCATTTTTGTTGTGGGTCAACACCCGTACTGACCACTATCTCCGTCTCAGGCTACGATATTTCTCGTTATAACGTATCCTTGGACCTTACAATCTGGGTACTTAATTCCGTTTAACCTTCACCAGTTTGTCCTTTACCTTTCTCACTGGTTATAAAATCCTCAGTCGGTTGATTTACCTGACCTTACCCACTTAAATTGAGTCTACTGGTAATATAGATGTTGACTTCCGTTCTTAGGGGATCTTCTTTGCCTCATCGGTAGTATCAGTTTTTGCACGGGCTTTAAGTCATGAACCTACGTTAGAGTTTTCTCTGTCTTGTTAGAGACAAACAAAGGTTCCGTTTGGTAAGTTATAGTGTCATTAGGTTCAGATACAGGGTTGGTCATTACGACTTCTTCTACTACAACTTACCAAGATACTTCTGTATGTTCTGGAAGATCTTGATTGTGAGTTTTTTCTACAGGAAAAGTAATATGCCCTGACCTTACGTTTTCATCCTTCAGTTCTTTGTGGACCTCATTGTCCGTTTAAACCGGAACCTCATGTCTTACTTCGTCCCGTTTCCGATTATCTCAAAACGGTTCTCTTACGTGACCAGTATCGTTTGTGGGAGGAGGTTGTTGTGTTCTCTTCTGAGATATGTACTTGTAGTGGTCTACCAGTTGTGGTTCTAGTCTAATTAAGTAAGAAACGTCGGTTTTTACCTCTTCGAGATATGTCACTCGTCTTTGTTCTGGTCCTTGACTGACACCGAGTCTAGTACTTGAGGAATAACGGTTTGTATGTAAATTTAACTTCTTTCGTCCCTATTGGTGATCTAGTAACTCCATACTGGATTTAGTTTAGGGACTGCTAATATGCCACCTTCATCGTATATCTAAGTTCCCTAATCTAGACTATCTCACGGACTACTTGATACCTTCCTCCAAGTACTGTAACATATCCTCTGTCCCTAGTTCTAGTAGGGGTTCTTTTTCTGTCCGTTTTTCCGTTTTACCGACAGACTCCCCCTGAAGGTTTATCGACTCTTTTCGTCTCTTCACTCTTCGTTTTCTCTTTTCCTTTTTATATTGGTAGACTTACGTTTAAAGGTTTCTTATCGTTCCTCTCTATTCTTTCGGAAGGAGTCACTAGTTACGTTTCTTTATCTCCTTTCGTTATCTTAACCTTTCTGATCTCTAGAGAATTTCTTTTAAACTCTATAGTTCCTTTGTAAAGTACGTTTCTACCCGAGTTATTTCCTGTTGTTATCATACCTTGATTGTCTTCATCTTCTATAATTCTTCTCGACCGTTCTTATGTTTCTAAACATAAAGAGATTATTACTCACTACAACTCGTGAAAAAGTACACAAACAATCGGTAGGTATACAGAAGAAACCTCTTTACAGATAAATCAAGAAACCGGGCAAAGAACTAACCCAGCAATTAAAAAGACCTTAACTCGACATATTCAACAAACATATAAAAACTTTAAGTAACAAACAGTCAACGAAGTAAACGATAATAAAAGAGGGTAAGTCTTCCGACAGAAAAGTGGAACGAATATCAAAGGAAACAACACGTCTTTGAAAATTAAAATTAATCTAGGGTAAACAAATAAAAACGAAAATAAAGGTCATAAGACCCTTCACCTGGTATCTCCTAGGACGACACTAAATACAGCCTCTCACAAAACGGATACAAGAGGAGATCCTCAAAATATCAAAGACCAGAATACAAATCTAGAAATTAGGTAAAACTCAAATAAAAACACACACCACAATCTTTCACTAAACCAAAGTAAGAAAATATTCACCAACTGGTCAAAAGGATCGTGGTGAACAATCTCTAACAGAAATGAGGTATCTCTTTACTTTTAGTTCTGGTGTTACTCCATGGTGAAGTGTGGTCAATCTTACCGACACTAGGTTTTCGGATGTTCGTTATTTACGACCTCTCCCACACCTCTTTTCCCTTGGGAGGATGTGACAACCACCCTTACGTTTGATCATGTCGGTGATACCTCTTGTCACACCTCTAAGGAAGTTTTTAACGTTTATCTTCACGGAATACTGGGTCGTTAGGGTGACGACCCGTATGTGTGGCGTCTTTGGTCTTAACTTTCTCTGTGTACAAGGGGTTACAAGTAGCGTCGTGACAAATATTATCGGTCCTGTACCTTCGTTGGATCTACAGGTAGNAAGTAAGAAAATATTCACCAACTGGTCAAAAGGATCGTGGTGAACAATCTCTAACAGAAATGAGGTATCTCTTTACTTTTAGTTCTGGTGTTACTCCATGGTGAAGTGTGGTCAATCTTACTGACACTAGGTTTTCGGATGTTCGTTATTTACGACCTCTCCCACACCTCTTTTCCCTTTGGAGGATGTGACAACCACTCTTACGTTTGATCATGTCGGTGATACCTCTTGTCACACCTCTAAGGAAGTTTTTAACGTTTATCTTCACGGAATACTGGGTCGTTAGGGTGACGACCCGTATGTGTGGCGTCTTTGGTCTTAACTTTCTCTGTGTACAAGGGGTTACAAGTAGCGTCGTGACAAATATTATCGGTCCTGTACCTTCGTTGGATCTACAGGTAGTCGTCTACTTACCTATTCTTTCGACACCATGTATATGTGTTACCTCATAATGAGTCGGTAATTTTCCTTATGTAAACTTAGTCCAGATTACTCTACCTACTTTGACCTCGGCTAATATGTCTCACTTCATTCGGTCTTTCTTTTTGTGGTTACGTCATATGATTGTGTATATATACCTTAAATCTTTCTACCATTACTACTGGGACATACGCTCTGTCGTTTTCTCTGTGTCTACACATCTCTCCTGAAAACCTGAGACTCCCTCTCCCTCTCCCACCCTACTAAACCCTCTTACCGTAACTTTGTTCATATGATAGTACATTCTTTGCTTAACGGTCAGATATAAGTTACGTCCTATGTCCTACGAACTCCGACCACGTGTCCCTACTAGGTCTCTCTACTGTACCCCACCTTCCACCCTCCCCCCAAGTACAAACCCTTGAGTACATGTGGGCACCACCTAAGTACAGTTATATACCGTTTTTAGTTATGTCATAACATTTCATTTTATTTTTTTTTTTTCTTATGTTTCTTCTTGATATGTCTTTCGGAAGTACTGGGTCTATTAACACTACCATACTAGTGAGTGGATCTCAGTCTGTAAGACCTTACACTTCCGTTCACCCGGAATCCTCCGTAGTGATTCTTGTTTCCGTCACCTCCACTACGTTAAGGTCAACTCGATAAAGTTTAGGATTTTCTACTACGACACTTTCACGACGTGAGTTGGAAGGTCCTTTAGACCTTTTGAGTTGTCACCGATATCCTGACTTTTTCCAGTCAAAATTAAGTTAGGGTTTCTCTCCGTTACGGTTTATTACGAGTTTGATGGTGTGTTAACGTGAGTGGCAGTACGATCGTTTTATTACGAGTTTTAAGAGGTTCAGTTCGAAGTCGGTTTACACTTGGCACTTGGAGGTCTATAAGTTCGAACAAGATTTTTCAGTCTCCTTGGTCTCTAGTTTAAAGGTTGTCTGTCACCGAGTAGTTTTTTCGTTCTCTCAAGGTCTTTTTGTAGATAAAGATGAAATAACTGATACTGTTTCGGAAACTGACACACCCAGTATTGTTTGACACCTCTCAAGAATTTCTCTACCCTTATGATCTGGTGGACTGGACCAAGAGCTCTTTAGACTTACGTATATCCCTTCTTTGTCAATCTTGACCTGTACCTTGTTGTCTAACCAAGGTTTGGTCCTTTCCTCATGCAGTTCTAACATATAGTAGTGAGACGAATAAATTGAATATGCGTCTTATGTAGTACCCTTTGTGACCCGACCTTCTTCGTGTTCGACCTTAGTTCTAAAGGTCCTCTTTATAGTTATTGGAGTTTATAAGTCTACTCAGTGGGTATACCTTCTTTCACTTCTTCTTGATTTCTCAGAGAAATAATTTCTCTTTCACCTCTCACTTTTACAACCGAATTTTCAGTACATTATATTTTGATTATACCGTAAACCAGGGTAGTGAAGTACCCTTTATCTACCCCTTTGTCACCTTTGTCACTGTCTGAAATAAAACCCCCAGAGGTTTTGGTGACGTCTACCACTGACGTCGGTACTTTAATTTTCTGTGAACGAGGAACCTTCTTTTCGAAACTGGTTGGATCCGTCGTATAATTTTTCGTCTCTGTAATGAAACGGTTGTTTCCAGGCAGATCAGTTTCCATACCAAAAAGGTCATCAATACATACCTGCACTCTCAATTTGATATTTCTGTCGACTCACGGCTTCTTAACTACTAAAACTTGACACTACAACCTCTTCTGAGAACTCGTAGGGAACCTGAACGTTCCTCTATATTGGTCAGGTAAGATTTCCTTTATTCAAGACTTGTAAGTAACCTTCCTGACTACAACTTCGACTTTGAGGTTATGAAACCGGTAGACTACGCTTCTTGACTGAGTAAACTTTTAGGGACTACGACCCTTTCTAACTTCCGCCCTCCTCTTCCCCTACTGTCTCCTACTCTACCAACCTACTGTAGTGGTTGAGTTACTTGAACTCAAACTCATTCGCGGTCTTCAACCACTACCTGTCCCTTCGGTCCACACGACGTCAGGTATCCGAACGTTTGTGTTGACCCGTTGACTTGACTTGGAGGTCAATAGTCCACCGATTAAAGTAGGGATTTTGCACAGGGACTCCGAAGATCAAAGTCATAAAGACCGTTACGTAAGGTTCATCACGGACCCCGTGAGGATGTATATGTGTGTCAGGCTAGACAAAAGAGAAATGTTAAAATGAGGTGCAAAGTTACTAATAATAGGACGAAAATACGGAATCTTAAGTCTCAATTTAATGTTTCACGGAGTGTCTCTTGAAATGAATCAAATAACGGTCTTTGACTTTAAATTTTAAAGATTTGGATTAAAGAGAAAAAGATAAGATTGGACAATAAGACTTAAGGAGATAAAGAAAATTGTTGGATTTAAATATTATACAATCTTATTCATGGGTTTAATTAAGTTTAGAAAGATAGTAGAGAATATAAACTGACCAAACGAAAAAGTATTAGTATAGAGAGAAAACTAAGAAGAAAACTTAATTAGTGGTTAAAGAGTAAGTGTAAGATCTTATGGTATCATGATAAAACGATATCTAAAAGGATCTGATCTTAACGAGAAGTTTAGTTTGTTACTATAGGTGTCATTGGTATAATCTATTGTCGTCGAATATATGATCAATTAAGACTTAAAATTATAAGAGACATTGTTAATTTACTGTATAGTTCAGTATTAAGATAATTAAATAAGGAAGGTAACATACCTTGTCATAAAAAAAGGGGATTTGAATGAACCATAATAAGTAAAAGTTTGTCGTTCAATGTATTTAGATCTTCCGAAAGTCAAAACAAATAGATGAGGTTTCAGTGGTCGAAGACACTGAAACAAGTGTGTAGTGAAGGGAAAAAATCAAGGGTAAAATAGTGTTATACTTCTTTAAGGTACAAAGTAATTTCCAGCTCGATTTTACTATGTAAAAGAGGACAATAATTTCGTGTGAGAGGAAGGAGACTTTAAAGGTACCCAAGATTTATAGAGACTAGGTAAATGATGTAATATAACCTAAGTAATTGTAGTAGAAATGATTAAGATGGGTGAAGTGTTAGTAAGTAATGGATTCGTCAAAGACTATAAAGAAAAAAAATTTCGATATACAGAATATATTCCTGAACTTATAAGTTCCTCTATAACAACTTAGTTAATTTAGTAATCTGTTTATTTTACTGTAATAAGAGACATATTAACCGAGGTCAAAGTGGGTAGAGTAGTCTTGACTAAGTTTACTTAAGAAAAATTGCCGACTCATTATGAGGTAACACATATACATGGTGTCGAAAGAATAGGTAATGTCTCACTTCATTCGGTCTTTCTTTTTGTGGTTATGTCATATGATTGTGTATATATACCTTAAATCCTTCTACCGTTACTGCTGGGACATACGTTCTGTCCTTTTTTCTGTGTCTACACATATGGCCTGAAAACCTGAGTCTCCCTCTCCCTCTCCCACCCTACTAAACCCTCTTACCCTTAAGATTGTACATGTGACAGTACATTCTTAACTTAGCGGTCAGGTACAGACTACATCCCACGTAGAACGAACCCCGACCACGTACCCCTACTGGGTCTCTCTACAACACCCCTCCCTCCACCCTCCCCCCAAGTACAAACCCTTGCGTACATTCTTAATTTCTAAAATTTTAAATTTTTTTTTTTAATTTTTTCTTTTCTTTTCTTTTCTTTTAATATTGACTTTTTTTTTACTGTAATAAGAAATAAGATTGAATTTCGTAAAAAGAATCATTCAGTTAAAAAGTGTAGACATAAAAAGAATAAAGAGAAAGGAAACGAGAAGAACCAGGAAGTTGAGAGGGTATTAATTTGACTCACAAGAGACCGATGTGTAGTAGTTACACGTTGTAACCAATGAAGAGTTTCCGAAGATCGTTGAAGATTGTTGTATAATGTTCCGACCTTATAAGAGTACAATCAGGATTCAGATTTTATACGAGTTATTCTACAAAATAACATCTTTAGTCTCTCTTTTGTACAAATCTTTTACAATATATGTTTTTTTTTTTTTTTTTCCGGTGTCTACTTATAAACTGTTCATGAACTTTCCTTTGAAGTAATACTAGGTTTCCTTTGGATGATAGAACCTCCATTAATTTTATAATCTTACAAGGGAAAAAATTACAAACGAGTAATGAGTTGTAATACAGTGTTCAATGAACGGGTTATATATACATAAAGAGTAGGTTTTGTACATGTTAATTTCAACTGTCGAATTTTATCAGAGAGAGGATGAAAAGTTTTATGTGAATCATTATCTACGTAATATGAAAGGTGTAGTTACCGGAGACTTTTGAATTTTATGGTTAACGGGTAAAATTACTGTCGACTCTAATTTTTTTATTTGTACATTACATTTAAAACTTCGGTGACTACCGGTTCTACGACCTGATGATACTACCTTATTAATGAAATTTTTGAGTCTATTGTCCATATTATTGTACATGTGGTTTGTAAACGTTAGGTAAGAAACCTTTTTCAAATTTCATTCAAATTAGAACACTTTTTTTTTTAACTTTTAAAATTAGGTTCTAACGATCTCTGTATCTTCAGGATTTATTAGATCATAATTTTAAATCCGAAATCTACAATTTACCACCCTTTTTATCCTTTCATTATATAGTAAACACTATATTGAAATATAGTGAGTCTTTGACATATATCTTCTGTTTTGATATTCTATTTTTCTTGATAAAATTTCAAATATATTGGTGAAACTTTCTCTTTGGAGTTCATTCACTGATGATTATACAGAACTAAAAAGGTCACCCTTTCCCCAATTCTATGGGTATAATTTGAAAAGTATCAATATAACAGTGAAAGTTGAGTTTTTTATACTTCTTACGGGAGACCGAAATTTATTTATATACTACAATCAAAAACCAAGAGTTTATTGATTATTTAAATATACTTGACTAACGAGATTCTCGTGTCGTTGTTAAAACTATTAATTTATAGTTCTCGATATTTCAGATACTTCTAGAAAAATACGAATATGAGAAAATTCATTATCTATACTTTATTAATATATATGTAATAATATTAAATGATTATTAAACATAAGTAACTTTTTTAACTTTGTATAAAAACCATACCAATATAAGATAAAAACAATAATAATATGATTAAAGACCACTACTCTTTCGATTAGTGTCCATAGTTTAGTTTATTTAGATGTTCAAAACATAAAAATATTCATTTATCTAAATGAGTGTAAAGTAAATTTCCCATCTGTAACTTATTCATCATAGAGATAAAGTTTTTTTTAGTCTCAAAAGACGAGACAGGAAACACGTTATTAACTATTGTCTGATCCAGAGAATGATATTTGTTCTTACTTTGACTTATTTAAGAAAGTCTACAACCTGGTTTTCGTAACATGCTGTCTCTAATATCCACCCTACTTTTCAGTGTTCTATTCAAGGACTTATTAGGTCTGAAAAACTAAAGTCTAAAAACAAGTGAAAAAACATTCCTTTACACGGGTTTATCTCTGTTACCAGAACGATTAGATTTCTTATTCTTTAACCTTGAGAGTTAACGACTGTGTCGATTCTAAAGACTTGTCATATAGTCTGTATCCTTAAAAAGAATCTTACGTGACGTCTTTAGACGTGTCCCAAGAGGAATTCGGTAACAGGTTTATGTCCAAAGATACATGTTTAGTTCTGGTGTATTTGTCCGTCCTGTGTCAAAAACACTAAACCCCTCACCCCCTCCCCCCGTCCCGTAATAAAAACTCCACAACAATTACCTTGTTTTTTAATCTCTAGACTTATAATGTATCTCGACCCTTTGTTACCTTAAATAAGTAAGTATCACCCCTTTAGAATGACTTATGAGAAGTAGACTCTGGGGTCTTTATGGTAAGAGATCTAGGGTGATAAGTCCCTATGTGTTTACGATCCAAGTACTGATGAAATCTCCTTGATTTCTTCGAATTTTTGTTCTGAATTTTTTTATTTTGTCTAAGTTTACATTCANTTTTTATTTGTACATTACATTTAAAACTTCGGTGACTACCGGTTCTACGACCTGATGATACTACCTTATTAATGAAATTTTTGAGTCTATTGTCCATATTATTGTACATGTGGTTTGTAAACGTTAGGTAAGAAACCTTTTTCAAATTTCATTCAAATTAGAACACTTTTTTTTTTAACTTTTAAAATTAGGTTCTAACGATCTCTGTATCTTCAGGATTTATTAGATCATAATTTTAAATCCGAAATCTACAATTTACCACCCTTTTTATCCTTTCATTATATAGTAAACACTATATTGAAATATAGTGAGTCTTTGACATATATCTTCTGTTTTGATATTCTATTTTTCTTGATAAAATTTCAAATATATTGGTGAAACTTTCTCTTTGGAGTTCATTCACTGATGATTATACAGAACTAAAAAGGTCACCCTTTCCCCAATTCTATGGGTATAATTTGAAAAGTATCAATATAACAGTGAAAGTTGAGTTTTTTATACTTCTTACGGGAGACCGAAATTTATTTATATACTACAATCAAAAACCAAGAGTTTATTGATCATTTAAATATACTTGACTAACGAGATTCTCGTGTCGTTGTTAAAACTGTTAATTTATAGTTCTCGATATTTCAGATACTTCTAGAAAAATACGAATATGAGAAAATTCATTATCTATACTTTATTAATATATATGTAATAATATTAAATGATTATTAAACATAAGTAACTTTTTTAACTTTGTATAAAAACCATACCAATATAAGATAAAAACAATAATAATATGATTAAAGACCACTACTCTTTCGATTAGTGTCCATAGTTTAGTTTATTTAGATGTTCAAAACATAAAAATATTCATTTATCTAAATGAGTGTAAAGTAAATTTCCCATCTGTAACTTATTCATCATAGAGATAAAGTTTTTTTTAGTCTCAAAAGACGAGACAGGAAACACGTTATTAACTATTGTCTGATCCAGAGAATGATATTTGTTCTTACTTTGACTTATTTAAGAAAGTCTACAACCTGGTTTTCGTAACATGCTGTCTCTAATATCCACCCTACTTTTCAGTGTTCTATTCAAGGACCTATTAGGTCTGAAAAACTAAAGTCTAAAAACAAGTGAAAAAACATTCCTTTACACGGGTTTATCTCTGTTACCAGAACGATTAGATTTCTTATTCTTTAACCTTGAGAGTTAACGACTGTGTCGATTCTAAAGACTTGTCATATAGTCTGTATCCTTAAAAAGAATCTTACGTGACGTCTTTAGACGTGTCCCAAGAGGAATTCGGTAACAGGTTTATGTCCAAAGATACATGTTTAGTTCTGGTGTATTTGTCCGTCCTGTGTCAAAAACACTAAACCCCTCACCCCCTCCCCCCGTCCCGTAATAAAAACTCCACAACAATTACCTTGTTTTTTAATCTCTAGACTTATAATGTATCTCGACCCTTTGTTACCTTAAATAAGTAAGTATCACCCCTTTAGAATGACTTATGAGAAGTAGACTCTGGGGTCTTTATGGTAAGAGATCTAGGGTGATAAGTCCCTATGTGTTTACGATCCAAGTACTGATGAAATCTCCTTGATTTCTTCGAATTTTTGTTCTGAATTTTTTTATTTTGTCTAAGTTTACATTTACTCGACGTACAGTGTATACGTTGGGAGAAATTTCTTTCTTTTGTGTGTCGTCTATAAGTTTTGTTATAATCGGTGGTAAAGAATGTACGTTTTGTTTCGTTTCTTTGAATTATACACATCTGTTCCTCTTTATACTGGTTGGTAGTCCTCTTTTTAATAGTTATAACAGTTATTTTACTGTCTGTACAAATCTTAATCACTTTCGTTAAATTTTTCGGTAATTTATAAAATGTACTTATTTCTAAATTCTATATGCATTTATATTACTCTTTATTTTATTCCATAATATCGTTATTTCTGATCTTTGGTTGTCGTTTTTATTTGTTAACTCGGGGTTTATAGTATATACTTACCTTTTCAAGTTACTTATCGAAATTCTCGTCTAACTTGTATATTTGTAGTCACCTAAATTGATAGTTTGACTTAGTATCACCTTTTATCAACTGGCCTTTGGTTGTCTCTGAGTAACAGAACACCCTGTTGTAGTTCATTAAATTATGTGTCCATTAACCTTAGACTCTTCGACTCATGTATCGTATTTCATAATCTTCTTTATTTCACACTCCTTGAAGACGAGACCGGATTGTCATATTAATCAAGATCTGATCCGAACTACGATATTTGTTCGTGTGTAATCTTTGTGTTAATTCTCCGTACTTCACTAACAGAAGTTCGTAATATACTCTCTGTCCTGTTCTTACAATGGGTCTCTTTTCCCTTTGTACTATAGTGAAATATAAAGGGACCCAAAAGACGACCTTCTTCTTGTACCGTTGTAATGTCTCTACTTCTACGTGTCTAGTGTCAAGTTACGGGAGTTTTACTGACAAGACTCCCATGACCCCTCTTTCTATGAGATCTCTTTCTCTTCCTCAGTATTTTCAAGTACAATACCAGAGTACTTAAAAACCGACTCCTTACTCTACTTTTATTAGTCTCTAGTGAACTTCCTACTCTTCGTTTTATCTCTCTGATCTTCAGTTTGTGAATGCTTTGTACCATTTTTAGAAAGGTTTATTCTTACCATTACGTCTTTCATTTCTTAGGATCATTCATTAAATCAAATCCTTTGATTGAAATCCTTGTTATAGATATAGTACATAAACACACATATATGTGTGTATGTATACATATATGTATACATATATACGATTCAGTGAAGTCAACGTATACTGAGAAACACTGGGATACCTGACATTGGGCGGTTCAAGGAGACAGGTATCCTAAGAGGTACGTTCATATGACCTCAGTCAACGGTAAGGGAAGAGGTCCCGTAGAAGAGTTGGATCCTCAGTTTGAGTGTAGAGAATTACAGAGGACTTGACCGTCCTCCCAAGAAATGGTGATTACAGTGTACCCTTCGAGATTTACAATCAGTGTAGGTTGAGAAACCCTGCGGTACCTGACATCGAGAGATCCGAGGAGACAGGTACCCCTAAGAGGTACACTCTTATGTCCTCACCCAACGGTAAGGGAAGAGGTCCCCTAGATAGACTGGGTCCCTAGTTTCGGTCCAGAGGGTGTGACATCCGTATAAGAAATGACAGACTCTACCGTTTCTCAACCTGTACTGACTCTCTAAATGATGTGTGTGTGTGTGTGTGTGTGTGTGTGTGTGTGTGTTTCTCTTGTTCTCGTTAGATGACTGTTCCCTTCTAGGAAAGTTATTCTTGTCGACGAATCTTTCCTGAAACAACCCACGGGTTATGATTCTATCCTTGCTTTTAATTTGACTCATATCTCTTTTGGTTCTTTATATAGTTTCTTTACAAAATTAATATAAAGTCAAATCGACAATTCTCGTGTCACAAACTTTGACACGATGAAGACTACTTTAGTCAAAGACAGTGAATCGACACTCTGAAATAGGGACAATATAATTTATTAAATAACCTGATTTTATTTTCTTTGTTTGTACGTTTAAAATCTCTCTAACTTAGTGAGTTTTTATTCTCGATAAGTTTGTTTCACTTTCACTTCAGCGAGTCAGTACAGACTGAGAAACGCTGGGGTACCTGACATCGGGTGGTCCGAGGAGACAGGTACCCTAAGAGACCCGTTCTTATGACCTCACCCAACGGTAAAGGAAGAGGTCCCCTACAAGGGTTGGGTCCCTAGTTTGGGTTCAGAGGGCTTGACGCCCGTCTACGAAATTAGAGACTCGGTGGTCCCTTCGGTAATGGAGATTCCTTAACGTAAGGTATGTAAACCACCAGACCACTATTACAAATAGTAATGGACAGGGTACGGATCAGGGTTCTCTAAACACAGATAAGAATAACGTTCTAAAGAGGGTCACGGAACCTATAAAAATTCATGATCAAGTATTATTAGGACCACGAGGACGATATGAAAATTATTAAAGGTTAACGATTAAGTCATCAAGTTGTCCCTCCAATCTTCAAAGACTTTATTTTACTAGTGTGATTACTACTAATGGAAAGACAATCCGGAAATTGTCTTACTTACAGGTTTATCCATGTACGGTAATAATTCACATGAGAAGAACGATTATAACCACGACACTACTGAGGATTTAATGTCCTAGAATTATATTTTCGTGTTACTCTAGTTCCATACTACCTTATTTTTCTCCTTTTTACTGATTTTACTTCAAAAACAATTCAGACAATTATGTACATACTAAACCTTGTTAGGATCTTACGTAAATCTATTACTTTATTCACCTCTTCTAATTAAAAGAGTAATTTTTAAAGTCCAGTCTATAGAATGGAATTATATGATTTTTACTCTGTCATTAAGTCTTTATTTACCCTTACGTTTCAATAAGACAGTAAACAGTATAGAAAGACAAAATATACTGTATGATTTTATCTTATATCATTTATATGTAACATTTCTTTGGATAATTAAGAGTACTGTTTACACCACAAAATAAAATTAAGGTACTTTATACAATAATAATTATTCTAGGTTACAGGACTCAATCGGTTAGTAATGGTTGGATAAATATTTCGTAAAAGGTTATATAAGTTCCTGATGAATTACTCTAAGTCTGTCCGAGGGAATGAGCGTGACCTAGACTTAACCCTGTGTAAGATGTGTAAGATTTTGTAGGACTTTGTATATACATTAGTCTTATGACCTTTTTCTTTTTTCTCTCTTCTCTTTACTACTTTATAAACTTCATTATTACTGACTCTTAAAGGGTTTTAATTATAAATATATTCTGTGGTTCAGTGTCTAGGTTCTTCGAGTTTCTTGTAGTTCTCCTATGTATAAAAATTTTAGAGATGACTCAGGGTAGTTTATGTTTAACGTCTTTTAACTTTGTATCTGTTCTTAGAAGTTTTTTAAAGTATCCCGTTGGTGTTTTTTTAATCCAAATCAAATGCACGTTTCCTTTCTCTCTTTTACTCTATTGTCTTAGTATGTTTGATGAGTTTAACGTTGGTGTCTTCTCTCTTTTTTTCAGTTTTCTTCTTCTCTCTTGTTCCCGTTAATTATTTTAGGTGTTGTTCAAACAATCTACCATTACGTTTATATAGTTATTAATGAAATTTTCAGTTCTCAGATTTGNCTACCTCCCCCCCCCCCCCCCCCCCCCCCTCCCCCCACCGCGCCTCCCTCTGTCTCTGACGTTCTCACCTAGTTCGTTGTTCTAAGTTAAAATACAACAAATATTCTTTGGGTGAAATTGATATTTCCGGGTATCTCTAATTTATACTTATACTTATTTATGAATTCATTTATGTACTTCCTTTATGTGATCAAGAGAAATTGTGACATCTTGAATCCATTTTTTTCTTCTCTCTCTCTCTCTCTGTACCTGTTCATTTTTGGTACGTTGTTTTCTTTTTTTTAATTAACATATTTTACGTAATATGTACGTGTATATGTATATGTGAGATGGGAGGTTTGGTGTCCAAGGTGTAGCGTCTAGACTAGGGTCCAACCGACTTCGACCGTTAGAGGACTATTATGGTTCCCTGTTGACACGAATGTTTTACGACGACGACGATTCAGTGAAATAAGTACAAGGTGAGGAAAACTGGGGTATCTAACATCGGGTGATCCGAGGATACAGGTACCCTAAGAGGTTCTTTCTTATGACCTCACTCGACGGTACAGGAGGAGGTCCCCTAGAAAGACTGGGTCCCTAACTTGGGTACAGAGAATACAGAGGACGTGACCGTCCGTTTAAGAAATGGTGACTCGAAGGACCCTGTGGGTATTTTATGAATTTGAATACACGGAAAAAAAAAAAATTAATTCTTATGTAGAGCTAATATTTCCCCAATAGGTTTATTACTCTTATGTGATTATAATTTCCGATGATTATATTATTTCTTTTAGTTTCTCTGTTTATTTACAATCATATACCATTATAAACGGTAGTCTGTAATCACCCTCTCTAAAAATTTAAAAATCTCTTAAATCTCTTATTATTTCACCCTTTTTAAATCTCTCATTCACGATCTCACGATCTCCCCTATAGACTTTGTGAATCTGAGAAGATCGTTAACGACGATCTATCATTGAATAGAAGTAAAATTCTTCCCTTTTGAAACCTCGAAGACCCCCTTAATATCCTATCTTTTCTGTTCTTTGTTTATCCTTTTCTTTTACTCTTTAATCGTTTTCGTGATTAAAACGACCCTTAATAACATCCTTGTGACATGTAACAACAGTAACCCATAAAAAAGACGTCAGGGTTTAATAAATAATGTAAATCATTCTGTTGACGGGTATTTTTATTAGTTGCACTCCATAGATAGGTATCTTTGTAAAATATAATTTATAAAATTTCGTACTTGGAGTACAATCGATATGTTAAATGTATATTTGATATATGAGTCCTGTCTACTAAATTCAGACAAATTCACTTCTCCTTGATTTTTCGGAAAACTACTTTCACTTTAATCTCTCACTTTTTCAACCGAATTTCCAGTTGTAAGTCTTTTGTTTCTAGTACCGTAGACCAGGGTAGTGAAGCACCGTTTATCTACCCCTTTGTCACCTTTGTCACAGTCGGAAATAAAACCCCCCGAGGTTTTAGTGACGTCAACCATTGACGTCGGTACTTTAATTTTCTACGAATGAGGAACCTTCCTTTCAATACTGGTTGGATCTATCGTATAACTTTTCGTCTCTGTAATGAACCGGTTTTTACAAGGAAGATCAGTTGCGATGCCAAAAAGTTCACCAGTACATACCTACACTCTCAACCTGACACTTCTTTCGACTCGTGGCTTCTTAACTACGAAAACTTGACACCACAACCTCTTCTGAGAACTCTCAGGGAACCTGACGTTCCTCTAGGTTGGTCAGGTAAGACTTCCTCTAGTCAGGACCCTAAAGAAACCTTCCTTACTACGATTTCGACTTTGAGGTCATGAAACTGGTGGAGTACGCTTCTCAACCGAGTAACCTTTTCTGAGACTACGACCCTCCCTAACCCCCGTCCTCCTCTTCCCCTGCTGTCTCCTACTCTACCGACCTACCGTAGTGACTGAGCTACCTGTACTCAGACTCACTTGAGACCTTCAACCACTACCTGTTCCTCCGGACCGCACGACGCTAAGTACCCTAGTGTTTCTCAGCCTGTACTGACTCGTTGACTTGACTTGACTTGACTTACGTATTAATAATATGTTGTTTTAAAATAAGATATCCTTCAGACCTTTTTATTAAATATACAAATTTAAAACGATTACCTAAGTATTCCTTAATCGTAATATCTCTATTCTGAAAGAGATACTCTGATAGGAGTAAGATATTTAAAAATAGTAATAGAGTCGAAACTTCAAATCCTTACGTCCGATAAAAGAATCGTTTTTGTATCATAATCTTTAATAATTTAAAACAGTAAAATCGTATACTGTGGTAAAGTTCACTGAGATTATCATAAACGGTTATAGATTGGACTCTGTATGTTAATGTATATTTTATAATAAATCCACCATATTCGAAATAAAATTCAAAATCAGAAAGATACTCTAGTGATTAGTTTATAAGAATATAATTAATACGATTACATTTCAACCCTTTTAAAAAATTAGATAAGTTCTAGTAGTAAAAATGTTTAAAAATAACGGATGTTTATTTAAGTTCTGTAATTACTAGGTATAGAGATCACTCGACCCTAGAAAGTAATAATATTACGTTTCTCTTTTGATAAAGGTAATTTACTAAAGTCTAGACTCCAATAGTAAAAAAAGGATATTTAATTCGGAGGAGTATTTATTTACAAGTTAATTGGACGGGACTAAAGGAAAATTCCTAGTATTTAAGTTGATATTATCGATAGAGAAATAAAATTTTTTTACACAACATACGTTAGTTTTCCTTATATTATTAGTCCCTGTATCTTGTTTTGTAAAGTTTCTAATCCACAAAACTGTACAACAGTTCTACATAATGGCGTTCATCAACTTTTTGTTAATTTTATACTTATGAAACTTTTAAAGTTCAAATTAGAAAGAAATAGTGAGGAATTTAACAGTATGTTAATATTTCCATTATAGATTTGTTATTGGGATCTCTCAATAAAAACCAGTGTAGAATTCTTTAAACCACAGTTTTAAAGAAAGTTTACTGATAAAGAGAAAGACAAGGTTCATTCCATAGATAAACGTTAAATAAGGATCTCTTACCTCTTTTTAGAGAATTACTTTTAAATTAGGAGTTAGTTTAAAATGGTTGAATATTCACTTTCTCCTCTTACTTTTTCAACCGAATTTCGAGTTGTAAGTCTTTTGCTTCTAGTACCGTAGGCCAGGGTATTGAAGTACCCTTTATTTACCCCTTTGTCACCTTTGTCACAGTCTGAAATAAAAAACCCCGAGGTTTTAGTGACGTCAACCACTGACGTCGGTACTTTAATTTTCTACGAATGAGGAACCTTCTTTTCGATACTGGTTGGATCTATCGTACAACTTTTCGTCTCTGTAATGAAACGACTGATTCCAGGTAGATCAGTTCCGTACCAAAAAGGTCACCAGTACATACCTACACTCTCAACCTGACACTTCTTCCGACTCGCGACTTCTTAACTACGAAAACTTGACACCACAACCTCTTCTGAGAACTCTCAGGGAACCTGACGTTCCTCTAGGTTGGTCAGGTAAGACTTCCTCTAGTTGGGACCCTAAAGAAACCTTCCTTACTACGATTTCGACTTCGAGGTCATGAAACCTGTAGAGTACTCTTCTCAACTGAGTAACCTTTTCTGAGACTACGACCCTCCCTAACCCCCGTCCTTCTCTTCCCCTGTTGTCTCCTACTCTACCGACCTACCGTAGTAACCGAGCTACCTGTACTTAGACTCACTTGAGACCCACAACCACTATCTGTCCCTCCGGACCGCACGACGGTAAGTACCCCAGTGTTTCTCAGTCTGTGCTGACTCACTGACTTGATTTGACTTGACTTACAGTGTTCGTAAGTATATTTGATATTAAAAGATACTACAGGATAAACTACACTATAGTGAAATGAGTCCCTTCTTTCAGTAAGTCCTAATGATTATGTACATCTAGAAGTACTAGTTCCAAGACGAAAAGGTTTTCATTTTGACAAATACTTGATTTCCAAATCTACATTATGAATGAAATCTGTACTTGAAGTGTAGTATGTTTATTTTTATAAAATTTTATTTATAAAATGAACAGAAGTAGACATTAATAATGGATTATCGTAGTATGCGTTCAGACTATTTTTATGTCATTAAATCGTGTTTTAGGGGACTGAATTTAGATAAGCTTTAATAGTTATCTAGGGTAATGACATAAAAAGAGAGTCATTAATTCACTTTCCTTTAATGGTTTACAGTTTGTATGTTTTCGTGAGATACAGGTACCAGTTTACCAGAGATAGTCAAGATAATTTTTAATACTTTTTTCAGTTCTAAAATGGTCTAATTATAAACTAATTTTCTCTCTCTCACTTATAGAAAAAGTCTGTTTTGTTTTTGTTCCTTCAATGAAAATTGTAAATATAAAAACGAACAGTGAATTTCCTTTCCTTAGTTTTCTAGTGTCACGAGACATTGGTGTAAAATGATGAGTCAATAGTCTTAAGTCAGAAAGTACTATAAGTGTGTTGTACTAGGACTGAAAGATATTTGTAACGAGGTTTTCGTGACCTAAGGAGAGACTCTTCCTTAACGTTTTGGATATAGACAATAGTTTTATCTATGACGTCTCTCCGAAAATGGATGAAATAGATATATACTAAAGTCTCCCCGGTTCTATACGTCCCTTTAAAATCAAGTACAAGTCAAGTCAAGTCAACGAGTCGACACAGGATGAGAAACGCTGGGGTGCCTGACACACATAAAAGTAGGTTGAAAATCAAGTATATAGTAGTAGATTAAAAGATATAATAAGAACCCGAGGTACCCTGTTTAAACATAACGCAAAAGTACAGTAACAAGACGGTGATTCGATACAGACTGAGAAGCACTGCGGTATCTCACATCGTACGGTCAGAGGAGACAGGAAGTGATAGAGGGTCCCAAACGAGTTTAACGACAGGCAACATTGTGGCTATTCATATGTTAAGTGTCTGCATAATAGATTAAGAACTTTTCCAGTGATTCCATAGTAGAGCAGTAAAAACTGTGACTGAGTTCTACTTTATGTAGTAATGAAACTTTTTAGACGAAGTAAACATAATCCAAAAATTACTTTAAAACGGAACGAATAAAATTTATAATAGATAGAAGTACCTAACCTCAAGTGTAAACGATCGATATTCATCTCTATATTTACATAAAAATTCAAACTTCACGATAAAACTTAGTATTCCTTTTCTTTCAGTTATATATATATATGTGTACGTGGATTAATGGACCGATGAAACAAGTCTTTTAATGTAACTAATCATACTTTAAAGTATAACCTTTTTATTTCTTGTATACATCAAAGAAGACCCTGACTCGTTACAGAGAAAATTGTAAATTTTTTTTTTTCACAAGACTTGTATGTGTTGTAAAACCTTCCTTTTATCTGACTGTCATCGGTTTCTAGTGAAGTATACAAATGACAATAAATAAAAACTATTCTCTTATTGCACTCTTTTTCTGTTCGACCTTACATACCTCTAAAATTTTAATACTAATAATATAATCTTAGAGATAAAGGAAAGTACTTGTCTTGTTTACCTATAAAAGGATAGAATAAAATTTAACTGTCAATAAAATACTAAAAATATAAACACTAAATGGTTCAGTTAGCATAAAGTAAACGTTTTACTCTTTCCGTCAGGGATTCTTGATAATTTACCCCAACACAGATCGAAATTCTCTATTAGTTACAAAAAGAGGACAACTTATTTTTGTTAAAGTCTCCAGAAACTGTAGTCTATTACATTAAAGTTTATTACTACCTCTGTTAGGTTTTGTTTTCGGTGAGAAATTAGTAGGGATTCGTATCTGTTTTTATTCTTTACTGGTTCGAAAGGGAAAAGGTATTATTGTACCAATTACCATGAAGAAATAGTCAATATACATAGACGAAATCTAGACGAGGTTTAGAGAGTGATAGATTTATTCTGTACAATTGTAATTCCTCTGGGTCCAAACTAGGGACCCAACCCTTCGAGGGGACTTTATCTCGTACCGTTGGGTGAGGTCATAAGAACGGACCTCTCAAGGTACCTGACTCCTCAATTCTCAACGTGTACTGAATCCCTTATTGTCGAAGTAAAGAAAGTAAAGTTACTACGAAGAAATAGTCAATATACAAAGATGAAATCTGGACGAAGTCAAAAAGGTGGTAGATTTATTTTTCATATATAGAAATGGGACATATAAATTGAATATAAGTCTCATGTAGTACGTTTTACGGTCCGACCTACTTCATGTTCGGTCTTAGTTCTAACGACCCTATTTAAAGTTATTGTAGTCTATACGTCTACTGTGGTGAGAATACCTTCTTTTTCTTCTCCTTCATTTCTTGTAGATCTACTTTCACTTTCTCCTCTCACTTTTTCAACCAAATTTTGAGTTGTAAAATTTTTGTTTCTAGTACCGTAGACCAGGGTACCGAAGTACCGTTTATAAACCCCTTTGTTACCTTTGTCACTGTCTGAAATAAAAGAACGCAAGGTTTTAGTGACACCTACCACTGACGTCGGTACTTTAATTTTCTGAGAAGAAGGAACCTTCTTTTCTATACTGGTTGGATCTGTCGCATAATTTTACAGTCTCTATAATGATACGGCTGTTTCATATACATCAGTTTCTATACCAAAAAGGTCATCAGTATATACCTGCACCCTCGACCTGTTGGTTTTTCCGACTCACGGCTTCTTAAATACGAAAGCTTTTCACCACAACCTTTTCTGAGAACTCTCAGGGAACCTGTCGTTCCGCTAGTTAGGACAGTTAGGATTTCTTTTAGGCGATTTATAAGTGACTTTCCTGACTACGACTTCGACTTCCAGGTTATGAGACCGGTGGACTGCGTTCTTCGGTTGAGTAACCTTATCTGGGACTATGACCCTTTCTAACTTCTGTCCTCTTCACCTACTGTCTCATACTCTACCAACCTACCATAGTGGCTAAGTTGCCTGTACTCAAACTCGTTTGAGGTCTTTCACCACTTCCTGTCCCTGCGGACAAAACGACGTCAGGTACTTCGACGTCTCAGTCTGTACTGACTCGTTGACTTGTTGTCGTATGGGTCAGGATCTTAATGAGGACGAAAAGTTGTCGTGAGTTTCTTTTCTTTCTGTGAAGAAGGACCTGGGAGTGTTTTTATTAGATTGTCTTTGATTTTATAATATTACTGAAGAATAATTAAGGGACAACGACTATACGAAGGATAAAGGGGTTCCATCCGACAGATGTAACAACGTTACTCGGATATTTGATTTGAAAACGGGTATATCCACATGGATTACTAGAAATTGATATCCCGTTAACGTACTGAAAGTCAAGTCAAGTCAAGTCAGTGAGTCAGCACAAGTTGACAAACGCTGGGGTACTTAGTGTCGTACGGTCCGAAGGGACAGGTAGTGGTTGGGAACTTCAAGTGAGTTTCAGTGCAGGTAACTCAGCTACTACGGTAGGTCGGTAGAGTAGGAGACAGCAGGGGAAGAGGAGGACGGGAGTTAGGGAGGGTCGTAGTCCCAGAAAAGGTTACTCAGTTGAGAAGCGTATTCCACCGGTTTCACGTACTGAAACGTATCATCGTTAAAAAGTGTATATACTTTAACATGTATATACTGTGACATTAGTATGTTATGAATAAGGTCACTGAATAGACATACCCATGGAAAAGAAAAACTTTAAACACAAATACACTCTGACAGTCTTACCTTTGAATTTGAAAGTAAAGAGGAATAACAAAATTATGTAATTTGTATATTCATATAATTTGTTTATATAAAAAACTTACTAGTAATATACGACCTAAACGTGAACCGTTGTAAACTTTTTGATTGAGTTACAAGAATATGAAATCAATTCCTCGATAATACACGGTATAGAATTATATATAATAGTCTAATTTTTATAGACTATAATAAATATAAAGGTCCCTTTCTCCGTAACATTTTATCTTCATAAATTCATTACTATTTTATCTTCCCTTCACAATTATATTCATCCACTCACAATTTTGTTAAAAGATAAACAACAAAAGAATGAGAGATAAGACAGATATAAACGTAATTAGAATAAGACTCTAGGTCGAGGAAAAACGAATTCAACAGACAGTAACAGAAAACACCTTTCGTTTCTTTAAGTTTTTATGTGTTTGTACTTATAAGAAAGGATGGTGAGAGGACCTGGTGGACGAAGTATCAGTAGACAAGACGGAAAGTCTAATAGTATCTATTCTTAATTTATAAAAAGTAAAATGTTATACCTAAAGATCAAAAGGTTATACGATAGAGTGATGATTTTCGGGTTACCGTTTTGGTTACGGTTCATAAAATGTCAATAATAAAAAAATTAATGTCGTAGGGTGAGATTTCTTGATGAATAAATTGAATATGCGTCTCAAGTAGTATGGTTTACGACTCGACATACTTAGTGTTCAACCTTAGTTCTAACGACCTTCTTTATAGTTGTCGGAGTCTATACGTCTACTAAGGGAGCATCGAGTCAACCATTTGTTAGACGGACGTCACGTCTTCTGGGGCCAACCTAAGGACCCAGTTCTTCTAGGGGACCTCTTCCTTTACCGTTGGGTGAGGTCATGAGAACGGACCTTTTAGGATACTGTCTCCTCGGACCACCCGATGTCAGGTACCCCAACGTTCCCAAACTGTGCTGAATTGTTGATTTGGTGGTTGTGGTGAGATTGTCATCTTTTACTTCTCCTTGATTTCTGGGAGAACTATTCCCACTTTCTCCTCTCACTTTTTCAACCGAATTTTAAATTGTTAATTTTTTGATTCTACTGTAAGTCAAGGTAGTAAAGTACCGTTGATTTATCCCTTTTTCACCTTTGTCACTGTCTAAAATAAAAGAACCCGAGGTTTTAGTGATGTCTTCCATTGAAATCGATACTTTAAGTTTCTGTACGAGGAACCTTCCTTTCAATGTCGTCGAAATCTGTCGTATAATTTTTCGTCTATGTAGTGAAACGGTTTCTAGACATATCAGTTTCGATAAAAAAAAAGGGGGTCACCAGTACATATCTAAACTCTCAACGTGGTATTTTTTCCGAGTCACGTTTTCTTGACTCCGAAAGTTTACACCACGACCTCTTCTGAGAATTCTCAGGGAATCTGACGTTCCGCTAGTTTGGGTAGTTAAGATTTCCTTTAGTTAGGACTCATAAGTAACGTTCCTGACAAACACTTCGACTTTGAGTTTATGAAACTGGTGGACTACCTTTCTTGACTGAGTAACCTTTTCTGGGACTACGACCCTTTGCAACTTCCACTTTCCTCTTTGCCCACTGTCTCTTACTCTACCTACCTACCGTAGTAGCTGAGTTACCTGTACTCAAACTCGTTTGAGACCCTCTACCACTTCCTGTCCCCTCGGGACCGTACGACGTCAGGTACCCCAGTGCTTCTCTACCTGAAATTCACTTTCAGTGAGTCAGCACAAACTCAGAAACCCTGTGTACCTGATATTACAGGTATCTTAAGAGGTCCGTTCTTATGACCACATCCAACGGTAATGGGAGAGGTCCCCTAAAAGGATTTAGCCCCTATTTTGGTCCCGAAGGTGTAACGTCCGTTTGTAAAATGTTCGACTCGGTGGTCCCTTTGAGTTCTTATTGTTAAGAATGAAAAAAAAAAAAAAGGTCTTGAGTCTTTTAATGGAGTGAATTCCTGTTCCGTTTTTTAATATTTTATATTGGATCGTCTGACACACTATCCTTTCACTTTATCCAAGATTACTTGTGTAGTATCAGAGACGGTGTCCTTGAAGTTCGTAAATTTGAAAAAAGGTGTGACTATAACAACAGTGACTTTCAAAGGTTTGGGTGACATCATTTATTTTTCTTGACCTGAATTTTATTAATGATGTCGTAAATAAAACACTTGACAGGAAAAAAGAACGATTCAAGTTAATTTCTTGACAGTAAACGATACAATGAGTATTTTTAACCTCTCTTGTTTACAACACGGAATTGTAAGTACGTTCAAGAATAAATTTTACGGGAAAATTATGGTTAACCGATCAAGTCACAAATAAGTCTTTGTAATTGTGAAACGTTCCAAAAACTATTCTGTCATTTTAAGGATTAAAATCGTCAGAAAGATGGTACATTCGATAAAGAAGATACATGATACATAAGAAAAAAATTAAATAAAAATAAAAAGATAATTTAAAATTAAAAATGAAATAAAATGAAATGTTATGACATAACACAAACGGTATGTAACTGTACTTAGGTGGTGCCCACATGTACGCAAGGGTTTGTACTTGGAGGGAGGGTGGAGGGAGGGGTATTGTAGAGAGACCCAGTAGGGGCACGTGGTCGGGGTTCGTACGACATAGGACGTAGTCTGTATCTGACCGCTAAGCTAAGAATGTACTATCATATGTACAAAGTTACGGTCAGAGGGTTTAGTAGGGTGGAGAGAGAGAGGGAGACTCAGGTTTTCAGGCGATATGTATAGACACAGAAAAAACGACAGAACGTATGTCCCAGTAGTAACGGTAGAAAGATTTAAGGTATATATACACAATCATATGACATAACCACAAAAAGAAAGACCGAATGAAGTGAGACATATTAACCGAGGTCAAAGTGGGTAGAGTAATCTTGACTAAGTTTACATAAGAAAAATTACAGACTCATTATGAGGTAACACATATACATGGTGTCGAAAGAATAGGTAAGTAGATGATACATCAGAAATATATATATGTATATATGTGTGTACATATATATATTAAAGAAAGATTTAAATAGAAAGACAATTTATAGTGTTATAAATAGTCTTTCCCTTTCGTACAAAATCTCGTCCTTCGTTGAAAATGTCGACGTAAACATTTATACAAATTAAAAATCAACAAAAATCTCTCTTTATTATAGTGATTTAAGAGTGTGTCTTGTCTGTAGTAACAATAGTCATTAAAAGAATAGAAGTGAACAAAAGTTTAAATGAGTCCATAGATCAAAAGATGAGATCATCGAGTATGAAGGAGAAAAAATTATATTTAAATAAATAAAATTAACCTCCAATTAATGAATTGTTATAACCTAACCAAAACGGTATGTAGTTGTACTTAGGTGGTGTTCATATGTGCACAAGGGGTAGGACTTGGGGGAGGGATGAGACAGGGACATGCTAGGGAGACCCAGCAGAGTCACGTGGTCGGGGTTCGTAAGTCATAGTACGTGACTTGGACCTGACCGCTAAGTAAAGTATATACTATAACATGTACAAGTTACGGTAAGCGGGTTTAGTAGGGTGGGAACGGGAGAGGGTGTGTCAGATTTTCTGACAAGATATGTAGACACAGAGAAAACGACAGAGTGTATGTTCCAAAAGTAATAGTAGAAAGATTTAAGGTATATATACGCAATCATATGATATAACCACAAAAAGAAAGACCCAATGAAGTGAGATTTTAACCGAGGTCAAAGTAGGTGGAATAATCTTGACTGATTTTACATAAGAAAAATTACCGACTCATTATGAGGTAACACATATCCATGGTGTCGAAAGAATAGGTAAGTAGACGACTACCTGTAGATCCAACGAAGGTACAGGACCGATAATATTTGTCACGACACTACTTGTAACCCCATGTGTACAGGGAAAGTTAAGACCAAAGGAACCACACATATGGGTCGTCACCCTAAAGACCCTTTTTCCGTCAAGATAAAGGTCAAAAACTTCCTTAGAGGTGTGACAAGAGGTATCACCACCATGATCAAACGTAAGGGTGGTTGTCATATTCTCCCAAGGGAAAAGAAGAGTAGGAGAGGTCGTAAATAACGAACATCTGAAAACCTAGTGTCGGTAAGACTGACCGCACTTTACCATGGAGTAACACCAAAACTAAACGTAAAGAGACTATTACTCACTACAACTCGTAGAAAAGTACACAAACAATCGGTAGGCATACAGAAGAAACCTCTTTACAGATAAATCAAGAAACCGGGTAAAAAACTAACCCAGCAAATAAAAAGACCTCAACTCGACGTCCTCAACGAAGATATAAAAAACTCTAATCAGCTAACAGCAAACGAAGTAAACGATAATAAAAGAGGGTAAGACTTCCGACATAAAAGTGGAACGAATATCAAAGGAAACAATACGTCTTCGAAAATTCAAATTAATCCAGGGCAAACAAATAGAAACGAAAATAAAGATTATAAGACCCTCCACCCAGTATCTCCTATGACGATACTACAATACAGCCTCTCACAAAACGGATACAAGAGGAGATCCTCAAAATATCAAAGACCAGAATGTAAATCTAGAAATTAGGTAAAACTTAATTAAAAACACATACCACAATCTTTCACAAGATCAAAGTAAGAAAATGTTCACCGATTGGTCAAAAGGGTCGTGGTCAACAATTTCTCTAACAGAAAAGAGACAACATATAAGAACGGAGTAAACAGTTTGTATTCCACAGGTGTCCACGCACCTAAATAGAGACCCGAAAGATAAAAAAAGGTAAGTAGATATAAAGACAGAAACCGGGTCATGGTAGGACAGAACTACTGACACCGAAACATCATCTCGGACTTCAGTCCGTCCAACTAAGGAGGTAAAGGTAAGAAGAAAGAGTTCTAACGAAACCGATAAGCTCCAAAAAACTTAAAGGTATGTTTAACACTTTAGTAAACAAGATCGAGACACTTTATATAGTAACCATCGAACCATCCGTAACGTAACTTGGATATTTAAAGAAGCCAATCATATGAGTAAAAGTGATGTAACTAAGAAGGCTAGGTACTTGTACCATATAAAGAGGTAGATAATTACAGGAGAAACTAAAGAAAGTGGTGACAAAATATCAAAAGATATATATGCAGAAATCAAGGAAATCCATCCATATAAGGATTCATAAAATAAGAAAAACAACGTTACCACTTACCTTAACAAAGGAAAGATAAAAGAGTAATAATCACATATCCTTACGTTCCCTAAAGACACATAACTAAAATATAGGACGTTGAAATGATATAAGTAACTAATCGAGATTATTAAAAGGCCACCTCAGAAATCCCAAAAGATACATCTCCTAGTATAGTAGACGTTTGTCACTCTCAAAATGAAGAAGAAAAGGTTAAACCTAAGGAAAATAAAGAAAAATACGAGACTAATGACATCGGTTTTGAAGGTTTTGATACAATTTCTCATTACCACTTTCATCCGCGGGAACAGAACAAGGACTGAAATCCCCTTTACGAAAGTTAAAAAGTGGTAACTCCTATTATAAACGACACCCAAACAGTATATATCGAAAATAATATAACTCCATACAAGGAAGATTGGTTTTTAGACACCCTGTGACATTTTCGTGACGATTCCCTTTTCAAGTAGTGTTATATCCGTATGGAGTTCTTTGTTCTTTCTTCAGTTTATTTATTGGATTGAGATGTGGATTTCGTTGATCTTTTCCTTCTTTACTTCTTGGGGTCCTAATCGTCTTCCTTTCTTTAGAATTTTTCATCCCGTCTTTATTTACGTTTTCATTGTTTTCTCTGTTATAGTTTTTAGTTGTTTCGGTTTTCGACCAAGAAACTTTCCTATTTATTTTAACTGTTTGGTAATCGGTCTGAGTAGTTCTTTGTTCCCTCTTTTTAGCTTAGTTATTTTAATTTTTACTTTTACCTCTCTAGTGTTGTCTGTTGTGTCTTTATGTTTCCTAGTATTTTCTTATGATAGGCGTTAATTTACGGTTATTTTACCTGTTGCACCTTCTTTACCTGTTTAAGAATCTTTTCATGTTGAAAGGTTTGGACTTGGTCTGTTAAGTTTGTTGAGAAGAAAGAAAGTTTTGATCACCGTAGTCTGGAGACGGTCCAGAGACGAAGTTTTCGACTTCGTTATCAAACCATAATGTCTTGTCGTGTAAAAGAAACAAGACTCACTATTAAGTAGAATTTTAAGAGAGTCAAATAAAAACGTTAACACATATGTATATCCCAACAAACGATAAGATTTTGATGTCTCAACATGTTTGTAGTAATACTATCATAAAATTTTGTAAAACACTGGGGTCTTTCTTATGAGAAAGGATGACATCAGTGGGGAAAGAGAAGAGACTTGAACTTCCGATAATACTTAGATGAAAAACATCCATATCTAAATAAAAAATTCTTATAAATTATATTTATCTCCGGTTGTTATACACCAGAAAACAGACACCCAGGAAAGTGGATCGTATAGAACCTTAATTAAATAGAACATCGTATGTAGTCATAAGGTAAAGAAAAAAGGAAGGTTTATCATAAGGTGACGTACCTGTATGCTTAAGTAAAATAGATAAGTGGTCGACTACTCGTAAACCCAACGAAGACAAAAAACGATAATACTTATTACGACAACACTTATAAGTATATTAGTGTGTCAGAAATACACCTGTACACAAAAGGAAAAAAGACATATAGAATCTTATCATAACGACCCAGTAATCATTTAAATTGTTTAATACAAATATTAAAATTCTTTTACGATCTGAAAAAAGGTTTCACCGACGTAGTTACATGTTAGATCGGTCGTCACAATCTTACATTGACTTCAATAAACTTTCTTATTTTAGGTGTCACTCCATCAAATGTAGATAAGACTTTTTGTTTGTACAAAGATTTGTCATGAGATATAATTTTTGGGAGACTTTTACAAAAATCGTATAAGTACCTTTATAATTATAACTCATCTAAAATACTTGTAAAATAATTGTAAAATTCATAAATACTTCGATAATGTATAATCATAAAAAAAAGTTGTAATTATATCATTCACGTAGTAGGAAGCAACAACAACAATAAGTCAACGAGTCGACACAAACTGAGAAACGTTGGGTACCTGACGTCGTGTAGTACGAAGGGACAGGAAGTAATAGAGGACTTAAACGAGTTTGAGTACAGGTAACTCAGTCATACGGAAGAGTAGGAGACAGTAGGGGAAGAAAAAGACGGGAGATAGAAAGGACGTAGTCCCAGAAAAGGTAACTCATTCGAAAAACGTAGCCCGTAATAGAATACGTGACCTGTAAACCGTCACTTGTTTTTTCTGTGTCGGACAGACGTATATGAATAGGACGTAGTATTCTATAGTTGGTGTAACAGTGTCCTTAAGGATAATAAAACCAATAATAACGACTTATTATCGAATGGAGATTTTAATAGTACTGGTAAAATAAAACATCTAGTACCAGAATCCTTTTAAACTTAACCGTTAACAACGAACACCAGAGAGTACTTCAGTCTACAACCGACCTCACGTCAGTAGAGCACCAAGAAGACCCGACTTAGAGGTTCTACTGAGAAGGGGTACTGACCTTTGACCCTTGAATCTAGTCGATGACTGACTTTAAGGATGTTCACCAAAGACAGGGTACTAAAAGAGTCTATCAGTCTGAAGAATGTTACATGAACCGAAAGAGGTCTCTTTGTAGGTTTCTCAGTCTTAGACGTAGTGGGGATTACCCGAAAAGACTCGAGTTTAAAGTAGTGAAGTCTACGTAAAATAACCAATATTAATGATTCCAACTTAATGATTCCAATTGAACCTAAGTTCCTCTCCACTTGTCTCTAGAATGAATAGTTACCGTCTTTACAGTTTTTAAAAACCGTCGTGTCAACTTTTGGTGGAGTATATATAATTAAGTTTTACACTAGTCATGAGATCTCCTTTTCATTTTCCACCCTACTTAATCTTATCGTTACCCCTGATCTAAGTTCCATTCACATTAGAAAAGTCCCCTCCACTGGATTCTGTCTGGACTTAATACTTGTCCTTGATCTTTTCGTCTCGTGATCTTTGTTCAAAAGGTCAATATACACATTTTAGATTTTGTACTTTCTGGAGGTATATAACCTCCTTCCACTCACACCGTCCTTAATTACCCTCGACCGTTCTGAGGGTAATTAATAATTTTACTACCATTTCGGTCTAGTACGTCATGAAAAATTCTATGAAGTTACTCATCTGGATTATTTATGTCCCTTTTTAGTAATTTACCAAAGTTTATACCTAAAAAAACAAAACAAAAAGACACTCTTCTTACCAACCCTCATCCATACCTTATGTTCATCATTTTTTTTTTTTTTGTCTTTTAATCTTAGAGAGAAAACAATTAAAGAAAGGAAAAAGAAAAGAAAATGAATTTCGTTTGTTTTTAAAATTTTTTCTAGTGACGATAATAAATAACTAAGTAGTTGATGTGTCTTATGACATTTAACCTCTTTTTGTCTACCATGTATATTTAGATAGGAGATTTGAAGTTTTCACTTTTATTATCCGACTTTTTTTTATTTTAACGAGTGACTAAAAGACGAGAGTAAACACCTACTCTAACTTAGTCTCGAATTCGGAGAACTAAGGAGTCTAGGGTTCTGAGTAAAAGAAATATAAAGTGACGAAAAGTCAAATATCTCACTTCGGTTATACTTAAAGAGTCCAGTGCTTAAATTGTGACACTCTCAATGTAAACGTCTGTTCTTTTGTACCTTGAGTCCCAACCAGTCTTATTAATAATCGTAAAGGGGAATAAAAGACTCCATAACTAATGAAAACAGTAACGGAAAACATAGGTCTTACGACACAGTGACACCGACAACTTTAATATCTTCGTTAAGTGTTTGGAACTTTCATTTTACAAAATTCACAAAATTCTAAAGGGTCTTCGTTTTATTACTTCTCATTTTCTTTTTGATACTTGTCTGTTCCACCAAAGGAAGTCAGTTTGTCCACTTCCGTCTTACGTTATCTGTTCCTTGACGTCTATCTTACAGGTAAGAATAAAGTCCAAATACTCGTTGTGTCTTTAGAGTTTTACATTTCTCTCTGTTCTACTGGATCCCTCGGGTTTGTGTGTAGAAACTTTATAAAAAATTTACAATCAAAATCTAAATGTCTTTCGACTTTTGTGTCTCCATCGTGGTATATGAGACATTGATTATAGGGAATAAGAATTGTAGAACATAATCCGACCATACAAACAATTTTAGTTACTTGACTATGACTATTTAATAAAAATTAATTTCAACTGAGAAATATTTTCAAGGAACTTTAATTATACATATATTATAGGTAAAAACGATGTCCTAGGGTAGGTCCTATAATGTCAAGTTATTCAATGACACGAATGAAAACCGAAATTGTCAAACAGTCTAAAATGAAAGAAACCATTAAAAAAAAGAGAACTTACCTCCGAATAAATTAAAAATTAAATAAAAATTAATCCCCTATTAATGTAATGTTACAACACAACAAAGACGATATATCACAGCACTTAGTCGATACTTTCACTTTCACAATCAGCGAGTCAGTACAGGTTGAGAAATGTTGGGGTACCAGACATTCGGAGGTCCGAGGTAACAGGTACCTTAAAGGGTCGGTTCTTATGACCTCACCCAACGGTAAAGGATTAGGTCACCTAGAAGAGTTGGGCTCCTAACTTGGATGTTGAGGATGTACCGTCCACCTAAGAAATGGTACCACGGTCGTTCCTTTAGGTAGCTAGATAGATAGATACCCACACACACACACACAGACACGCACACACGAATCAGTGAGTCAACACAGGTTGAGAAACACTGGGTCATCTGACCACCTGACATCGGACGGTCCGATGAGAGAGGTACCCTAAGAGGTCCGTTCTTATGACCTCACCCGACGGTGAGGTAAAACGATATATATATAAGGAAATACAGAAGAATTAATTCTTAAATAAAATATATTAAAATATATTATATAAAATATACTAAAATATATTAAAATATATGATCATAAGGTTATATATTTACAGGTATCAGACAATGGGTAAGTACATAACTTTCCGTAAAAATCAACAAAGGAGTAAAACTATTAATACTCATTTCGGCGATATGTATAGGTGTACGTTCAAAAACATACTTGTATCCAAAAGTCTACTTACTCCTTTAAGTACTCTTACCAACGACATCGTATACCATGAATCGAGTAAGAGTGTCCAAGAATCAAATCGTGGTATCTTGTCGTAAGTTATGTCGGTAAAGTATATAAACATTTCATGAATCTGTATAAACAGTGACATAAATCCAGAGACATTAGATGTTTGATAGGGGGTTTCACCGAAAGAGTAAAACATAATGGTGACTATTTCCCAAAGTCAACGTAGAAGAACCATAAACCGAACAGAAAAGAAAAAAATTCGGAGAGGTTTTTAACACGTGATAATCGGGTAAAGACAAAATTAAACGTTAAAGTTTTACTTTTAATATGATTCGTATACGTAAAAAATAATACGAATAAAAGATACAGACATAGAAGAAATTAATTCACAAATCAGTCTAGAAAAGTCAAGTTCAGTCAACGAGTCAGTACAGACTGAGAAACGGTGGGGTACCTGACGTCGTGAGGGACAGGTAGTTGTTGAGGACCTCGCATGAGTCTGAGTACAAGTAGCTCAGCCACTACAGTAGGTTGGTAGAGTAAGAGACAGTAGGGGAAGAGGAGGACAGAAGTTAGAAAGGGTCGTAGTCAGAAAAGTTTACTCAGTCAAGAAGCGTAGTCCACCGGTTTCATAACCCAAAGTCGAAGTCGTAGTCAGGAAGGTTACTTATAACTCCTGACTAAAGGAAATCTTACCTAATCAACCTAGAGGAACGTTCAGGTACCCTGAGAGTTCTCAGAAGAGGTTGTGGTGTCAAGTTTTCGTAGTTAAGAAGTCACGAGTCGAAAGAAACATCAGGTTGAGAGTGTAGGTATGTACTGATGACCATTTTGGTATTGAAACTGATCTACCTGAAAACAACCGTTCCATTACAGAGACGAAAAATAATACGACAGATCCAACCAGTATCAAAAGAAGGTTCCTCTTTCACAGAAAATTAAAGTACCGACGTCAGTGGTAGACGTCACTAAAACCTCGGGGGGATTATTTCAGAGAGTGACAAAGGTAATAAAGGGGTAGATAAACGGTACTTCACTACCCCGAACTGCGGTACTGGAGTCAAAAGACTTACAACTAAAAATTTGGTTGAAAAAGTGGGAGGAGAAACTGAAAGTAGTTCCCTGAGAAATTAAGAAGAAGTGAAAGACGGAATTTCCACCATAGTAGACGTATATATACTTTAATAACTATTATAAATAGGGTCGGTAGAACTTAGGTCGAACACTCAGTGGGTCGGGTCGTAATATATCCTACACGTAACGTCCACCTAAGAAATGGTCGACTCGATAGTCCCTTCGGGACATGAGACGTATATTCAATTTATTTGTCCCACTGTTGTATATCGGAACTGTATAAGGAAAGGGTTAAACCTTGGTCAGAAATAAGACACGGGTCAAGATCGACAACGAAGAACTGGACGTATGTTTAAAGAGTCCAAGACCATAAAGGTAGAGAAATCTTTAAAAGGTATCAAACAACACTAGGTGTGTCAGTTCCCGAAACCGAATCAGTTATTTCGCCTTCAAAGAGACCTTGAGAGCACGAAAAAACTACTAGGATGTCTACAACCGTTAAACTAGACCAAGGAGACGGAAAAGATTTAGGTTGAATTTGTAGACCTTCAGGTGTCAAGTATTCAAGTCTAGGAAACCGGTAAAAATTAATTTAACGAATAAAGAGGTTAAGACAAGAAAAAGTCATCACACTCTCAAGTTAAAACAAAATTAAGGTCCAGAAAACGGAAAGGTATATTTACAATCTTATACAAACAACTATTCAGGTATTATTCAAAACACGAAACAAAAAATTAATAAATAAATAATTTATATTCAAATAAATAAAATTAACCTCCGATGGATGAAATGGCATAACATAACCAAAATTGTATGTAATTGTATTTAGACGGTGTCCACGTACACAAGGGGTAAGACTTGGGAGAGGGAGGAGGGAGGGGTATGGTAGGGAGACCCAGTTGAGTCACGTGATCGGGGCTCATAGGGCAGAGTACGTAACTTGGACCTGACTACTAAGTAAAGTGTATACTATAATATGTACAAAGTTACGTTAAGAGGGTTTAGTAGGGTGGGAACGGAGAGGGTGTCTCAGGTTTTCTGACAAGATATGTAGACACAGAGAAAACGACGGAGTGTATGTCCCAATAGTAATGGTAGAAAGATTTAAGGTATATACACAATCATATTACATAACCACAAAAGAAAAGACCGAATGAAGTGAAACATATTATCCGAGGTCAAAGTAGGTGGAGTAATCTTGACTAAGTTTACATAAGAAAAATTACCGACTCATTATGAGGTAACACATATACATGGTGTCGAAAGAATAGGTAAGTAGACGACTATCTGTAGATCCAACGAAGGTACAGGACCGATAATATTTGGCACGACGTTAATTGTATTAAGATATGTGGTTTAACCCATCTTGACTGTGGATTTTTTATAACTCAGAAGGTTAGATACTTGTATCTTATAGGAAGATAAACAAATCTAGAAAATAAAGAAAGTAGTTACACATTTTTATATATAAATATTTAGGATATGTATAACAATCTAAATATAAATTCTTAGGGTAAAAAAAGAGATAATTACATTTATTGTAACACAAAAATTAAAGTTTAAGTTTAACAAGTAACGACAAAAAATACTTTTGTTAATGGAAAACACAGAATTAGAACGTAGGATATCGGAACGAGATTAGTGAATAATCAGGGTCATCAAACCCTGATTATTCAAACCAATTAAATCTCCTATTAAAAATTGTGTTTTTTAAAACAATAGACGTTTATAAAAAATAAAGACAAAAAGAATTAAATATATGATGGAGTAAAGAACAAAAGGAGAATGACTCTAATGATCCGGAGAAAAGTGTCACTAATTATCCTCACAATTCACCCCTGTATGAAAGGAATTTGAATTCCCCTTTCGTGGTTCTAGGAATGGTAAGTAATACTACGATCGGTATCCCTAAAATATCTATAAGAAGTCACTCCTACTGATATGAGGAGATAAAGATCAAATGACTTTTAATAATTATATTTACCTACAATCTAAAAAGATATAAAATCGGAAGAAAAAAAGGACAATAAAAAGGTATAAAAATACCTTTTTTATTTAAAAGGTATATAAAAAGGGATAAATATAACAGTTATATTACTTAATTAGTTAAAAGTTCAGACATAGTAGGAACGTATGGACCTTACTTACAGTGAATCAGTACTATATGTTAACAAATAGGTAATACCCAATAGTTATATTATTATAAAACTACTCCTAAAAACGTAGATACTGGTATTCTTTATAAATGAAAATCAAAAGAAGGGATACAACAGAAATAGACCAAAAACTATAAAACATGACGACCAGAGTACTTCTCTCGGTAATAAAGCAGACGAATATAAAAGACACTCGAAAAGTCCTAATAACCATAGTAAAGAAAGGATTTATAAACCATCTGATAGTGGTCACTTTAGTAGCTCAGTGTTATAAATGAAAATTTTCAAATAATTAATGACCAATTTAAAAAATGTATCCTTACTATGATAAGTCCAGGAGATAAAGAGGAACAGTTTCAATATTGTCAAACACAGAAAGTTCTTTTTACAGGTAAGGTAAATATAATAGTTTAAACACCGGTATCTCGACAACCATCATAAGGAAGTAATAAGAAAAATAACTGATACTTAACCATCATTACTGAGAAGGAAACAAAGACTATAACCTTTACACATAGAAGAGACAGAAAGGAGATACAGATAAAATGATTTAACCGATCTATAAGTTGTTAATAATGATTATAACGACATTTACGTCGAAAATAAAATAACTTCTAAGTGGAAGGGTAGGAGTCAAAGTTAAAGTAATTAAAGACTAGATTAAAAATAAAAAGAGAAGACGACGAACGAATCCGAATGAATGAAAAGAATGGCATTAAAGGATTACCACTTCGAATCTAATAACTAAAACTACAAGGAAAAAAAGGGGATTATATACGACGAAAACCACGTAAGTTATTTTAAAAGTTCGATATAAAAATCAAGTTATTATTTTATAATAATTTGTAAAGATCCCTAAAGAAACTGGGTACTCAATAAATAATTACGTGTAAACCTAGAGATCTATTCACGTATAAAAGAATGATGAAAAGGTAACACAATAAAAGATAAATTTAAAGTAATACCGGATTTTATGAAACGTATTAAATATTAAGAAAATTATATAATTCAAGACAAAGTAACGGATCTTACAACAGATATAACCACTTACAAGGTACACTATAACTCTTCATTTATAAAAGATTTTTACAGTTAATATAGTTCAACTAATCAAACGATAAATCGAATCGATGTTAACATGTATACAAGACGGAAAAATGAGATAGTCAATAACTTCCTTCCTACAACTTCAAAGGGTTATTTTATTACTAGAAGGGTAAAGAGGAACGTCACCATATTCAAAAACGGAGTACAAGAAATCATAAGACAAAAATGAAATTCCTAATGATATTGGAGTGAAGCACCCTTTATCTACCCCTTTGTCACCTTTGTCACAGTCTGAAAAAAAAAAAAAACCGTGGTTTTAGTGACGTCTACCACTGATGTCGGTACTTTAATTTTCTACGAATGAGGAATCTTCCTTTCAACACTGATTGGATCTATCGTATAACTTTTCGTCTCTGTAATGAAACGGTTGTTTCCAGACAGACCAGTTCCGATGTCAAAAAGGTCACCAGTACATACCTACACTCTCAACCTGACACTTCTTTCGACTCGCGGTTTCTTAACTACGAAAACTTGACACCACAACCTCTTCTGAGAACTTTCAGGGAACCTGATGTTCCCCTAGGTTGGTCAGGTAAGATTTCCTCTAGTCAGGACCCATGAGTAACCTTCCTGACTACAATTTCGACTTTGAGGTTATGAAACCGGTGGAGTACACTTCTCAAATGAGTAACCTTTTATGGGACTAAGACCCTCCCTAACCCCCGTTCTCCTCCTCCCCTGCTGTCTTCTACTCTACCGACCTACCGTAGTGGCTGAGTTACCTGTACTCTAATTCACTTGATACCTTCAACCACTACCTGTCCCTCCGGACCGCAAGACACTAAGTACCCAGCGTTTGTCAGGCTGTTCTGAATCGCTGACTTGACTTGACTATTTGATAACCCCTTAACTAGAAATACGGTGATGGATTGTAGTAAGAGATTAGAGTATTTAAAGAAACACCGTCACACGACGTAGACTTAATTGGTGAGGGCAAAAGAAAATAACCATAATCATATAAGAGGGGTAAATAAAAAAATGAAACTTAAATAAACGAAGAATTATAAATTTAACCAAAGAACATCTGTTACATATCAAAACAGGACAAAAATAAGATTGGATGACAGACAAAAAATTAATCTTCAGAATGTAGTAAGTATAAATCTAATTTACAATTATGACACCCTAATTGTGCAAACATTAAAAAGGACAAAAATGTTAATTATAAACTGTAAACTATATAAAAATAAGGAGGACATCAAACTCATAGAATATTCTAAGATTAAAAAAGAAAAGAAAATATATACAATATAAAGAATTTTAACGAAATTACTAAAAAGATATTAAATTTTATACGTAAATATTGATTAGATCCGGGTAAAAGTTCACTGTGATACGGTAAAATATACATTACTTCTGTCAAATATTATTTTATAAGGGTCAAATAAGGAGAATAAGGAATATTGTGACGTCCGTAAGTAAAGTGAGTAGGTATTAGATCTCAGTAGGTTTACTAACAACAATAAGTCAGTTAGGTAACACAGGTTGAGAAACGTTGGAGTGTCTGATGTCGTGTGGTCCGAAAGGACAGAGAGTGGCAGAGGACCTCACAAGAGTTTGAATACAGATAACTCAGTCACTACGGTAAGTTGGTAGAGTAGGAGACAGCAGGGGAAGAGGAGGATAGACGTTAGAAAGGGTCGTAGTCCCAGAAAAGGTTACTCAGCCGAGAAAAGTGGTCAACCGGTTTTATGACCTCGGAGTCGAAGTCGTAATCAGAAAGGTCACTTATTAGTCCTAATAAAGGAAATCCTAGCTTACTAGAAGAGAGGAAAGTCAGGTTCCCTGAGAGCTCAGAAGAGGCTGTGGTGTCAAATTTTCGTAGTTTAAAACAACGAGTCAGAAGAAATACCAGGTTGAGAGTGTAGGTATGTACTTATGACCTTTTCGGTATCGAAACTGATATGCCTGGAAACAATCGTTTTATTACAGAGAAGAAAAATTATGTGACAAATCCAAACAATAACGAAGAGAAAGTTCCTCGTTCTTAGAAACTTAAAGTACCGACATCAGTAGTAGGTGTCACTAAAACCTCGGGTTCTTTTATTTCAGAAAGTGACAAAGGTCACAAAGGGGTAGATATGCGGTACTTCACTACCTTGACCTACGATACTAGAAACAAAAAACTTACGACTCAAAATTCTGTCGAAAAAGTGAGAGGAGAAAGTGAAAGTAGTTTTCCGAGAAAACAAGAAGAAACGAAAGACGGTAATCCCACCACAGTAGACGTATGACAATATCTAAAAAGAGGGTCGTTAGAACTAAGGTCGGACACGAAGTAGGTCGGGTCGTAAAGTGTACTCCACGAGACGTATATTAAATTTATTTGACCCCCTGTTATGAAAGTCTTAAAAGGTGTCAAACAACACTAAGGATTTCAGTTTACAATACGGTATCAGTTACTTCGTCTACATCTACAAGACCTTAAGAGAACCAAAAAGTTACTAGGTTACCTACAACCGTTAAAGTAGAGACCAAGAAGACGGAAAAGATTTAACTCGAACTTGTAAGTCTTCAAGAGTCAAATACATGATTCATTTAATTTTAAAATTAAAATAAAAGTAAATAAGATTAAAACTTATAGAAGGAAAAATACATCTATTTTAAAGACTAGTACATTAAAAATAAGAGGGATTCCCTCTTCTTGTTCGACCTTAGTTCTAACGGTCCTATTCATAGTTATTGGAGTCTACACGTCTACTGTGGTGGGAATACCGTCTTTCACTTCTCCTTTATTTTTCGGAGAACTACTTTCACTTCCTCCTCTCACTTTTACAACCGAATTTCGAGTTGTAAGTCTTTTGATTCTAGTACCGTAGACCAGGATACTGAAGTACCGTCTATCTACCCCTTTGTCACCTTTGTCACAGTTCTGAAATAAAAAAAAAAAACGAGGTTTTAGTGACGTCTACCACTAATGTCGGTACTTTAATTTCTGAGAATGAGGAACCTTCCTTTCAATACTGGTTGGATCTATCGTATAACTTTTCGTCTCTGTAGTGAAACGGTTGTTTCCAGACAGATCACTTCCGATACTAAAAAAGGTCACCAGTACTTACCTACACTTTCAACCTGACACTTCTTTTGACTCGCGGCTTCTTAACTACGAAAACTTGACACCACAACCTCTTCTGAGAACTCTCAGGGAACCTGACGTTCTTCTAGGTTGGTCAGGTAAGACTTCCTCTAGTCGGGACCCTAAAGAGACCTCCCTTACTACGACTTCGACTTTGAGGTCATGAAACCGGTGGAGTACGCTTCTTAACTGAGTTACCTTTTCTGAGACTGCGACCCTCTCTAACCCCCGTTCTCCTCTTCCCTTACTGTCTTCTACTCTACAGACCTACCGTGGCGTTTGAGGTACCTGTACTCAAACCTACTTGAGGTCCTTAACCACTACCTGTCTCTCCGGACCACACGACGTTAAGTACCCCAGCGTTTCTCAACCTGTGCTGACTCCCTGACTTGACTTAACTTGACTTGACTACTTAGAAAATCCCCAAGGGATCACTGAGTCTACCACTCCTCAGACGGACGTTACACCCTCTGGACCCAAACTAGGGACCCAACCCTTCTGAGGGACCCTTTCATTTACCGTTGGGCGAGGTCGCAAGAACAGACCTTTTAGGATGTCCGTCTCTTCGGACCGTCCGATGTTAGGTGCCCCAACGTTTCTCAGACTCACCGATTCTTGACTTATAAAGAAGACTTTGTTTCTTAAAAGTCGTAAAAATTAACCCGTCAAGACGACTAATATTTATGATAAAAAACAAACGAAGAAAACGACAGTCTATCTCATAAAGAAGTAAAAAATTTACTCTTAAGATTCCCTATATATTAACATTCCAAAGACAAAAGTTGTAAGACATATAGAGTGACAGAAGAAAGAAGGTTCCAAAGACTACTCTTTGGTACATTAAGGAAAATAAATTTTTTAAAAATAAGGTAATATCATTCCGAATAAAATAAAATATAAAATAAACATCAACCAAAAGACGTTAAACTTATATTATACTGAGATGAAAAAAGTCACATTTACGGCTAACCAGAAGAGATTATAATGGCTTAGAGACCAAAACATGTAGAATTGTCAAACCTTTTAAGAGTAGGAGAAGTAGAACGGGGGGGTAGAAGAAAAGAAAACTCATAAAGATAATACGTAGGAAATGGTAAATTTGAAAAGTGAGATTGACATCAAGTGTGGATCGGAGATCATTACGGAGTGTTCATGATGAATAAAGATAGTCAAAGTACGAGATACAAGGTCAAGTTTAAGATACCGAGGCTGTCGAGGAGAATGGTCGAGACTAAGAGATATATAAGTTGTTCTCTTCTGTCGTGATACTCTTCGGGTGTTGACGTTAATCCCTTTACGGTTACGTCGTTGCTTCCGAGTTGTGTTGGTTATTTATTTATTTATATTTTCTTTTTTCCGTTGTAATTACTATTTATGTTGACCCAAGTTTTCCATTTTATTTAACGGTTTCCATTACGACAATCATTTTGTCATAACCCTAAACACAGATTTTTGTTAACTTAAACTAAACTAATTCATTACTAATAGTATATCATCCAAAATTTATACAGTTATAGTGGGAGGTATACACTTTCGACAGTCCATTCCTTTTTTCAGAATGTGTGTAAACCTAGGTATGGAGGGGAGAGTCAAGTCAAGTCAAGTCAAGTCAGTAAGTCGGTATGGGCTGAGAGACACTGGGGTACTTAGCGTCGTGCGGTCCGGAGGGACAGGTAGTGGTCGAGGGCCTCAAGTGAGTCTGAGTGTAGGTAACTCAGTCACTACGGTAGGTCGGTAGAGTAGGAGACAACAGGGGAAGAGGAGGACGGGGGTTAGGGAGGGTCGTAGTCTCAGAAAAGGTTACTCGGTTGAGAAACGTACTCAACCAGTTTCATGATCTAAAAGTCGAAGTCGTAGTAAGGGAGGTCTCTTTAGGGTCCCGACTAGAGGAAGTCTTACCTGACCAACCTAGAGGAACGTCAGGTTCCCTGAGAGTTCTCAGAAGAGGTTGTGGTGTCAAGATTCGTTCATATTAAGTTATCAAAATAAGAGTCTACCCACCATATTTACAAAGGTGTAAACAATGGAAAATAAAAAGTTAAACTCTATCAATAACTCGGGGATGATACACAGTCCCTTTAGTTGTGACTTATAAGTGACCTTCCTGACTACGACTTCGACTTAGAGGTCATAAAACCAGTGGACTGTCCTTGTAGGTTGAGTAACCTTTTCAGAGGTCACAACCCTTTCTAACTCTCGTCTTCTTCTTCCGTGGTCTCCTACTCTACCGACCTTCCGTAATGACTACGTTACGTGTACTTGAACCCGTTTAAAATTCTCTACCGTTCCTTGTCCATCAGGACCGTAGGACGTCAGGTCCCCCAGTGTTTTTCAACCGGTACTGACCGATGACTTGTCGTTGTTATTACACAGTCTGTAAATAAGTCGTGATTCTTATATAGTCAGTGATTTTATTTATACCAGGAATAAGAGTACTTCAGATATTAATAATTCCTACACGTTTTAGTTTAAAATTAATTTTGTGGATATCTTTTATGTATTCGTTTTGTTACTTTTTTAATGTTTATCTTAATATTAATTTTTATACTGTCCCCGCCCCCCCGTCAGGATTCTACCGTCTCCTTATCCTGTCCCTCTGGTGAAAGAGGGGGTGTTTAAGTAGTTTTATTGTAAATATTGTGACTCATTTAAGGTGTTTTGTTGAAGACTTACGGTCGTCTCCTGTAGTCTGTGGGTCTTTTCGTCGGGTAACAGAAGTTTTCCTCCATCCTTTTTTATATTTTCTACCTTTTTTATAATTTTCTGTCTTTTTTCTCTGTTTTCTCCATTCCTGCCTTGAGACAGGACCCTTCCTTCGGAATTTCTCTTTTCAAAAATTTGTGGTCCTTCGTGAGAGTGACGGCTCAGACACCGTTCGGAACCTTGGTGTCTCCCGTTGTATTGACCCACCTTTTTATTTATTTATTAATTTTGAGTGTCTAATGTACGGTTTATCATTGAGGGGGTCACCTCTTCGTCGCGTCTGTGGAAGTGGGCGGTGATCATTCACCCCCAACCTTTCCCTCCGCGTCCGACGTAACGTACCTCATTCCTGGGTCGGACTTACGGGCCTCCCGTTAATCTCGCTTGATTACCCGATCGTTTGGTCTAACACCTTATCGATGGTGTACTTTTCGGGATTGAATTCCGTGGTGGTCCGGGCCAGTGTCTTGTTTCCTGACATGTCTCGATCCACCGACGTCTGGCGGAGGGATACCACTGTCCGTCGGTCTCGACCTTCCCCCGTTAATAGATGGTTTGACGTTCGTCCGAAGAAACGACTGATTCTGAAGAACCCCAAGACCTGTCAGTTGTAGGTGGACTCTTCCACGTGACCAACATGTGGGTCTTTTGGTTCGTCGTCCCTGTCCCCTCCGCTATTTAGCGTCACTGACACGAGTGGTTAGTGGAGTAGTGGACTCGACGAGTCTGGACCCTTCCTGTGTTTTACGTCCGGGTTGGTTGATACACGGAGACTCCTGAAAGACTCACGGACTTGGACTCACCGAATCGTGGACCCTCCATCCGTCGGATCCCGGTCGGAGCCTACCAAGGGCAACCTCGTTGTATCTCGGACTCGTCACACCTGTCCTTCCCGTGTCCGCGGCCCTCGTCCCCGTCCGGGTCACAACGACTCTGTGTCACTCGTGTACGGTCACAATAAACAAACGTCGTAGGGAGGGAGAGGTGTCGAGCTGACTTGTTCACTCGGATTTTTTCACAGGTGGTAGTGGGAAGAACACAGTCCCGCCTTTAGTCTGTGACTTCTCTGGTCGTTTGTCTTCTTCGGTTTTGTCTCCCTTGACGGAACCTTCACTGTCCACGTTATTTAATTTTGGCACAACAATCATGGCTGATGTATCCTTCCCCGGATATCTAGAACTTTTCATATTCGGTCTGATTCCTTGATAGGTTTTTACTTGACTGGGGTATGTCGGGTGTTGTTGTGGTTTCTTTCAGGATCTATATAAAAATGATAAAAATGTTAGTAAGAAAAAATTAAAAAAAAATTTTAAAATTCAGGAGATAATGAGGAAATTAAAATAAAAATATTGCATAATGATGAAACTTTTTTTATGGGATAAAAATTTTCGTTTGAAGTATATATATAAATAAATAAATATTAAGAACACTTAAACATAAAAAGGAGAAAAAAAAATTATAACATGAAAACTTTTAGGTTTGAGATGAGATCTAAAAATTAGAAACAAAAAACCATAAACAATAGTTAAAACATGGAAATTCTTGGGTTAGAAGTCATGGATAAAAATGAACCCTCGCTGTGATGACCGATCTGACGAGAGAGGGGGAAACCCGTGAAGAAAAAGAGGTGGTCTAGCGGAGATAGAGGAGGGAAGGGGAGGAGAAGAGATGGGTTGAGATACTGAGAGAAACGTACAAGGTCTACCACCTCTTGTTAATCCCTTGACTAATGACCGACCTAAACAGAGAGAGGAAAACTAAGGGGAGAAATAGGAGGACCGGTGTAGACAGAGGAAGGAGGGAGAAGAGGAGAGACATATTGAGACACTTGTAGAGACTCACCAGGTCTGACACCTCGTGTGTATTCCTTCACTAATGACCGATCAAACGAGAGAGGAAAAAACTAAGGTGGAGTAGAGTAAGCCCAGTAGAGATTGAGGGAGGAGGGAGAAGAGAAGAGGTACATTGAGACACTTGGAGAGACCCACAGGGAGTGACGCCTCTTTGAAAAGGAGAAATTGGATCTACAAAATAGTTACCACGACATATCTACCTCTTTAGAACTCTGATGACATTTTTATTCTGACTTTTGGTCTTCGTCCTCCGAATTCAGGTTTAGGACTCTTGTGGTCTCTTGAGGACTGAGGTCCCTTGTAATTAGCTGTCTTCGACTAGTTTGTGAGGGTATGGATGTGACTTTGGTTCGTGGTGGGTTCCCGGTTGTTCAAGGTCTCGTTCTGTATGGTAATTTAAGAGGTCGTTGTGTCCTTGTGTCGGGACTCGAAGTTATATGTCCGACGGGTTTCAATGAGGTTTGGGTAAGTGTAGAGTATTGAGTAGTGACCTTTGAAGTAACGTGAGGTCTCTCTTCTTTAGATCGAGGTGGGTGGCCTTGTGGTTATGTTCGAAGGGATTGGTCCTTTGGAACTGTTCGGTGGGCATGTTGAGGTGGGTGTCGTTCTTTTGAGGTGTTATTTCTCTTGAGGTGTTTGACGGTCTTATGTCTTTCCGGTGGGTTTTGAGTCGTTATATTTGTTCTACTTCTCTGTTTCCTCATGAGTAGTCCATTTCCTTGTCCTATTTACGGGTGGGTTGGTTTGTTCTCCTTCTCTATCCCCTAGATGTACTATTTCTTAAGGATTTATACTATCACTTTTACTAGATTTTAGAACTTTATTTTACCTTAGTGTCTATTTATCGGACCTCTGTACCTAACTCTTCTACGTTCTTTCAAAATTGTTTGTGGATCTTCTTTATTTTCTCAGTTATATATTAGTTATTACGTTATTTACTCTAGTTTTAGTGAGATGTCGATTTCGATTCAGTGAAGTCAGTACAGACTGAGACACACTGGGGTGTCTACCGTCGGGTGGTCCGAGGGGACAGGGACCCTAAGAGGTCCGTTCTTGTGACCTCACCCAACGGTAAAGGAAGAGGTTACGTACTTTCACTTTTCACTTTCACTTCATCGAGTCAACACAGGCTGGGAGTCACTGGGTACCTGATGTCGGAAAGTCCGAGGAGGCAGGTACCCTAAAAGGTCCGGTTTTAGTGAGACCTCCGTTGTTTATCATCTTTTTTCCTCCGTCTTCTATCCTAATCACTTCATCTTCTATCTTACTATCTTTATTTACTTAGTTTCTACTTTTTTCTTTTTACTTAATTTTCTTTATTCCTGTTAGAATCTCTGGAGGTCCTGTTATAATTTACGAGGTTGTAACCTTAGTATCCTCAGGGTCTTGTTCTTCTGTTTTTCTTTCTGGTACTCTTTTATGAACTCTTCTATTATCAACTTTTGAAGGGATTTTACCTCTTCCTTTGTTAGTGGGTCCAGGTTCTTTGGGACTCTCAGGGTTTGTCCTATTCGGGTTCCTCTTTGTGGGGTTCTGTGTATAATTATTTTAATTGTTTCTAGTTTGTGTTCTTGTTTATAATTTACGTCGTTCCCTTTTTGTTTTTTATTGTGTGTTCCCTTAAGGGTATTCCTATTATCGACTAGAAAGTTATCTTTGAGAAGTCCGGTCCTCCGTTACCGTTCTGTATGAATTTCACTACTTTCTTTTATTCTTTTCTAGGAACATGGGTCGTTCCTAGAGTAAGTTTATACTTCCTCTTTAGTTTTCAAAATGTCTGTTCGTTTTCGACTCTCTTAAGTCGTGCTGGTTTGGTCGAGAGGTTGTTTACGATTTCCTATAAGAGATCTGTCCTTTGTGTATTTCCCACATATTTGCACTTGGGTTTGTTATTTCATTTACCGTTACCCTAGTATGAATAGTTATTAATGAAATTTACATTTACCCAACTTAAGGGGTTGGTTTTCTGTTTCTGACCGACTTACTTATTTTTTTTGTTCTGGGGATATATACAACAGATGTTTTCTGGGGGGAGTTTCGTCCCTTGTGTATGTCTGACTTTCACTTCCCGACCTTTTTCTATAAGGTACGTTTATCTCTGGTTTTCTTTCGTCCTCATCGTTATGAGTATAGTCTATCTTATCTGAAATTTTGTTTCCGACACTTTTCTCTGTTTCTTCCTGTGATGTATTATTTTTATCCTAGTTGGGTTCTTCTTCTATATTGTTAATATTTATGTATACATGGGTTAAATCCTCGTGATGTTATACATTCTGGTTCCAATTGTCCATACTTTCCCCTTTAATTGTTATTGTGTTATTATCACCCTCTGAAGTTATGAGGTGAGTGTGGATACCTATCTAGTTGATTTGTTTTTGAATTGTTCCTTTGTCTTTGAAATTGACTATGTTATCTGGTCAATCTGGATTAACTATAGATATCCTGTAAAGTGGGTTTTTGTTACTTAATGTAGAAAAAGAGTTCTCGTGTTCCTTGGAAGAGGTCCTATCTAGTGTAGGACCCGGTATTTAGATGGGAACCATTTAAATTTTTTTATAACTTAAGTAAGGTTCGTAGAAAAGAATGGTGTTACGTCATTCTAATCTAGAGTTAATGTCCTCTTTTTGATAATTTTTAAGATCGTATACCTCCGACTAGTTGTGTGACGACTTATTGGTTGTTTAGTGTCTTCTTTATTTTTTTCTTTATTTATATACGTATCTTTATTTACTTTTAATTTTGTGTTGTTGGGTTTTGGTCACCCTGTGACATTTTCGTGACGATTCCCCTTTCCAGTAACGTTATCTCCGTATGGAGTACTTTCTTCTTTTATCAGTGTATTTACTGGATTGAGATGTTGATTTCGTTTATCTTTTCCTTCTTTACTTTTCGGGGTCCCAGTCATCTTCTTTTCTATAGAATTGTTAATCCCGTCTTTATTTACGTTTTCTTTTTTTTCTCTGGTGTCGTTTTTAGTTGTTTCAGTTTTCGATCAAGAAACTCTCTTATTTATTTTAACTGTGTTGTATCGGTCTGAGTAGTTCTTTGTTTACCTCTTTTTTATTTAGTTATTTTAATCTTCACTTTTATCTCTCTAGTGTTTTCTGTTGTGTCTTTATGTTTCCTAGTATTCTCTGATGATAGTCGTTAATATACGGTTATTTTACCTGTTGTACCTTCTTTACCTGTTTAAGAGTCTTTTCATGTTGAAAGGTTTTGACTTGGTCCTTCTGTATCTGTTAGAATTGTCTTGGTAGTGTTCGTACCTTTAACTTCGACATTAGTCTTTAGAAGGTCGTTTGTTTTCGGGTACAGGTCTGCCGAAGTGTCGACTTAAGATGGTTTGTAAATCTCTTCTCGATTGTAAATAGGATGAGTTTGAGAAGGTGTTTTGACGTCTCCTTTCATTTGAAGGTTTGAGTAAGATACTCCGGTGGTAGTGGGATTATGGTTTTGGACTGTTTCTACGGTGTTTTTTTCTTTTGATGTCCGGTTATAGTGACTACTTGTATCTACGTTTTTAGGAGTTGTTTTAAGATCGTTAGTCTTAGGTTGTTGTGTAATTTTTCTAGTATGTGGTACTGGTTCACACGAAATAGGGTCCCTACGTTCCTAAGAAGTTATAGACATTTAGTTAGTTACATTAAGTGGTGTAATTGTTTAACTTTTTATTTTCGGTATACTAATAGAGTTATCTACGTCTCTTTCGGAAAGTGTTTTAAGTTGTAGGCAAATACCATTTTTGAGAGGTCTTTTGTCCTTATCTTCCTTGTATGGAGTTGTATTATTTTCGATATGTACTGTTTGGGTGTCGTTTATAGGAGTTACCACTTTTTAACTTTCGTAAGGGGGATTTCAGTCCTTGTTCTGTTCCCACGGGTGAAAGTGGTAATGATAAGTTGTATCAAAACCTTCAAAACCGATGTCGTCTCATGTTTTTCTTTATTTTCCTTAGTTTTAACCTTTTCTTCTTCATTTTGAGAGTGACAAACGGCTACTGTACTTGGAGATGTATCTTTTGGGATTTCTGAGGTGGTCTTTTAATGATTTCGATTAGTTACATATATCATTTCAACGTCCTATATTTTAGTTGTGTGTCTTTAGGGAACGTAAGGATATGTGATTATTACTCTTTTATCTTTCCTTTGTTAAGGTAAGTGGTAACGTTGCTTTTCTTATTTTATGAATCCTTATATAGATGGATTTCTTTGATTTCTGCATATAAATCTTTTGATATTTTGTCACCACTTTCTTTAATTTCTCCTGTGATTATCTACCTCTTTATATGGTACAAGTACCTAGTCTTCTTAGTTATATCAATTTTACTCATATGAGGGGTTTCGTTAGATATCTAAGTTACGTTACGGATAGTTCAATGGTCGCCATAAAAAGTGTCTCGATCTTGTTTATTAAAGTGTTAAACATACCTTTATGTTTTCTGGAGTTTATCGGTTTCGGTAGAACTCTTTCTTATTACCTTGACCTCCTTAGTTATAAGGACTGAAGTCTGAGATGATATTTCGGTGTCAGTACTTCAGTCATACCGTGACCGTGTTTCTGTCTTTATATCTACTTACCTTGTTTTATCTTTCGGGTCTCTATTTAGGTACGTGGACACCTGTGGAATAGAACTGTTTCCTCCGTTCTTATATGTTGTCTCTTTTCTGTTAGAGAAATTGTTGACCACGACCCTTTTGACCAGTCGGTGAACATTTTCTTACTTTGATCTTGTGAAAGATTGTGGTATGTGTTTTTAATTAAGTTTTACCTAATTTCTAGATTTACATTCTGGTCTTTGATATTTTGAGGCTCTCCTCTTGTATCCGTTTTGTGAGAGGCTGTATGTAGTGTCGTCCTAGGAGATACTAGGTGGAGGGTCTTAAGACCTTTATTTTCGTTTCTATTTGTTTACCCTAGATTAATTTGAATTTTCGAATATGTGTTGTTTCCTTTGATATTCGTTCCACTTTTATGTCGGAAGTCTTACCCTCTTTAATTATCGTTTACTTCGTTTACTGTTAACTGATTAGAGTTTTTTATATGTTCGTTGAGGACGTCGAGTTGAGGTCTTTTTATTTACTGGGTTAGTTTTTTTCCCGGTTTCTTGATTTATCTGTAAAGAGGTTTCTTCTGTATGTCTACCGATTGTTTGTGTACTTTTCTAAGAGTTGTAGTGAGTAATAGTCTCTTTACGTTTAGTTTTGGTGTTACTCCATGGTAAAGTGCGGTCAGTCTTACCGACACTAGGTTTTCAGATGTTCGTTATTTACGACCTCTCCTACACCTCTTTTCCCTTGGGAGGATGTGACAACCACCCTTACGTTTGATCATGTCGGTGATACCTGTTATCACACCTCTAAGGAAGTTTTTGACCTTTATCTTGACGGAATACTGGGTCGTTAGGGTGACGACCCGTATGTGTGGCTCCTTTGGTCTTAACTTTCTCTATGTACATGGGGTTACAAGTAGCGTTGTGACAAATATTATCGGTCCTGTACCTTCGTTGGATCTACAGGTAGTCGTCTACTTACCTATTCTTTCGACACCATGGATATGTGTTACCTCATAATGAGTCGGTAATTTTTATTATGTAAACTTAGGCAAGATTACTCCAACTACTTTGACCTCGGCTAATATGTCTCACTTCATTCGGTCTTTCTTTTTGTGGTTATGTCATATGATTGCGTAAATATACCTCAAATCTTTCTACCATTGCTCTTGTGACATACACTCTGTCGTTTCCTCTGTGTCTATCTCGTCAGAAAACCTGAGACACCCTCTCCCTCTCGTACCCTATTCAACCCTCTTACCGTAACTTTGTATATTATAGTATATTCTTTGCTTAGTGGTCAGGTCCAAGTTACGTACTAGGACCTACGAACACCAACGACGTGACCCTACTGGGTCTCCCTACCATGTTCCTCCCTCCTCCCTCTCCCCAAGTCCTACTCCTTGTGAACATATGGACACTACCTAAGTACAACTACATATCGTTTTGGTTATGTTATAACATTTCTTTAATTGGAGGTTAATTTTATTTATTTAAATATAATTTTTATACTGTTATGGTGAGAAGTTAAATAACAATAAAGATTTAAAGTTATATAAAACAAAAGTACTTAGATTACTCTATGATAGTCATCTTACTAAATTTGATATCTGTCGACACGACCACCTAGAAATTCTGACAAGACTTTATATGGTTAGTCGTTAACCTAACTTTCATTTTAGAGTACTTTGAGACTATCAGTATCTATAATATTGACTCTATCTATGACTCAGACATAAACGGAAAAGTTTTCACTTTAAACTTTACCGACTCTGAAACGTATAAACGTCAAAACATTTGGGACGTTACTCTTCCATCTCTGGTCTTACAGACTAGTGAATTGATTGTGTCGGTCTCTGAGAAATAGGTCTTGAGGTTTACAGGTTCTCATTAAGTCTTTTATTTTCCGTTTCTGTTTTGTCCGTCAGTAAACCTTTAAACAAAAATATAAGATTTCATTTCACTAAAGTGTGTCTTCTCATTAGACTGAAGAGTTTAAGTGGAATTTTGTCGTGTGAACCGTGTTTATACATACTTTGTCTCTTTGTGAAGAGGGATTTCATATTGTCCTTCACTCCCGAATTCGTCTAGAGAGGACCTCAACACATAAGACATACTCTAGTAATATTTCTAAAGTTTACAAATTTTAAAATTCTTCGAGTCAAGTCGTCCTGAGATTCAGGGACACTCTAATTATTTCCCGGACTCTTCTCTTCGTCTACCCCATGTTTCCTTCATCTCTTGATCATCAATATCGAACTTACTAATTGACCCAATCACTTACTTATTCTCCTTTCCGTGTACACCGTCGGTAAGTTCGTGACTTAAATTCCAGAAATGTCACTTAATTTTAACACTTCTTTGTTGCACTTCTATATATTGAAAAAGTATTAAATAATATAAATAAATAATGTACCTTAAAGACATTAAAATAATGTGAGTTGTTGACAGTACTCATAAAGTACGTCGATAATTATCCATAATACGTTAAAGACCATCGATAATAGTAAATAGGAAGACCTTACTTAGATATGTATTATAATTCTCTTATGTAGGTAGACGAGTCGATAAGATAGCAAGTGTTAAGACGAAATCAACGATTTCTACCTACGTACCCTTTAATCATAAAACTAGTGTATTATTAGGGGACTGTTAGAGGGTAGATTAAAACTTTTCACGAAATTTATACATTCTAATCCTCTTTAATAAGTTGTTTAATAATGGAATCCAATAGATAATCAAATAAATGAGTAAGTAAATAAGAAATTAAGTTATTAATAATGGTTGGTTTAGGTTATTAAGATGGATCATATTCCTATAGTAAATAAAATGATTTATTTTATCAAATTTACAAAGGGTTTGGAAGGATTATTATATATGAATCATAACTGATGAGACTTCTTAATGTAATTAAAAGTCGAATTTTAAGTAGGATCTTATAACCATAAACCTTCCATTAAGTCTCTTCTTCACTAATTTTACTAAACTAAGTACCTTTTAGTATAAACACAGTCATTTTGGTCTGATTAATAATTAGTAAACGGATTAGTGTAATTTAAGATTGAGTCCTAAAATATATCAAGACACTTAACAAGAAGAAGTGAAATGTCTTTTAAAGAGGACTTAATACTAAAGTTTATTGTATACCACGTTATCCCCAGTATATAAAAGTACCTTTCTTTTACTTGAATCCAAGGTTATAGTCTAGGACAAGGTGTACTTGAAGAGAGATAATGGAGTCGAAAGATCAATCAATTTGATTCCTCTCTTCAGATGTTATCAACAATATCAAGAAAAGTCTAGATTTGAAGATATCATCAATTTATAAAATTCTTATAAATTTAATTTATCATAAGTTCATAAAGTAAACGAGGGGTTAGACATAAAGTAATATATAAACATCCTTCAAAGTCTTTAAAATTAGAAGTTATTTGAAAGTAGAATCAGTTACCTTATTTTCGTTAGTATAAACTTTACATATTAGTGACTTCGAAAATTCTAAGTGCATACGACGACGATTCAGTGAAGTCAGCACAGGCTGAGACACGTTGGGGTATCTGCCGTCGGGTGGTCCGAGGAGACAGGGACTCTAAGAGGTCCGTTCTTGTGACCTCACCCAATGGTAAAGGAAGAGGTTACGTACTTTCACCTTTCACTTTTAACTTTCACTTCAGCGAGTCAACACAGGCTGAGAAGTGCTGGGGTACCTGACGTCGGATGGTCCGCGGAGACGGGTATCCCAAAAGATCCGTTCTCATGACCTCACCCTACGGTAAAGGAAAAGGTTCTAAGTGAATATCGTTTGACTTTATGGGTAAGGAAATAAAATAGTCGTTTGAATCAATTGTCCGGGATTACAGTGTACGTTGATATTTTTCTTTATTACGTATAAAGTCAATTATGGAACTGTTTATGATCTCGTTGTGAGTTGTTAACTTATGAGTTTCCTTTGTACCTGAGTCCTCGACCTCTTATTCTAGTTAAAAGATCTATTATCTGACGATGAAGTCTTCAGGAAATTTATGACGTAACTTTATACAAAAAGTGTAGACAAAATTAATACGCCATTGGACCAAAAGACCTTGGTCCGGTTTACTAATGTGAGTGTACATATCTCATAGATATGTCCAAAATTTCACGAAAAGAAGTGTGTGTGTGTGTGTGTGTGTGTGTGTGTTTGTATGAAACAAAAAGTACTAAGTGAAAAGTACACTTTTCGGTATCATTAGGTGTAGAGTAGTTGTCAATTTTACAGAACCAATACTAAGTACTAGTGTACTAATAATCGGTGGGTCGTGGACACCGGTACCCGCCGGCCCTCCTTGTTGTGGTGTGGGCTCCGGTCCCCTCGTCGACCCTCCTCGTTGGGGTACACGTTCCTCGTCACCGACGCGCCCGTGTCCTCCCGGATCTCCTCGATAGGGTCCAACTTCCAGTCCTTCCCACCGCCACTCCTCTATGGGGAGTAGGTTCCATTCCTCGTCACCGACGTGAAGCGACCTCGTCGGCACTTCTCTATGGGGTGCGGGTTCCATTATCTTTGGGTTCATTCTACCATCCACAACGTTCTCCCGTAGTCTCCCGTCTGTGTGACTTTGGTATGATTCTCTTTTGGTCAGTTAGATTAGTGTGTTCCTGATGTCGGAACAGATTGAGTTACTTTGGTTCGGTACGGCCGTCCCGTTGGGTTCTGACCGTCCAGTACCACCTCTCCAGACTGTCTTACACCAGGTTACCTCTTCCCTTACCGTTTGGTGAAGTCATAAGAATGGAACTCTTGGGGTACTTGTCATCCTTTTCCGTTTTACTATCCTATGACTTTCTCCTTGAGGGGTCCAGTCATCCACGGGTTATACGATGATCTCTAGTCACCTCTTTATTGAGGTCTTTCTTACTTCCCTACCTCGGTTTCGTTTTTGTTATGGGTCGACACCTACACTGACCACTATCTTCGTTCCAGGTTGCGACATTTCTCGTTATAACATATCCTTGAACCTTACAGTCCAGGTACTTAGTACCATTTAACCTTCACCAGTTTGTTCTCTACCGTTCTCACTTACAGTTGTAAGATCCTTAGTCACTTGATTTTACCTGACCTCATCCACTTAAATTGAGTCTACTGGTAATATAGATGATGACACCCGTCCTTAGGGAGTCTTCTTTACCTCATCGGTAGTACCAGTTTTTTTCTGAGGTTTTACGTCATGAACCTATGTTAGAGTTTTTACTGTGTTACTAGAGATAAACAGAGGTTCCGTTTGGTAAGTTATAGTGCCATTAGGTTCAGATACGGGGTTGGTCATTACGACTTATTCGATTTCAACTCCCCAAGATACTTCTGGATATTCTTGAAAATCTTGATTGTGAGTTTTTTCTACAGGAAAAGTAATATCCCCTGACCTTACGTTTTCATCCTTCAGTTCTTTGTGGACCTTATTGTCCGTTTAAACCGGAACCTTACGTCTTACTTCGTCCCGTTTCTGATTATCTCAAAACGGTTCTTTTACGTGACCAGTATCGTTTGTGGGAGAAGGTTGTTGTGTTCTCTTCTGAGATGTGTACCTGTAGTGGTCTACCAGTTGTGGTTTTAGTCTGACTAAGATAAGAAACGTCTGTTTCTACCTCTTCGAGATATGTCAGTTGTTTTTGTTCTGGTCCTCGACTGACACCGAGTCTAGTACTTGAAGAATAACGGTTTAAGTCTGAATTTAACTTCTTTCATCCCTTTTGGCGATCTGGTAAGTCCATACTGGACTTAGTTTAGGGAATACTAATGTGTCACCTTCACTCTTTATCTAAATTCCCGGATATAGACTACCTATCTCACGGACTACTAGATACCGTAGTCCAAGCACTGTGACATGTCCTCTGTCCGTAGTTCTGGTTGGGGTACCTTTTCTTTACGTTTTTCCGTTTTACCAACAGAACCCTCCGGAATGTTTATCGACACTTTTCTTCTCTTCACTTTTCGTTTCCTCTTTTCCTTTCTATATTCGTAGACTTACGTCTTAAGGTTTCTTATCGTTCTTCTCTATTCTTTCGGAAGAAGTCGCTAGTTACGTTTCTTTATCTCCTTTTGTTGTCTTTCCCTTTCTGATCTCTAGAGAAGTTCTTTTGATCTCTATGGTTCCCTTGTAAAGTATGTTACTACCTGAGCTATTTCCTGTCTATACCATACCTGGATTGTCTTCGTCTTCTATAATTCTTCTCCACCGTTCTTATACGTCTTCTTGACATGATTTTTTCTAGAAGTGCTGGGTCTATTAGTACTACCACACTGGTGAGTGGATCTCGGTCTGTAGGACCTTACACTTCAGTTCACCCGGAATCTTTCGTAGTGATGTTTGTTTCGATCACCTGTACTACCTTAAGGTCAACTCGATAAAGTTCAGGAGTTTCTACTACGACACTTTCACGACGTGAGTTATACGGTCGTTTAAACCTTTTGAGTCGTCACCGGTGTCCTGACCTTTTTCAGTCAAACGTAAGGTTAGGGTTCCTTGTCGTTACGGTTTCTTACGAGTTTGATGACCTGTTGACCTGAGTAGAGTGTACGATCATTTCATTACGAGTTTTAAGAGGTTCGGTCCGAAGTCGTTATGAACTTGGCACTTAAAGGACTACAAGTTCGACCAAGATCTTTAGCGTCTCCTTGGTCTCTAGTTTGACGGTTGTAGGCGACCTAGTACCTTTTTCGTTCTCTAAAGGTCTTTTTTTGTAGATAAAGACGAAGTAACTGATACCGTTTCGAAAACTAACACACCTAGTGTTATTTGACACCTTTTAAGACTTTCTCTACCCTTATGGTCTGGTGGACTGGACGGAGAACTCTTTATACATACGTCCGGTCCTTCGTTGTCAATCTTGACCTGTACCTTGTTGTCTGACCAAAGTTTATCGTTTTCCTCATGCATTTCCGACACATAACAGTCGGACTAATAAATTGAAGATACGTCTCATGTAGTACTCTTTGCGACCTGGCCTTCTTTGTGTTTGACCTTAGTTCCAACGGCCCTCTTTATAGTTATTGGAGTCTATACGTCTGATGTGGTGGGAATACCTCTACTGTGGTGGGAATACCGTCTTTCACTCCTCCTTGATTTTACGGAGAGCTACTTTCACTTTCTCCTCTTACTTTTACAACCGGATTTCGAGTTGTAAGTCTTTTACTTCTGGTACCGTAGGCCAGAATGTATGACTCGACTTCATAACTACGAAAACTTGACACCACAACCTCTTCTGAGAACTCTCAGAGAACCTGACGTTCCTCTAGGTGGTCAGGTAAGACTTCCTCCAGTCGGGACCCTAAAGAAACCTTGCTTACTACGATTTCGACTTTGAGGTCATGAAACCAGAGGAGTACACTTCTCAACTGAGTAACCTTTTTTGAGACTACGACCCTCCCTAACCCCCGTCCTCCTCTTCCCCTGCAGGCTCCTACTCTACCGACCTACCGTACTGCCTGAGATACATACACTCACACTCACTTGAGGCCCTCAACCACTGTCTGTCCCTCCGGACCGCACGACGCTAAGTACCCCAGCGTCTCAGCCTGTACTGACTCGCTGACTTGACTTGACTACTATGTACTAATGGAATATAATATCAGTTTTTTGGAATTCCATTCCCATTTTTGTAGCATCAGTAATACACTGTTCCTTTGACTCTACAACTTCTCTGTTTAGGGAACAAGTTTCACTACACTAATCTTCCTCTGTCTTGGATTTTAGGTGGTGGAGAGAGTACACGAATCGTTGGTACAATGTAACGACTGTCCTTCCGTCAATAAACATTCTAAATTATGTACAGTTATACTCAAAATTAAAAATGATGGTGTCTTAAAATTTCGTAATAAATGTCAACTTCGTCGTCTCTGAGTCTTCTAACTCCTAGTGTTATTTGTGAAGACACCCCCGATTATGACCGAGAATTTGTAAAAATAATATTTAAGTGACGATACGAATCACATGGTTAAATAGAAGTAATGTAGAGTGTTTTTTTACATCCCGAAATTCTGGAGTGAATTTATTAGATGGTTATAAGAGACAAAGAAGACGTATTAGGTGACGGACCACAAGAAGTGTTCTATCTATAAACGGAGACCTTTAATGAGAGTTTACACGGGTGGATGGAGACAAGGTAATTGGTTTGGTCGAGGGTTCGGTTCCAGACAACCCCTGATCTCTTGATGAAATGTTTATTTTTTCAATAAAGTCTAAGTATAAGATGTTTGCATAGATAAAATTAATTTTACAAACAGAAAGGGAGGAACTTGAATCTTACGTCACTGACTTTATAGTTCAACCATGTGACTCTATCTAAGACATTGTGTCAAACACCATATTTAAACCTTTAGTGTTAACGAATTAACTCTCGAGTCCGGAAACACCGACTCTATTTGGACGTTCATGAACGTCCTAAAGAGTAGGTTTCTAGTAAAGATACTCTTGATAAAATAAGAGACGATATATTAGTTGGTGGTCACGGATCTTGTCACCAACGGTGTCTCGTCCATGTATATTTATAAACACCTTACTTACTCATTCACTACATAAAATTTGTAGCAGGTAGTGAAAATAGTAGGTAAAGAAGTAATTTTTTCTTTTTTCGTCACATTTATGGTTTCACCACATGTAAATGAACAGGATACCTTCGAAGACAATGTTCAGAAATATCTGTTTTGACTCCAAGAATTTGATAAAAATTATTCTCTATTTATTACATGATAGGTAAAGGATTTTATTGGTGTCGTCCCAGTCGTGGAACATAATCGAAAGGTCAAAACCTTCAAATCTGTGTCAAAGACTACTGTCTTTTCCCCAGACGAACGAACTCAGTCATCTAAAGATGTCAAAGTCCTCCGAGAACATATTTGAAAGATATACTTCTTGGTCCTTTGGTCCCACTTATTACTAAAACGACTAATGATGAAATTAAAATACTACCTAATTTAATACAAAATATTTTTAGGATCATCTAAGATAAGGATCTAATCTAAATCTATTAGAACGTTTTTTATTAATAATCCCGTTGGTTCTTACAACTTTTTCCTAAGTGTCTTCATCTCTATAATAAATTAAAGATAAATTATGTTCAAACCAATTAAAAATGTAAAGATAACGTTAAAAGAAGAGATTTAAGATTCGTTAAGACCGTGAAATAAAATACACGAGTCAGTGACCAGTACAGGCTGAGAAACGTCACGATACCTGACATTGGGTGATCCAAGGAGACAGGTACCTTAAAAGGTCCGTTTTTACGACATACATATGACTAAACTCAGAGTCTACTTGATAAAGATATGTCGTCTTTTATACTGACGACAGTCAAGATCTAGATCTATAGGAAATGCCCGAGGGATGTTATTTCAGTAGAGAGTCATAACCACTCCCCAACGAAGGTCCTGAAAGAGTCTTTGATTTTAGACGTCTGTGAGTTCAAAGAATATATTTTACCGTGTCATGTCACCCGGGTTAGACAGGTACCTTTGGCTCCCGATGACATTTATTTTTGAAAGTTTTCTGGTTCGACAAGAACTTTTGTGTACATAATTATTAGTAGTTAACGACGTGTTGTTTAATGAGGTTTTAAGTCACCATATTTTGTCGTTTGTGAATAGAACTGTAAAGATACTTAATCTTTAGACCTGTGTGTGAAGTCCATAGAGACCAAGTCCAGAGAGAGTTCCGACATTTGAGTTCGAACTCAACACCTCCTACATGAAAGTCCGAGTGAGTATACCGAAGCTCCTCTGAGAAGTGGGAACAAATGAATGTCAAAACCAGAGTCTGGACTATGTACCCAGAGAGGTATCCTAATACGTGTTGTACTATCGAACAAAAGAGGGTTCACTACCACCCCACTCCGACCCCCCCTCTCTGTTTCTCCCTTTGACTCTGTTTATAATTAGGAAAACAATGAACTAAAACCTTCACTGTATGGTACCGAAGATGGGATAAGATCAGTAATCTTCGTTCAGTCATTTAATACTCGTCTCCTACTATGTCTTACATTTGTGAGCCTTCACTCCTAGTAACCATCAGTAGAAACTCTGACGAATTGTGTACACTATATTTGATCAGACCGTACCTGGTCTGATACTCAAGTAGAAAATACGGAACTCACCTCTGTCTAGATGTACTTCGTGTACCTGTGCAAGAAGTAGTTTTTCTCCTCACGAAAATGGTTTTCTCCCTCCCTTAAGGACCTCTCAGTTTTCGTTGATTATAAGTAAAAAGTCCCGTGTCTTAAGTACCTGATAGAACGACTCCCCTTCACAAACTCTATGGACCTGTTAACCTCTTTTTTTTTTAACACAACTTACTAGAACCAAAAATGAAATAGAGAATCGATTAGTGTAAAATAAACACACACACACACCGACGACACAAACTTTCTTTTGTTACTACGATGTTTTTGACATATTCTGGTTATAACACCACCTTCATCTTATTTGACGTTATCCTTAGTTCACTTCCGTTGACTCAATCCCCTATTGAAGTCCCTAGATTCATACTCTTGTATTTACGGACAGTTTCGAATGACTGAAACTTTATTTTGAAATTTCTGTATGGATTCTTTAACACTTCCTTCCTAACTGTATTGAACAATTTCAAACTACTTTCTCTCAACTTTATATAACCTTTTGCCTGAAGTTCCTTTTACTAGGTAGTCTTGGTTCACGAGTGATAACTTCGTATCTCCTAAATTATAAAAAGAGAAATAAAGAGAGGACTCAGACTTAAAAAGTGTTATTTTCTTCCAAGACACAAAAGTATTTAAATAAAATTCAAAATGAAAGTCCCATAATAATGTCCTATCAACATTATACACTCCGATGGTAAAATAAAGTCCAAGGTAATTAAATCACTCGAGACTTTCTCACGGACGTCTTTTCTGTAAGTTAAATTGTAAGTTTTACTGTAGTGAACTAGATCCCCAATCTAGTTCTCAAAACCCAACCAACGTCGGTTTTAATTGTTTATACGATTTATTTCTTTCCTCCTATAGTACATACTTGACTGAGGGTGTTCTCAGTTATGCTAGTTACGTTTTTGACCATTTTAAAGTGGATAAAAGGGTCTTTCTACTGTTTCATAGATTAGACTCCTGAGATCCAATTTACTTTCCTCTCAATTTTCGGGTCTTCTGAGGTTTAATTACCGTACGTGAATTTCACTTAAATCCGAAGTAAACTTTTTTTTTTTTTTTAAGCACACCAAGATCTTATATGTTTGAGTCCTTTATTGAAATTTTAAAAGATTTGGATACTATAGAGTCACGTGAACTGTTTCGTTTTCTTTTGAAATTACTACACCCTTTTTGAAGTTATTGTTCCGGAATTCAAATACTGATGGACTAAGAATACAAGATCGTTCCCGTCCCTCGATGAACTGAATATTTGATGACCGGTTGTGACTTTCTTATTTCTAAACTTTGGAGTTAATAATTTGATATTATTTATAGTTCATCTGCCTCTGAGAGGTAAGTTGGGTACGAGTTTTTCACGAAATATGTAATCGACGTACACACCATACGTAACCTATGAGTCAACATAAGCTAGGAATACACTAGGGAACTTGGTGTCGAAAGGTCCGAGGAGAAAGGTACCCTAAAGGGTCCATCATTATTACCCACCCAACGGTAAAGGAAGAGGTCCCCTAGAAGGGGTGGGTCCTAGTTTGGATACAGAAGAAGTAACCATCCGTCTAAGAAATGTTGTCTCGGTGGACACTCTTCAGGAAATATGGAATCGATAGAAGAGAATCTAGTCCTTATTTTACCTGTACCCATAAAACTGTCGGTAGATAAACCCGATGTCCCCACGGTTTTGATGGTTGTTAAGACATGTTTTATGAAAGTTAATTCATTAAGACCCGACAGGGATAAAATCTTCAAAATAGATATTCCATAAACAGTTATGTACTCATCTGATACCAGTCTAAAGGACGAAGGAAAATGACACATTATTAAACCTGTCATTTCCTCTCTGTCCAAACTCCGAAGGTGAAGAAACCGTCACATCACACGTACTAATGAAAGAACTCACCGTTAGTATTTAACGAGTTTTTCCCGTTACGTTTTCGTGGAAATGTTAAAATTATTGACTCCAGTCAAACTGTAACGTTCTGTCACCCGAACAACTACCACGAAGACGTATGAAAACGTACTAAAATTTACAATTTATTCAAAAGTTCGTTTGTTTTATTTCAGCTTGTTTTTATTTTAATAGACGAACTGACTTTTTCTACTACTTTCAAATTTGAAAGTAATGAGATCTCTAATAGACTTCAAGCAAAATTAACTCTACTTTAGTATCTCTATTTTTTTATTGTAATTTTTTTTTTTTGGAGTCGTAATACTTTCATATCCTCCGAACTCCAGTAAAGTACAAAGTAAAGGTAACTTAGAGGAGTCAAGACCTTTGGTAGAGACATAATAACATAGAAATTTTACCCCCGAAATATTTATTTGTAAATTTGTTCTGGAGAGAGAAAGTTATAGGGGGATGGTGGGAGACAGAGATAAATCTATGGGTGAAAGGTGATTTATAAAACGACTGTATTGTATGATGTGGTTACGTGTACTAAAGAGTCATGATTATGAAGACTATCAAAGTCAGGAAAGGAAAAGAAACTTCACTAGTAACAGAGTTATCTAACCAGTTAGTAAACGTTTTACTATAATCAAGACAAACTACGGAATCAGACGATCTTTAATAGGTTCTTTGACTCAAATTTTAACATTAATATATTACAGAGTGTGATAATACTTTGTTGGGGTTTATGAAATTAGTCAAATGTTAAATGGCTTTTTACTTTAATTCTATGGTCTTGTTACTCAGCTGTTGACTTGATTCTTTCAGGATAAACTAGTGGTAGTCAATGAAGGACAGTAAAGAGAGAAAGATGGGTGTGATTGGTCTCCTCTACCCTAGAAACGTCTCCTTCTCTCGGTCTTTTATACACAAATGGACTTTAGGACGACACACTAAATGACATTTAAATTGACAAAATAACACACACACAACGGAAATTATTCGGTTTCATCGTCACGTTTTTAATACTCGATTTTTAGAATGGATTTGTTCATTCTTTCTTGTAAGAGTTGTAATCCCTCTGTCCCTAAATAAGTATGTTTGTCTCGACTGGACGAGTGAACGTAATGTTTCGTCGACATAATTTAGCGTGAAGGGATTACAAACGTGACTTAATGTTGATGTTTATAAACCCAAGGTCAAGAGGAGAATATTTAATAGAACCCAATTCAGTGAATTAGTGAGATCATTGGCTGTGTTACATGTGTAAATTAGACATTCATCCTCCAACACTTACACAAGATATTAAACGGTATCGAGTCCTTTTCTTATAAAGTTCTAAATTTTTTGTTTATTAGATTTTATTGACTATAAGTTTGGTTATAGAGAGGTCAAAGTTTCAGGAAAATAAAAGTTTTTCAATCTACCAGTGTTAGTATATTGGAAGTACCTATTCGTCATGTCCTATACGTCATGCTAGTTCTAACTGAGGGTCAAAGATGGGTTGACGATAACAGTTTATATCCGAACGAGACAATCGACTCGTCCTCAACAAAACAATCAATCACTTCACTTCAGTGAGTCAACACAGGCTGAGAAACGCTGGGGTACCTGACATCGGACATCGGATAGTCCGAGGAGACAGGTACCCTAAAAGGTCCGTTCTCACGACCTCACCTAACGGTAAAGGAAGAGGTCCCTTAGAAGCACTGGGTCCTTAGCTTGGGTCCAGAGGGCGTAACGTCCGTCTACGGAATGGCAGACTCGGTGGTCCCTTCGGGAAAAACAATCAATCCCCTGTCAGTTTATAATGAGGATGTAAGGTAAAAAGAAGACGGAGGGGATGAGTCTTCATATGTTACCCTTACTTACTTTACTCTATAAGAACCTTAGAGACGATGACAGAACCTTCATGATCGGTCGGTATTCTGAATCTTAATAATAATAACTATATATTTATTTTATACAAAATCGACTATCTCAGTTTTTCATATATACTTCTAAGGTATCTGTCTCTTCTAACCGTCCGATGTTAGGTACTTCACCGTTTCTTAGTCTGTGTTGACTCGTGTGTGTGTTTGTGTGTGCACACACATATTACATTTGTTTGTTTTTATGTATAAGTCTATCCCAATTTATCGTCACAAAGTTCTGTCTAAACTTAAATTTCAACCTAGGGGTTTGAAATCCGACCGATCAACACTGAGACAAATAAAGTAATAGAAACGTCAATTCCATGGGACGTAATACTTAAAGTCAAGGGTGATAGTGTTGTAATATCCCTAAATGAAATAAAAAAACTCTATTACGTTTGAAAAAAAACTCCCTGTATTCAAAGTAAATTTAGAATGGTTCCTACGGAAATAAATAAATGGGTTTAATTTTTTTTTTTTTTTCTTCTACTACAGATGACTTTTGTACGTTACGAAACATCTTAATCTTATAAAACAAAGTAATTTCTCGAGACAAATCCTAAACAAGAGACCGCGTGTGGAAGGAAAATGACGGAGAAAAGAACTGAGTTCGTGTGGACGTCGAGAGATTCGTTGTTGTCAAATTTTCGAAAACCTATTCATAATCAGTTCCGTACCAAACCATATGGTGTGTGGAGTTTTAATGGATCCTTTGAAGAGCATTAAAACTAAAGGATATCGACGACTATGTTTTTGATACCCTTCTCCGTACTCTTACAAATAAGATTTGAACAATGGGTGATAGAGATAACGTTCATTTCAACTATTGTTGATGAGTGATCCCCTTTTTTTTTTAGACTAAATTACTTTGTAATAGAGACACACTTGTAAAAAGTACGACACTAAAAAATGGATGACTTGAAGTCAAAACTTGTGATCTTTGTAAGGGATGGGACTAGAGACGTAGTGTAATATTACAACTTCTTACGTTTCTAAGAAGTTATATAAGTTTAGTTAGTTACTATATGGTATAATTGTTTAACTTTCTATTTTTTGTATACTATTAGAGTTATCTACGTCTTTTTCGGAAACTGTTTTAAGTCGTAGTTAAATACTAATTTTGAGAAGTTTTTTATCAGTATCTTCCTTGGATGGAGTTGTATCATTTCCGGTATACAATATTCGGATATCGTTTGTAATAAGAGTCACCACTTTTGGACTCTCGTAAAGGGGACTAAGTTGGGGTTCTGTTCCCGCAGGTGAAAGTGGTGATAATAAGTTGTATTAAACCCTTCAGGATCGATACCGTTAGTCTCTTCTTTTTGTTTATTTTCCTTAGGTCTAGTCTTTTCATCATTTCGAGAGTGACTAACGTCACTGTTCTATGACGTATATTTTTTGGGATTTCTTATGTAGTCTTTTAATAATCTCGATTAGTCACTTAAATCGTTTCAACAACCTATGTTTTAGTTATGTGTCTTTAGTAAACGTAAAGATATATGATTGTTACTTTTTAGTCTTTCTCTTTAATTCCTTATTTAGGATAAGTGGTAACCTTGTTTTTATTAATTTATATATCTTTATTTGAATAGATTCCTTTGTTTTATTGACATGTGTCTTTTAATATTCTGTGATTACTTTTTTTAGTTGTTACTATATTTGTCTACCTTTCTATAATCTACAAGGAACCATCCTTCTTATTTTGACACTTTTACTAATATGGTGGTTTATTTTAAATGTCTAAATTACACTAGGGATAATGGTTACCGTAAAATGTGTCTTGATCTTGTTTATTAAAGTGTCAAGTATATCTTTGTGATTTCTGGAGTTTATCGGTTTCGTCAGAACTCTTTCTTCTTATCTCGACCTCCCTAGTTAGAAGGATTGAAGTCTAATATGATGTTTCGATGTCAGTAGTTCTGTCTTACCATGACCGTGTTTTTGTCTTTATATCTGGTTATCTTGTTCTATCTTTTGGGTCTTTGTTTAGGTACGTACATACCCATTAAATAAAAACTGTTTCCTCCGTTCTTATATATTACGCCGTTTCTGTCGGAGAAGTTATTTACCACGACCTTTTGATCTGTCGATGTACATTTTCTTACTTTAATCTTTTGAAAGATTATGGTCCGTGTTCCTATTTGAGTTTTACCTAAGTCAAGTCAAGTCAGCGAGTCAGCACAGACTAAGAAACGCTGGGGTACTTAGTGTCGTGCGGTCCGTAGGGACAGGTAGTGGTTGATGGCTTCAAATGTGTTTGAGTACAGGTAGCTCGGTCACTAAGGTAGGTCGGTAGAGTAGGAGACAGCAGGGGAACAGGAGGACGGAGATTAGGGAGGGTCGTAGTCTCAGAAAAGGTTACTCAGTTGAGAAGTGTACTCCACCGGTTTCATAACCTCAAAGTGGAAATCGTAGTCAAGAAGGTTATTTGTGGGTCCTGACTAGAGGAAATCTTACCTAACCAACCTAGAGGAACGTCAGGTTCTCTGAGAGTTCTCAGAAGAGGTTGTGGTGTCAAGTTTTCGTAGTTAAGAATCCGCGAATCGAAAGAAGTGTCAGGTTGAGAGCGTAGGTATGTACTGGTGACCTTTTTGGTATCGGAACTGATCTGCCTGTAAACAACCGTTTCATTACAGAGACGAAAACTTATACGATAGATCCAACCAGTATTGAAAAGAAGGTCCCTTATTCGCAGAAAATCGAAGTACCAACGTTAGTGGTAGACGTCATTAAAACCTCGGGACCCTAAAGAAACCTTCCTTACTACGATTTCGACTTTGAGGTCATGAAACCTGTGGAGTACGCTTCTCAACTGAGTAACCTTTTCTGAGACTACGACCCTCCCTAACCCCCGTCCTCCTCTTCCACTACTGTCTCCTACTCTACCGACCTACCGTAGTGACTGAGCTACCTGTACTCAGACTCACTTGAGGCCCTCAACCACTACCTGTCCCTCCGGACCGCACGACGCTAAGTGCCCCAACGTTTCTCAGCCTGTACTGACTCACTGACTTGACTTGACTTGACTTTTATTTTAGACTGGAACAAAGGTGACNCTACCGACCTACCGTAGTGACTGAGCTACCTGTACTCAGACTCACTTGAGGTCCTCAACCACTACCTGTCCCTCCGGACCGCACGACGCTAAGTGCCCCAGCGTTTCTCAGCCTGTACTGACTCGCTGACTTGACTTGACTTGACTTTTATTTTAGACTGGAACAAAGGTGACAAAGCGACAGATAAAGGGTCCTTCACTACCCTGGTCTATGGTACTAGAATCAAAAGTATTACAACTCGAAATTCGGTTAAAAAAGTAAGAGGAGGAAGTGAAAGTAGTTCTCCGAAAAATCAAGGAGAAGTGAAAGACGGTATTCCCACCACAGTAGACGTATAGACTTCAATAACTATAAAGAGGACCGTTAGAACTAAGGTCGAACACGAAGAAGGTCGGGTCACAAAGAGTACTACATGAGACGTATATTCAATTTATTTCTGGATTTACATCTTGGTCTTTGATATTTTGAGAATCTATTTTTGTATCCGTCTTGTGAGCTAATGTATTTAGTTTCTTTCTAGGTTATACTGGGTGGAAGATCTCATTACCTTTATTTTTGTTTTCATTTGTCCATCCTAGACTAATTTGAATTTTCAAAAACGTGTCGTTTCCTTTGATATTCGTTCCACTTTACTGTTGGGAGTCTTACTCTCCTTTTTTAACGTTTACTTTGTTGACTGTTTTCTAATTAAAGGTTTTATATTTTTCGTCAAGTATGTTGAGTTATAGTCCTTTTGTTTGTTCGGTTAGTTTTTAACCCTTTTTATGGATTTGTCTGTAAAAAGGTTTCTCCTGAATGTGTACCGATTGTTTGTGTACTTTTCTACAAGTTGTAGTGTGTAATAATCTCTTTACGTTTAGTTTTGATGTTACTCTATAGTGAAGTGTGATCTGTCTTACCGGGAGTAGTTTTTCAGATTTTTGTTATTTACGTCCTCTCCCACACCTCTTTTCCCTTACAAGAACGTGACAACTACCCTTACATCTGACTATAACGGTGATACCTTCTGGTATACCTCTAAGGAATTTTTCGGTACTTATTTTGGTGTTATACTTGGTGGTTGGGGTGAGGATCGGGATATGGGACCTCTTTTGGTTTTAACTTTCTCTATGTACATAGGGTAACAAGAAACGTTGTGATAAATGTTATCGATCTTGTAACTTCGTTGGATCTACAGGTAGTCGTTTGTTTACCTATTTCTTTTGCACCATGTATATGTGTTACCTGGTAATACGTCCGTATTTTTCCTTGTGTAGACTCAGTTAAGATTACTCCACCTACTTGGATTTTGGATAATATCTCTCACTTCACTCAGTCTTTTTCTTTCTATTTATGGTATAAGATTGTGTATATAACCTCTTCCTTTACCGTTGGGTGAGGTCATAAGAACGGACCTATTAGGGTACCTACCTCCTCGAAACATCCAATGTCGGGTGCCACAGCGTTTCTCAGTCTGTATTGACTCGCTAAAGTGAAAGTGAAAGTTGTGTATATATACCTTAGATCTTTTTACCATGACTTTCTAAATTAATGTCCCGTTGTTACCTCTTTGTCCGCCTCATAACTGTATGCCTGTACCCCTCTCCCCCTATCCCCCACTCTACATACATTTCTCATTGTACCTTTGAATGTAATGGTATACATTTTATTTATGGGTTGTTCTTAAATAAAATAACGAGTCCTTTGAGTTTGACCCCGAGACATAGTTGGATCTCCTCACCCTACCCCTCCCTTTACCCTCCCTCAAAGTTTTCCCTACCTATATACATATGGATACCGACCAAGTACAACTCCAAACTGTCTTTTGTCATTTTAAGACATTTCGTTAATGGGAAGTTATCTTCATTTAATTAAAATTTTTTATCTATGTCGGATAACTTTTGCACGTTACTAAACATCACACTTCCAAAATAAGGTAATTTCTCGTGACATATCCTAATAAAGAGACCAAAAGTGAGAAAAATGAAAGAGATAAGAACTGAGTTCGTGTGGACGTCGAGAGGTTCGTTGTTGTCAAACCTCGAATATACTCTTAATGGGTAGTGATCGAGGTGACCCATCAAGTAAAGTACTCTTCGTCGTAGTTTTTTGAAAGTCTATTCATAGTCAGTTCCGTACCAGACCATATGTTGTATGGAGTTTTAATGATCCTTTGAAGAATATTAAAACTAAAGGATATTGGTGACTATGTTTTAGATACCCGTCTCCGTTCTCATACAAATACGATTTGTACAATACGTGATAGAGATAACGTTCATTTTTGTCACTTTTGACCTTAGCGAGTCAGTACAGGCTGAGAAACTCTGGGGTACCTGACATTGGATGATCCGAAGAGGCAGGTACCCTAAAAGGTCCGTTCCCATGACCTCACCCAACGGTAAAGGAAGAGGTCTCCTATAAGGGTTGGGTCTTTAACTTGACCCCAGAGGACGTGACGTCTGTCTACGAAATGGGGGACTCGGTGGTCCGTTCATTTCAACTATTGTTGATGAGTGATCGCCTTTTTAAAAGACTAAATTACTTTGTAAAAAAGACACAAATGTAATAAGTACGACACTAAAAATGGATGACCTGAAGTCAAAACTTGTGATCTTTGTACAGAATAGGACTGGAGACGTGGTACAATATTACAAGTGATTGAAAGATCCTATAATCTGTGAATTTACAAAGTCCAGTTCCTTTGTAAAATTTGTTGACCTAATAAAACGGCTTTAACTTAATTTTATTTTCAATTTCTTGCAACAATCCTTTTTTTAAGGAACCATCTTTCTTTTTATATGTTCATTCTAGATTTTCTTTTCTCATGTTGGGATATTACAATTTACCTTAAACCTTTATCGTCATACATAAGTAACAATAAATAAATAGACATGAGTAACAATATAAATAAAATTTTACGTATAAAGTATTCAAACCGACGTTTTTTTTTTTAATGACCCTTCGTCAACGGTAATTAATAGAAATTCGTACATTTAATTACGAGTTTTAAGAGGTTCGGTCCGAAGTCGTTATGCACTTGGCACTTAAAGGACTACAAGTTCGACCAAGATCTTTTGCGTCTCCTTGGTCTCTAGTTTAACGGTTGTAGGCGACCTAGTACCTTTTTCGTTCTCTCAAGGTCTTTTTGTAGATAAAGACGAAATAACTGATACGGTTTCGGAAACTGACACACCTAGTGTTACTTGACACCTTTTAAGACTGTCTCTACCCTTATGGTTTGGTGGACTGGACGCAGAACTCTTTATACACACGTCCGGTCCTTCGTTGTCAATCTTGACCTGTACCTTGTTGCCTGAACAAGGTTTATCCTTTTCCTCATGCAGTTTCGACATATGACAGTGAGACAAATAAATTGAATACACGTCTCATGTAGTACTCTTTACGACCCGACCTTCTTCGTGTTCGACCTGAGTTCTAACGGTCCTCTCTATAGTTATTGGAGTCTATACGTCTACTGTGGTGGGAATACCGTCTTTCACTTCCCTTCGATATTTCGGAGAGCTACTTTCACTTTCTCCTCTCACTTTTCCAACTGAATTTCGAGTTATAAGTCTTTTGCTTCTAGTACCGTAGACCAGGGTAGTGAAGTACCCTTTATCTACATCTTTGTCACCTTTGTCCCAGTCTAAAATAAAACCCCCCGAGGTTTTAGTGACGTCTACCACTGACGTCGGTACTTTAATTTTCTGCGAATGAGGAACCTTCCTTTCAATACTGGTTGGATTTATCGTATAAGTTTTCGTCTCTGTAATGAAACGGTTGTTTACAGGCAGATCAGTACCTATACCAAAAAGGGCACCAGTACATACCTACACTCTCAGCCTGACAGTTCTTTCGACTCGTGACTTCTTAACTACACAAACTTAACACCACAACTTCTGGGAACTCTCAGGGAACCTGACGTTCCTCTAGGTTGGTCAGGTAATATTTCCTCTAGTCAGGACCCTAAAGAAACCTTCCTTACTACGATTTTTACTTTGAGGTCATGAAACAGGTGGAGTACGCTTCTGGACTGAGTAACCTTTTCTGAGACTACGACCCTCTCCAACCCACGTCCTCCTCTTCCCCTGCTGTCTCCTACTCTACCGACCTACCGTAGTGGTTAGGCTACCTGCACTCAGACTCACTTGAAGTCCTCTACCACTACCTGTCCCTCCGGACCGCATTACGCTAAGTACCCCAGTGTTTCTCAGCCTGTACTGACTCACTGACTTGACTTGACTTCCTTTATTGTTGATAGTTGTCTACGATGTTGTTAATTGAACTTTTGAACAAACCCCTGACATGTGAGTGTACTATGGTTTCGTAACGATAGGATTAATAGACAAGTAATATTCCCTTTCTTTCCATTTAAATGTGACTTCCTTATTTTGACAGTGGTAGACTTGGTTTACTAGTCAGTGAGTTCCACCTTAAAGGTCGTAAGACACGAAGTATCGGATTATATTTTACTTTATCCGATGTTTATGCATAAAAATAGGAGAATTTTTTTACGATTTGCTATAAAGGACTTCGGAAACGTAGACTAAAAATTAAGTGTCTGATACGTTCTTTATATTCTTGTTCAATTTACTATGGTGTTTCTTCGTTTTATTAAAGGTCTTAAGGCTTGTAAAATTTCCTTTCCTTCTAAAAGAAAGAGGTTGTTCAGCTTCAAAATTTAAATTTTTTATTAAGTATTCACTATTGAGAGAATTTTTATTTTGATACAACTATAATAAGTTAGTCGGATACTATTTTTATGATAAAACGAAATCAATAGTTCCTTTAAACTTACACCTAACTCATGATCTACTTTTACTCTTAAAATTTAAGACGATATAATTTTGTTTTTTGACAGAAAATTCTCTATATACATATGATAGTAAAGTGCTGACTTATTAACTAAGGTTATTAAGTTATGTAATTTTTATTTTCTTCGTTTATACCGTTTACAACTTTAAACAATTTAGAATTACTATCCAAAATAGTCTAACTGATTTAGAGACACTATATATGTATATATATATATAAATCTCTCTTTCTCCAATATATGTATTTTGATATATATGTTTTATATATTTTTAAACACCTATTTTCAATATATACCTAATGTATATATAATATAATGTATATATCAATATACTAAGTATATATATACACTTCAAAAGTGTGTTTATAAAATTTTCTAAATTAAAATTCCGTAGAAATCATAAAAGAATGAATTGATGTGAAGACTAATTGAAACTGGAGGGTTAACGATGATGGATTGAGCATTTGGGTCGTAACAACTAGACACTAGGTCCAAAGTAAGTAAAGAGATGTGAAAATACCCAGACCGACTAGTTAATAGAATTGAGGTATGTATGACATGAGATGAAAGATATTAAGTGTTATTTAATCATCATGGTCCGTTTTAATAGTGTTCAAGAGGTAACTATGTCTGTATTGATATAACAGAATCAGACAAGTCCGACCAGATTCTTTTATGGTGATGGTCCGATTTAACATTTGTTGTCTGTAAGTTAATAGTGTTAAGACCTCTGGTCTTTAGGTTCTGGTTCTGAGGTCGTACCAACTAAATATCACTCCCCAGAGAAAGACCAAGTATCGGTCACGGAAGAGTGACATAGGAGTCTATCATCTTCTCAGGTCCTTCGAGACACACCGGAGGAAATATTCTCATAACCAGTGGAAGTACTACCGAGTACTAGATTCGTGGAGAGGTTCCAGAGTGTAGGATTATGGTGGGTGTCCCGTATTCCAAAAGTTGTATACTTAAAACCCCTCAGTCACTTGTATATCTGGTATTACTGATCACTTTGTTGTTATTTTTTCTTCTTTCAGAGTATTTTCTTGTCTGACGTTAGATTCATAAATAAGTTTCTTTGTATGATTTTGACAGTGATCTCAGAGATCATAAACTTCGTACTTGATGAGACAGGGAGAACGTGTGGAGGAACTCGGTTCATTCTACCTTTGAGTCGAGGTCTAACCACGTGTGTTGTGTGTTTGGTAAAAGGGTGGAGGTTCAACTTTCAATACCGTATAAGATTGTCCCACACACTGTCATTAACAGTAGGAGGGATGGGTCAATTGACAGTATCTCCGATTTAAAGTTCACTCAAACCGGTTCTCAAACCTGGGAGGTAAGGGAATTCGTCTGAGGGGTGAGTCTTAACCCCCGAGATAGTGTCCACGTTCTATGACTTTTATGACCACTGTTTAAAGAAGACTGGGTCGAGTAAGAATCTTGTACACAATGTAAGAAGAGAAACATTGCCACTTTCGTTGAAACAACAACAAATCAGTGATTCAGGATAGGCTGGTAAAACACTGGGGCACCTGACATCGGGTTTTCCGAGGAGACGGGTACCCTAAAAGGTCCGTTCTCATGTTCTCACCCAACGGTATAGAAAGAGGTCCCCTAGAAGGGCTGGGTCCCTCGGTTTGACACAGAGGACGTAACGTCCACCTAAGAAATGAGTAACTCAGTAGTCCCTTTGAGTTTTCCTTTAACTTGTTTGGGGGGTTTGTCTAACAGTGTGGATGAGTCTCGAAACATAGATTTCGTTGTACGGTGAGTCTTTGTTCGGTCATAGGGTCGTAGTCGAGGTCTCGTTTGGAGTCTTGAAACGGGTCCCTTACTCTGTCCTGATTGTCTCGGGAGGAGTTAAACTTTGTTTTACACTCTTTCAAGTTCGAACTTCCCGAAGTAGTTTTTGTTGCCAAAACCACGTTTCGTTAATACTCTTAAAAGGTGTCAAATAACATTAGGTGTGTCAGTTTCCGAAACTGTATCAGTTATTTCGTCTATCTACAAAAAAACCTTGAGAGAATGAAAAAGGTACTAGGTCGCCTACAACAGTTAAACTAGAGACCAAGGAGACGGAAAAGATTTTGGTTGAACTTGTAGACCTTCAAGTGCCTAGTGAATAACGACTTCGGACCGAACCTCTTAAAACTCGTAATGAAATAATCGGACACTCTACTCACGTAAACACGTCATCAAACTAGTAAGAAACCGTAACGGGAAGAAACCCTAACCTTACTTTTGACTGGAAAAGGTCAAGACACCGGTGACGACTCAAAAGGTTTACAAGACCGTATAACTCACGTCGTGAAAGTGTCGTAGTAGAAAGTCCTAAACTTTATCGAGTTGACCTTAAGGTAGTAGAGGTGATCGAAGTAAGTATCACTAAGAAAGATTCCGGGTGAACTGAAGTGTAAGGTCCTACAGACCGAGATCCATTCACTAGTATAGTAGTACTAATAGACCCAACACTTCTAGAAAAAACATGTCAAGAAGACACATAAGAACGGTGGAGAAGAATCAGAGAAGACGAAGACAATCCAGGTATGTTAAAGACAAGAAAAAGCTCGGGTAGAAACGTACTTTATGAGGGAACCATAGAGATTAAAGGAACTTCTCTAGAGATCAGAAAGGGAAAGACAACAAAAGGAGATAAAGAAACGTAACTAACGACTCCTTCCGAAAGAAAAGAGAGGAACGATAAGAAACCTTGAGACGTAAGTCTACGAATGTAGAAAGGATAAGAGGAAACGAAAAGTGGAGAGAAGAAAAGTGTCGATAAACATTCCGGAGGAGTCTGTCGGTAAAACGAAAAAAGTAAAGAGAAGGTACCCCTACCAGAACTAGGGACAGAGGACATGTTACAGTGCTTGGAGTAAGGTATCAAGTAGTCCGTGAGATAGATAGTCTAGATCCGGGAATTTAGACAAAGAGTGAAGGTGACATATTAGTATTCCCTAAACTAAATCCAGAATCGACTACCAAATCACCGAAAGGGATGAAAGAAGTTAAATTCCGACTTAAACCGTTATTTCTCGAGTACTAGACAGGGTGTCAGTCGAGGACCAGAACAAAAACGACTGACGTATCTCGAAGAGGTAGAAACCGACGTTTTTTATCTTAGTTAGACTAAAGTCACAGCTGGTAGACCACTACAGGTACACATCTCAGAAGAGAACACAACAACCTTCCACAAACGATACTGGACACACAAGAGAACCGTTTTGAGATAATCTGAAACGGGACGAAGTAAGGTATAAGGTTCCGGTTTAAACGGACAATGAGGTCCACAAAGAACTGAAGGATGAGGATATTACTTTTCCTGTAGAAAAACCCACAATCAAGATTTTCCAGAACATTCAGAAGTATCTTGGCAAGTTGAAGTCGAAGAAATCACAATGTCCAACCCCGTATCTGAACCTAATGACACTATAACTTACCAAAGGGAGCCTTTACTTGTCTCTAGTAAGACAGTAAAAACTCTAACGTAGGTTCATGACGTAAAACCTGAGAAAACAACTGGTATAATCTTGACCTGTACCTTGTTGTCTGACCAAGGTTTATCCTTTTCCTAATACAGTTCAGACATATGACAGTGGGATGAATAAATTGAATATACGTCTCATGTAGTACTCTTTACAACCAGACCTTTTTCGTGTTCGACCTTAGTTCCAACGACCCTCTTTTTAGTTATTGGAGTCTATACGTCTACTATGGTGGAAATACCGTCTTTCACTTCTCCTTGATTTTTCGGAGAACTACTTTCACTTTTTCCTCTTACTTTTCAAACCGAGTTTCGAGTTATAAGTCTTTTGCTTCTAGTACCGTAGACCAGGGTAGTGAAGTACCCTTTATCTACACCTTTATCTCCTTTGTCATAGTCTGAAATAAAACCCCCCGAGTTTTTAGTGACGTCTACCACTGACGTCGGTACTTTAATTTTTTGCGAATGAGGAACCTTCCTTTCAATACGGGTCAGATCTGTCGTATAACTTTTCGTCTCTGTAATGAAACGGTGGTTTCCAGACAGAGTAGTTCCGATACCAAAAAGGTCACCAGTACATACCTACACTCTCGACCTGGTACTTCTTCCGACTTGCGGCTTCTTAACTACGAAAAGTTGACACCACAACCTCTTCTGAGAACTCTCAGGGAACTTAACGTTCCTCTAGATTGGTTAGGTAAGATTTCCTATAGTAGGGAGCCACAAGAAACCTTCCTTACTACGATTTCCACTTTGAGGTCATGAAACTGGTGGAGTACGTTTCTCAACTGAGTAACCTTTTCTGAGACTACGACCCTCCCTGACCTCCGTCTTCCTTTTCCCCTGCTGTCTTCTACTCTACCGACCTACCGTAGTGGCTGAGCTACCTCCACTCAAACTCACTTGAGACCCACAACCACTACCTGTCCCACCGGACCGTACGACGTTAATTATCTCAGCGTTTCTCAGCCTGTGCCGACTCGATGACTTGACTTGACTTAATTCTCTTCCGACCATCGAAATACCCTCTATCTATTATTTAATATTTATTTTATTTTAAAATTTTTTATTAATTTTTTTTCTGACTAAATTCGAAAGGTCGATTTCAAAACTTCTTTGACATTGATTTGAAAATTCTAAGTAAATTTTTTCGTTAAGTTACAGAAGAATCATGTTAATACATCTAAATGATTCATCAAGTCGTTTCAGATGGACTAATACATAAAACACTACGTACCATGATAAAACTGTACTATCAATCATTACTTACACCATCATTTTAATTATAAACATATAACTTTTATAAACACTTAATCAGATATTGAGAACAAATATTTTATATCGAATGAATTATTGGTTGACGTTCATGTAAAAACAAGTCCTTACAAAATGAAGGGATAATTGAAAACTTTTGTTATAACACAAGGTAGGTTTTGATTTGAAACAGTTTTTCGATGAAAGAGATTTATAACTTGGAAATTTATTTGAACACTGTAGTAAGTTTTAATACAGTCTACAAAGTAAAAATACCTTAGTTAAAGATTTACAAATAGACAACGGTTCTAAAAATACTTTTTTTTTTACCTTGAGAATTACTACTATTTAATAAGTTTTGTAGACAACTTTAACTTTATTCAGTTCTTATTAAATTTATAAATCCATCAAGAAGATTGTCACATTATGTAATTTTGGATAATAACGTGAATATAAACACGAGTAAAAAAGAGTCACTTGTCAGTAAGAAGAGTTTCACGGTCCATTTGAGTCTGAAAAGTCGACTTAGACAAAGGTGACAAATATTCTCATCAAGAGATTTAATGACTGAAAACATCATCGGTAATTATGACGATTTTGTAACTACATAAGAATAAAAGTACAAAAGACACTACAGTGACAATAAAAGTCGTACCATCGAGACTACCATTCACAATATACAGTTAGTTATAAAATACTTTAATATGAAACGTATGTACACGAAGTCAGTACAGACTCAGAAACGCTGAGACACCTGACATCGGGTGGTTTGAGGAGACAGGTGCCCTAAGAGGTCTGTTCTTATGACCTCACCCAACGGTACGGGAGGAGGTCCCCTAGAAGGACTGGGTCTTTACCTTGGACCCAGAGGACGTGATCCTCCACCCAAGAATTGGGGATCGTGGTGGTTTAATATGAGATTAGTTAAGGAAAAATTCATAAATTTTACGTCATTGATTTTTAGTATAAAAGTTTAAAAATAAAGTTATACCGAAGAACGTCTTATTTTTACACAAGGATTTTTGGTTTTAGTTGAGGTTATCGTTCTTACGAGTATTACTAAAACTATTCTTGAGATCGTAAAACATTCGTATAAAACAAATGTGGGATTTCATAACAAAGAGCAAAGAGAAGGACTGAGATATACGATCGTTGGATTTTACCATCTCGTAAAACTTTCGTTACCCTATTCGGACCTGTCGTAACGGTTTGTAGGTCGTTTGTGGGCAGTCCGAGTTGTCGTAAGTCATAAAGAGATTAAAAGGAAATCTCGAGTGGGACATACTACAAAGACGAAACAAAACATTCCTTCCTCAATCATTACGACGTAAGTCTTGTCAACTCTCTCTCAACGTGTAATCGTCAGAAAGTATAAATTTGTATACGTTATTGTCAGTTGAAATGACTTTTACGAATCTATTTTCGTCTTCGTCGTTCATCTTTCACCTTAGGACATCTTGGGTAGTCTCTAATAAAAGTATATAAAAACTGTTATTATACAAGAAGTTTTACCATTAGATCCTCTATGACTGCGACTTTACTTACCCTACGTTTAGATATGGATATTGATCCTAAGAGTTTCCGTTTGTATAACATACCAATACGATTGTAACTATCTTTTTTATATTTGAGTGAGTTCTATAAATTGGTTTTGTCCGTAAGTTAATATTCTCCTGTCTTACTAGATTGTCTTAACTTCTCGTGGGTCTCTCATCTCAACACGGAGATTTCCCAGACCTCAGATACTCCACGAAGAGAAACGTATAGACGATACAGACTCAGACAGACAACGACGATTCAGCGAAGTCAGCACAGACTGACACACACTGGGGTATCTGCCGTCGGGTGGTCCGGGGTGGCAGGGACCCTAAAAGGTCCGTTCTTGTGACCTCACCCAACGGTAAAGGACGAGGTTACGTACTTTCACTTTTCACTCTCACTTCAGCGAGTCAACACAGACTGAGACGTTGGATGGTCCGAGGAGACAGGTACCCTAAAAGGTCCGTTCACATGACCTCACCAAACGGTAACGGAAGAGGACTCAGGCAGATCATTGATCATTTGAATAAGAGATAGATCATTAGATATTTAGAAATCTTCAATAGGACTTCCGTTACCTCTTAAGTCCTTGAAATACTTTCTTTTATACAAGTCTAAATATAAAATCTTTCTACTCATACTGATATCTTTCTTTGCGAAAGTTTGTTAGGACGAAAAGGAGAAATTTTAGGGGTTTCTTCTTTTATTTTAGAGAAAAACCTTTCAAAGAGAACGGAGTGTTTGTCGTCCGAGGGTCCTTCATTAAACGAACGACTATCATACACGTTGACATGTTTAATTGGTAAGGAAGGTTTGGTTAGAAAATACGTGATTTTTCTTAGGAAACTTAACATGAATATCAAAAGTAATACGAGGTCCACGAGTTTAATAACACTTGATGAAGGAGACACTTAGCATAAAACCTATGATATATAATACCCCTTATGTGGTGTCCCACTATTTACGTCTACAAGAGACGATTCTATTTTAGTATAATGTTAGAACTCGTTGTAAAAAGTAAAGAAACTTATATACGTAATAGTCCTATGTCTCCTTTACAAAATGACATGTATTTATAATTCAAATATCCACGTTTACAAATCATATTTATAATTCTCAACTACAGATATGACATAAAATGAATATAAAGTAGAAAAATTTATAAATAAAATCCTACATATAATTTTATATTATATATATATATAAAAAAAATAAAGTATCCAGTACATCCAGACACAAGGTTTTAAAGACGTCTAGTCACCCTCAGACGAGAGACTCTAAGGAGAAACCTCGAATAAGTTTATGTATAAAGAATTACAGGGAGGAATTTTTAGACTAAGTCACCCGGATCCAGGACAAATACGTTCATAATACTTCTGATGACCTCCATAAAAGATGGAAGTTTACAATTTTTACAAAGTATGTTCGAGGAACATAAGGTAAGAGGGACTGAATGGTCTCTCGTGGAAATAAGTACGAATGTGACATACTCTAAAAATCCACCTTTATAAGGATGGATATCATAGTAGGTTAGGCAAAGTAAGTTAGGATAGATTAAGACATGTATCATGTGAAGTTTCTCGAAACTCAGATGTGTAAGGACAGTTCAAACGGAGGATGGTTTAGGTTCATAACGAAAGGTAAAACTAATAGTGGTTGAAACAGACAATATGAGTATAGACATTATTTGATCAGATAGGTTAGATGCAAGGAGAGGAAGATTAGATGAAGAGTATTATGTCTACGTCAGTAAATTTTCACAGATAGTACAATAGTATAAAGGTGATCATGCTCACAGTCGAGTCTTGGACATACAACATTCGGAACGTTCTCAATATCTGAAAAAGTTGTTACATGTCAAAAAGACCGTTTACTGGTATCCAGAGAAACTGTCTTCTTAATTACTGAAAAATCAAATGTACGAACAACACCGTAATAATTCTGAAAAATTTTTCTATTAACTCGAAGGGAAGATATCCAACTGAGATCCTGACTCTTGTTTTCAAACTTTTGGGTTTTCTCTTTTAAACTAAAAGATAATACTACGTGTAGTAATAGGAAGATAAGTGGTTGATAATTTCAAAAATTACATATATTAAGTTCGTTACGGTAAAAATCGACGGTAGATGGAGTGACTTCATTGATAAAGTGAAACAGTACACTCATGACAATAAACAGAATTCGATAAGACCTTACGATAATGACGGTGACTGTTATCTTCGTAGGGGACTCTCGTTGGGATCGGATATCTCCTTTCTGTGGAAACAGGAATACTTAATATAACCATGAGGAGATGAGTCGTTTAAGATATAGCGTGACCACTTCTTACACAGGAAACCTGGCAGGGTCTATTATATGACTACCTAAGAAACTATAACATTTTATATAGACAAGGTTGTACGAATGGAGAGACTCCAAAAACTGGTTAAAAGGTTGTGAGACTGTTCTATTAAAATCGTAAAGTTGAATAAAAAACCATTGGGTAGTAAAATAGGTCCGAAGTTCCTCGGTAAAGTCATCACCGGACCTTAGTAGAGAAACACAGGTACAGTCCTATAAATCAGGATTCTGTATCTACTGATAGGGAGGTGGTGGTACCAGGAGATCGGAATATAATACATATACACATACACGAGTCTGCAAAGTTAGTACAGACTGAGAAACACTGGGATACTTAAAATCGGGTGGTACAAGAAGGGGACAGGTACCCTAAGAGGTCCTTTCTTATGACCTCAACCAACGGTACAGGAGGAGGTTTGCTAGAAGGGTTGGGTCCCTACCTTGGGTACAGAGGACACAAGGAAGTAACATTCGTCTAAGAAAGGACGACTCGGTGGTCCCTTCGGTTCTGAATGTAACGAATTGGGATTAAGGTAGTAAAAGTTTTATTTTAAGGTTCAGGTAGAGGATTTCGGCACATTGAAGAAACTATCTTCTCTTACTAGAGAAAGGAAGAGTTTAAAAAATATTATGAAAGATTGAGTACTGTACGACTGTAGACTGGTAACAAAAGTTAGACTCTCATTATTCCTCTCCATTCCTAATTGACGTTCTCTACTTACAAGTAAATTTTGACTAAAATAGATAGTGTTAAATGGTGTCTAATCTTATCGTCGTTAACACTACGGTGTCATACCTTTTCCAATAGTACAGGAGGTGCTAATGTTTGTTATTCTAGTAAAAACAGTAACTCGACCGACCACTGGTCAAGGTCTTGACATAAGACTCAATAGATTAAGAATCCTAGTGAAGACCATGGTTTATAGAAGTCCACCGAAGAAAATCTTCCGTTTGTACTCATAATCTCATATCCGTCAAATAAAACATTACCTTTGTTATTTATAATTATTTCTTACCTCTTTATTTTGTACCTTCAGTTGTGTCAGTTGATCCAGTCACAACAGTAGGTTCACTGGAGACTCCAGTAGATTTCTAATTAGGATCATCTTTTGGGGTTCTCGGACACGTTGTGGACGTAGAATCCCAATGAGGTAGGTTACAAAGTCTTTCAACACTACAAAGATATGGTTAGTGACAAACAGGAATTAACTTCTGACACACCAATTATTGTTACTTCTCCTTAATTGAGGGGTCATTAAGGGTAGAGTGGTCCGACCTTTGTATTCTTAGTTTACTTAGTCTCGGCATATCAGGGTCCGTTCGTATATGGGTACGTCGGATAACTCTCACCCGAACACCAGTTCATTACCACCACCACCAAATCAGTGATTCAGTATAGACTGAGAACGCTAGGGTACCTGACATCTGATGGTTCGAGGAGACAGACACTCTAAAGGGTCCGTTCTTATGACCTCACCCGATGGTAAAGGAAGAGGTCCCTTAGAAGGGTTGGGTCCCCAACTTGGGTTCGGAGGACGTTACGTCCTGCTAAGAAATGACTAACTCGGTGGTCCTTCGGACCATTTGATCACTTTCCCATAGTTTATTTAACCCACGACTGTCGTAGACGACGTATTAAAAGACAGTTTATTCGAGTTCAAAGAGTTGAAGTAAAGAAAGGCATGGAGTGTCTTTATTCTTATACAGACATTTTGACTAAAGACTTCGGAAAAACACGTGTCTTTTCTCTCATTTGTTTTTATTGTCTCATGAATGTTTTTCGTTTCTTTTATACAGTGATCAAAAGAAATATACATTTGTGAAATCATACGACATAAACGGAGTCCCTATAAAATGTTTTAGATGAGTCTAAATCGAGACGTCATTAAACAAACCGTACACCGATCTAGATCAAAGACTAAGAGATTCAAAGGTGGAGAACCTAAGAGAAATTAACATCGAGGTTAAAGAAGATTTGGGATTCGATAATAAACCAGTAAAAGTAATACGAAAGACAGAAGTACAAGTGAGAGTTCCTGACTCGGATCTTTTCAGTCCCGGTCTTGTTCACCTAGACCCACCATTGAACAGACTCATACAATCAGTGAGTCAGTACGGACTGAGAAACGTTGGGGTACCTGACGTTGGGTGGTTCGAACAGACAGGTACCTTAAAAGGTCCGTTCCTGTAACCTCACCCATCGGTAAAGGAAGAGGTCCCCTAGAAGGGTCGGGTCCCTAGCTTGGGTCAAGAGGATGTGACGTCCGTCTAAGAAATGGCTGATTCAATGGTCCTTCGGGTTGAACAAACTTCCTTTAGTGTTGTCTTTATTCCAACGTAACAGTATAAATGAAGATTATGTCAATGTACATTTATAAATATAAAGTTTATAAATCTTTATTATACGATGTGGGGGTCCTTAGGGAAGTAGGTTTGTTTTTAGTCTGGACCCTAGGGAAGGTGTCGACGAGACGTGTTTATCGATAAACATCATCGACACTGAAAGGAGATAAGGTTCCTCAAAAAGGAGTTCATTTAGGTAGTACGCTTCTCAACTGAGTAACCTTTTCTGAAACTACGACCCTCCCTAACCCCCGTCCTCTTCCCTTGCTGTCTCCTACTCTACCGACCTACCGTAGTGACTGAGCTACCTGCACTCAGACTCACTTGAGGCCCTCAACCACTACCTGTCCCTCCGGACCGTACGACACTAAGTACCCCAGTGTTTCTCAGCCTGTACTGACTCACTGACTTGACTTGACTTGACTAATTGGATCAAACAGAAATCACAGAGGACTATGGATAAGTTTCAACTTGTTAGAAGATCTTAAAATGATGACTTGAATAAGATGGATCTTATAAAAGGATCCATCTTCTTTTGGAAAACAACCCGATTTTCTGTTGTACAAAAGGATGATTTTTATGGTGTATCGATAGATGATTCTAAAGAATATTGAATATTAATCTAAGTATTGAATTAAACTGACGACTATACTGGAAGAATCCTCGTAAAATAAAAACTAATTTTCTAACATCAGGAGAAACCCGAGAAATATTAGTAACTCAGTAAAACATTCAGTACAAATTACAGAACTGATAATCCAGTTTTATTATTCCAAATAATTGGAAACATTCCGTAGTCTTTACATAGGGTAAAACTTGTAAACGAAAATATAGATACGACGAATTACTCAGATCTGACGAGTAAATTTTTAAAGTCAGAAGAAAATCAATAATCCATCGTCCTTAGTTACGGGAAGTTTCTCTAAAGTATTTATTCAAACTGACTTTACAACTTTGCATCGAGTCCTTCTTCTTGGACATACAATTTTCTAATTAATTAAATAAATATTACTTGACGCAAAAAGTTCTGACAAAGAGAAGAGTTCAAAGAAGTCCTAGAGTTTACCAAAGAACGAAATGGATAAATTTACAAAGGAAAGGTGTTCTCATCGAAGTACTTATCCTCACCTGTTTTGTTTCAATATTGTTCCTTTAATGTAACTCGTATATAAGTGACTGGTGTTCGATTAAGGATTGAAAGTCTCTAGAGAGTAAGGTAACTAACGTCGGTTATCGTATTGGTTGTAAACCTGTTTTGTCAAACGCATACGGACACGAGAAACTACAATGACTCCTCAGTGAGAGCAGACAGAGATGTATTCCCATACATCATGTCTTTTTATGGTACCCAAACTGCAAAGTACCTTGAATTACACTCAAACCGAGTCAATGGACAACTAAAGGAACTTACAACTTTTTGATACATTGGTAAAACTCGGAGTTTTAAGATGATGTAATCTACTCTTATACTAGATTGAAACTAACAACGCTGTTATTTGTATCGATTCATCTTACTGACTAAATGTAAGTCTTTGAATTACCGTTAACATAATCAAGATAACGAAGAGTTGTTTAATGACGTTTGAATTGCAGTTTTAGAGTGTGTCTTTGTGTTGAAACAGTCTTAATGACACCTAGTCTTCAAGTCCAAAGCAAATTTACTTAGGAGACGAATCACAGAGTATTCCGACGTTAGTTCAACAGTCAGGTCAACACGGGAATGGACTTCTGAACTCAACCGTACTTATAAGTGGGACTCACACACACTTTCAGTAAGTCAACACAGACTGAGAAACAGTGGGGTATCTGACATCAGGTGGTCCGAAGAGACAGGTACCTTAAGAGGTCCGTTCTTATGACCTCAACCAACGGTAAGGGAATAGGTCCCCTAGAAGGATTGGGTCCCCAACTCGGACCCAGAGGACATAACGTCCGTTAAGAAATGGTTGACTTGGTGGTCCCTTGGGACGACGGTTCTTATATAAATGTAAAATAAAAATTTAAAAAGTTTGTCGGTATTTTCAATTCTTTTGTTGTTATTTCATTGAACATGAGTCATAGATGAAAATTTTTAATATTTGTAACTTTACTATAACGGGTAAAATAAAGTAGAGATGGGGGACTCCGTGTGAAAGTGGGTGATCTAATAAAATTTCTTGTACGTCTTGTAATTTTTTTTTAAGGAGATATTTATAGATTGACATATTTTTCAGTCACTCTGAACATACTCGGAATTATTCTTGGTGTTACCGTAATATTACAATATTTATTGTTATGTTAACTGTGAACTTGTTGTCCAAACTTTACACACTCATATGAATATGTACCTAAATAAAAGTTATTTATGCTGTCATAATGTAGTAACCGTTAACCAACTTAGACGTCTAAGTTGGTATGTCTTGACATTTAGTCCTTCCTTACTGACACCCTGAACTCGCAGATATCTAAAACCATAGACATGGTCCAGAAATTGGTTAAGGAAGTACCTATGGTTCCCTACTGACATTAAAGAAGAATAATAGTATATTGTTCATTCACAAGTTTAAAGGGGTTACTAGGATATTTCCAATGGGATGTTTACCCAAACACACTTATTCCTTTATTCAAGATATAACGTAAACCAACTATAAGAGGACATAAGAAATATTAAAATACGTTTAAAAGTAACTTTGTATTATACTTAATGTCTTTTCATGTTTTTATTTCCACATGTCATAATACTTAAATTGAGACGGTTGATGACAAGAAGACGAGTTGTCGTTGATATTAGAATGAAGATTCTGTTTTCTTATTAACACAGACGAAAACTTTGAATAATTATATAAATACTCACGACTCTACACGTATATATATATATTACTTTTCTTTTTGTTTTTAGTAATTTTTATATTACTGATAGAGTGATGTATGGTATTTCCTTTTAGTGAATACTAGTACGAAATTCATATTTTCTCTTTATCTTTGAAAAAATTTCTTTTGTATCTCCTTACAGAAGTACTGGAATATCATCAATTTTGAAGAAATAGTACTATGTTTTTCGTGTTAGATGGTCTTTCCTATTATTTAACTTTTTAATAATTTAATTATATATTATAATTGTTTTTTCCATCGGACTTCCTTTTATACTTTCGGTGTACTATCCTTATAATTTTTAATATATGTTAATTAATACTCCACGTTTAATTTTTGACGTTACTTTATGGTGATATATTGGTAGTTTTTCGGACTTTAACTTATTTGTTTGACTATTACTTGTGGAACCTTTATTATAAATCGTTAAATTCAACAAAATGTAACGACTATTTACACATTTATACAGTCAGATGTAACCTAATAACAATTATCATGTTCGAATTTGTTTCATATACGAATGAGATAAATACTGAGTCATTAGGATGAGGGTCTATATCACGGTTCTTTTTTTAACTCGAATATATACATATAGAGAGATACGTCTTGTTTGGTAGATCGATCTATATATGTTTATATCTAACCTATTTTTTATTTGTAATGTTTCGAAAAAAAAAAAAGAAATGTTAAAATAATTATTATAGAGAGATACATCTGACTTGGTAGATCGATCTATATATGGTTCTATCTAACCTATTTTTTATTTGTAATGTTTCGAAAAACAAAATGTTAAAACAATTATTATCGAAATGTGACCTCCGTTTGGTGTACTACCTAAAATTGATTTACTTAAGATTTTAGGAGATGATGAGATTTCCGGATACTTACTCTCTCAAGTCAAGTCAAGTCAGCGAGTCAGCACAGGTTGAGAAACGCCGGGGTACTTAACGTCGTGAGGTCCGGAGGGACAGGTAGTGTTTGAGGGTCTCAAGTGAGTGTGAGTGCAGGTAGCTCAGTCACTACGGTAGGTCGGTAGAGTAGAAGACAGTAGGGGAAGAGGAGGACGGGGGTTAGGGAGAGTTGTAGTTTCATAAAAGGTTACTTAGTTGAGAAGTGCACTTCACCGGTTTCATGACCTCAAAGTCGAAATCGTAGTAAGGGAGGTTTTTTTAGGGTCCTGACTAGAGTAAGTCTTACCTAACTAACCTAGAGAAACGTCAGGTTCCCTGAGAGTTCTCAGAAAAGGTTGTGGTGTCAAGTTTTCGTATTTAAGAAGTCGTGAGTCGGAAGAAGTGTCAGGTTGAGAGTATAGGTATGTACTGGTGTCCTTTTTGGTATAGGAACTGATCTACCTGGAATCAGCCGTTTCATTACAGAGACGAAAAGTTATACGATAGATCCAACGAGTATTGAAAAGAAGGTTCCTCATTCACACAAAATTAAAGCACCGATCGATTTCTATAATAGTTCGGTAGAATCTTAAAATAATGACTCTGACTATCTCTGTCTCATTTCCCTGTTCGAACCACTAATTTATCAATTAGGGTGTGAGAGAGAAAAATTAGAGATTCAACACAGGTTGAGAACTGAGAACACTGGGGTACCTGACATCGAACAGTCCGAGGAGACAGGTACCCTAAGAGTCCGTTCTTATGACCTTTGGAGGAGGTACTTCAACGAGTCAGCACAGGCGAAGAAACGCTGGGGTACCTGACATCGGGTGGTCCGAGGAGGTAGGTACCCTAAAAGATCCGTTCTTATGACCTCACCCAACGGTAAAGGAAGAGGTCCCTTGGAAGGACTGGGTCCTTAGTTTGGACCCAGAGGACTTAACGTCCTTCTAAGAAATTGTTGACTCGATACTCCCCTCGGGTAATGTCCTAACATTTATCTTTTTTAGGGTGATGTTCTAGCATCTTTTTTATACCTTCTACGGACTTTTAATTACTAATGAGTTCTTCCGTCCAAACGAATTAGTGTTTTGGTTCGTCCGAGCGAATCATTGTTTTGGTACGTCGTCTTCGTACTCTGTACGGGACTTTGTCACTTTGTTACCACCGTACTCTGGGTGTATAACGGGTCACTCGAGTCGTTCAACTATGGATAGTGTATGAGAGACGTATGTATTTTAGTCATAAACACCTTGGTCGAACGGGTACATCCCTGTTCTGTTAATGGGACTAGTTGGACCTCCTTCTTGGTTACTACCTTCGTACTACATATGAGTTCTTTCCGTTTCTTCTAAAAGAGGGGTGAAAGATGAAAAGGAAACTAATATTTTGACATCGGGTCATTCATGACCTCCGTGTGAAGAGTGGGGACGGGGGTTGAATATTCGGAGTTTCACAGGATAAGATTATTTAGTGAAGAATTGATGGTGAAACGAAAGTGGTGTAAGAAACGTGACTCTATATTTCCAGATACCATAATCTCGAGCAGTCTCGGGGGTTTTACTATTGGTTTGACAACGTTCTAATAAGTGTTATCCATAATTATTCTTTTCAAATGGTTAGGATATAAAATGATTTGAAATATAAAATGAATACACGTTACATCTACATTTGTAAAGGATGGGGTAAAGTAAGGTAAGACTTTTTTATATATCCGTCTCTAGATGTAAAAATATCAACCATAAGACTTATTAGTCTTCCCAAATTTACATAAAAGGGGATAAAAGTATGGTAGAGTATTATTTTGTAGGATAAATATAAGAGACGAGATATTTTTTTCTACTTTAATTTACATCTGTAGATGTCATTTAACTGTAAGTATAGTCGTATAGTACTATTGGTTGTGTTGACTATCATAATATAAGTTACTGAAAGATACCAGAAGTCAAATAATTTACCATTGATTCTAGTGTATTATATATAAGTCTCTCATAAATTGATATATATATATATACAGATTGTCACTTCATAAAACTTTGTGAGTAAATAAATGGAAGGAATATGAATGTGAATGGAATGCAAGAGGGGTTAAAAGGGATACTTTTAACGACTATAAAACTTTTAAGAGACCGTTAGATGACCAATCCTGCAGTGTTAAGGTGATGTCCCCTGTTTCCAAACTAGGGACTACCCCTTGTCTTCTTGGGTGTACGACGTACCACACCGGTTTTAAAAAATTTTTTCTTTTTTATTGACTATCAAATAAAAAAATATATATATAAAAATTTAAAAATAAAAATGAAATAAAATGAAATGTTATGACATAACCAAACCGGTATGTAACTGTACTTAGGTAGTACCCACATGTACGTAAGGGTTTGTACTTGGGGAGAGGGTGGAGGGGGGGTATTGTAGGGAGACCCCGTAGGGGCACGTGGTCGGGGTTCGTACGACATAGGACGTAACCTGTATCTGACCACTAAGCTAAGAATGTACTATCATATGTACAAAGTTACGGTAAGAGGGTTTAATAGGGTGGGAGAGGGAGAGGGAGACTCAGGTTTTCAGACGAGATTTGTAGACACAGAAAAAACGACAGAACGTATCTCCCAGCAGTAACGGTAGATAGATTTAAGGTATATATACACAATCATATGACATAACCACAAAAAGAAAGACCGAATGAAGTGAGACATATTAGTCGAGGTCAAAGTAGGTAGAGTAGTCTTGACTAAGTTTACATAAGAAAAATTACCGACTCATTACGAGGTAACACATATACATGGTGTTGAAAGAATAGGTAAGTAGACGACTACCTGTAGATCCAACGAAGGTACAGGACCGATAATATTTGTCACGACACTACTTGTAACCCCATGTACACAGAGAAAGTTAAGACCAAAAGAGCCACACATACGGGTCGACACCCTAACGACCCAGTATTCCGTGAAGATAAACGTTAAAAATTTCCTTAGAGGTGTGACAAGAGGTATCACCGACATGATCAAACGTAAGGGTGGTTGTCACATCCTCCCAAGGGAAAAGAGGTGTGGGAGAGGTCGCAAATAACGAACGTCTAAAAATCTAGCGTCTGTAAGACTGACCACACTTCACCATGGAGTAACACCAAAACTAAACGTAAAGAGATTATTACTCACTACAACTCTTAGAAAAGTACACAAACAATCGGTAGGCATACAGAAGAAACTTCTTTACAGATAAATCAAGAAACCGGGTAAAAAACTAACCCAGCAAATAAAAAGACCTTAACCCGACGTCTTCAACGAACATATAAAAACTCTAATCGACAAACAGTCAACGAAGTATACGATAATAAAAGAGGGTAAGTCTTCCGACAGAAAAGTGGAACGAATATCAAAGGAAACAACACGTCTTCGAAAATTAAAATTAATCTAGGGTAAACAAATAAAAACGAAAATAAAGGTCTTAAGACCCTCCACCTAGTATCTCCTAGGACGACACTAAATACAGACTCTCACAAAACGGATACAAGAGGAGATCCTCAAAATATCAAAGACCAGAATGTAAATCTAGAAATTAGGTAAAACTCAAATAAAAGCACACACCACAATCTTTCACAAGATCAAAGTAAGAAAATGTTCACCAACTGGTCAAAAGGGTCGTGGTGAACAATTTCTCTAACAGAAAAGAGGNCGTGGTGAACAATTTCTCTAACAGAAATGAGGTAACATATAAGAACGGAGGAAACAGTTTCTATTCCACAGGTATACACACACCTAAATAGAGACCCGAAAGATAAAACAAGGTAACTAGATATACAGACAGAAACACGGTCATAGTATCACAGAACTACTGACACCGAAACATCATCTCGGACTTCAGTCCGTTCAACTAAGGAGGTCAAGGTAAGAAGAAAGAGTTCTAACGAAACCGATAAGCTCCAAAAAACATAAAGGTATGTTTAGAACTTTAATAAACAAGATCAAGACACTTTTTACACCGACCATCGAACTATCCCTAACGTAACTTAAACATTTAACGAAACCCATCATATGAGTAAAAGTGATATAACTAAGAAGGCTAGGTACTTGTACCATATAAAGAGGTAGATAATCACAGGAAAAACTAAAGAAAGTAGTCACAAAATATCAAAAGATATATATGCAGAAATCAAAGAAATCCATCTATATAAGGATTCATAAAATAAGAAAAGCAACGTTACCACTTACCTTAACAAAGGAATTAAAGAAAAAGATGAAAGAGTAATAAGCACATATCCTTACGTTCCCTAAAGACACACAACTAAAATATAGGACGTTGAAATGATATAAGTAACTAATCGAGATCATTAAAAGACCACCTCAGAAATCCCAAAAGATACATCTCCTAGTACAGTGGACGTTTGTCACTCTCAAAATGAAGAAGAAAAAGTTACACCTAAGGAAAATAAAGAAAAGTACGAGACTAACGACACCGGTTTTGAAAGTCTTGATACAACTTATCATCGCCACTTTCACCCGTGGGAACAGAACAAGGACTGAAGTCGCCTTTATGAAAGTTAAAAAGTGGTAACTCCTATTACAAACGACACCCAAACAGTATATATCGAAAATAATACAACTCCATACAAGGAAGATAAGGACGAAAGACCTCTCAAAAATAGTATTTACCTACAACTTAAAACAGTTTCCGGAAGAGACGTAGATAACTCTATTAGTATACCGAAAATAAAAAGTTAAACAATTACACCACTTAATGTAACTAACTAAACGCCTATAACTTCTTAGGAACGTAGGGACCCTATTTCGGGTGAACCAGTACCACATACTAGAAAAATTACACAACGACCTAAGACTAACGATCTTAAAACAACTCCTAAAAACGTAGATACGAGTAGTCACTATAACCGGACATCAAAAGAAAAAAACACCGTAGAAACAGTCCAAAACCATAATCCCACTACCGTCGGAGTATCTCACTCAAACCTTCAAATGAAAGGAGACGTTAAACTCATCCTATCCACAATCGAGAAGAGTTTTAAAAACCATCTTAAGTCGACACTTCGGCAGACCTGGACCCGAAAACAAACAACGTTCTAAAGACTAACGTCAAAGTTAAAGGTACGAACACTATACAGACAACTCTAAAAGATAAAGAAGAACCAAGTCAAAACCTTTCAACATGAAAAGACTCTTAAACAGGTAAAGAAGGTGTGACAGGTAAAATAACCGTATGTTGACGACTATCATCAGAGAATACTAGGAAACATAAAGAAACGATAGACAACACTAGAGAGGTAAAAGTAAAGATTAAAATAACTAAACTAAAAAGAAAGGAACAAAGAACTACTCAGACCGATTACCAAACAGTTAAAATAAATAGGAAAGTTTCTCGGTCGAAAACCGAAACAACTAAAAACGATACCAAGGAAAACAAGGAAAACGTAAATAAAGACGGGATTAAAAATTCTAAAGAAAGAAAGATGATTGAGACCCCAAGAGGTAAAGAAGGAAAAGATGAACGAAATCCACATCTCAATCTAATAAACTAAAAAAAAATACAAAGAACACCATACGGACATAACGGTACTTGAAAGGAGAATCGTGACGAAAATATCACAGGGTGTCCAAAACCCTACAACACAAAAGTAAACAAAGATACGTATAAAACTAAAGAAAAAACTAAAGAAGACACTAAACAACCAATAAGTCTTCACACAACAAGTTGGAGGTATACAACCTTAAAAATTACCTAAAAAGGACATTAACTCTAGATTAGAATTACGTAATACCAGTCTTTTCTACGAACCTTACTAAAGCTAAAAAAACTTAAATAGTTCAAATCTAAATACCGGGTCCTACACTAGATAGGACCTCTTCCAAGGTATTCGTGAACTTTTTTTCCACTTTAAGTAGCAAAACCCCACTTTACAGGACATCTATAGTTAATCCAGATTGACCAGATTACATAGTAAATTTCAAACACAAAGAAACAATTAAAAGACAAATCAACTAGACAGGTATCCACACTCACCCCGTAATTTCAGAGGGTGATAATAACACAATAACACTAAATATGAAAGTATGAACAATCGTAAACAGAATGTATAACACCACGAGGATATACCCCACGTATATATAAATATTAACAATATAGAAGAAGAACCTAACTAGGAAACTAGTAATACATCACCGGAAGAAACAGAGAAAAGTGTCGGAAACAAAATTTCAGATAAAATAGCCTATACTCATAACGATGAGGACAAAAGAAACCAGAGATAAACACACCTTATAGAAAAAGGACGGGAAGTGAAAGTCAGACATACACAGGGCACAAAACTCCACCCAGAGAACATTCGTCGTATATCTCCCCAGAACAAAAACATAGGTAAGCCGGTCAGAAACGGAAAACCAACCCCGTAAGTTGGGAAAATGCAAATTCCATTAATAACTATTCATACTATGGCAATGGTAAATGAAATAACAAAACCCTAGCCCAAATATGTGGGAAAAGCACTAAGGACAGATCTCTTATAGGAAATCGTAAACAACCTCTCGACCAAACCACCACGACTTAAGAGAGTCGAAAACGAACAGACATTTCGAAAACTAAAGAGGAAGCATAAACTTACTCTAGGAACGACCCATGTCATTAGACCCGACATCCAATAAAAGAAAGTAGTGAAATTCATACAGAACTGTAAGGGAGGACCGGACTTCTCAAAGATAACTTTCTAGTCGACAATAGAAATACCCTTAGGGGAACACACAATAAACAACAAAAAGGGAATGACGAAAATTATAAACAAGAAACACAAACTAGAAACAATTAAACTAATTATACACAGAACCCCATAAAGCGGAACCCAAATAGGATAAACCTTGAGAGACACAAAGAACCTGAACCCACTAATAAAGGAAGGGGTAAAATCCCTTCAAAAGTTGATAATAGAGGAGTTCCTAAAAGAGTACCAGAAAGAAAGACAGCAGAAGAAGACCCTGAGGATATTAAGCTTACAACCTCGCAAAGTATAACAGGACCTACAGAGACTCTAAAAGGAGTAAAGAAAATTAAGTAAAAAAACAAAGGAGAGACTAAGTAAATAAAGATGGTAAGATAGAAGATAAAGTGATTAGGATAGAAGACGGAGGTAATAAGATGATTAACAACGGAGGTCTCACAAAGACTAGAGTAAATAACGCAATAAGTAACATATAACTGGGAAAAAATAAAGAAGATCCAGGAACAATTTGGAAAGAACGTAGAAGAGTTAGGAACAGAGATCCGATAAATAGACACTAAGGTAAAACTAAAGTTCTAAAACCTAGTAAAAGTGATAGTTATAAGCCTTAAGAAAGAGTCCATCTAAGGGATGGAGAAGGAGAAAACAAACCAAACCACCCGTTGAGAGGACAAGGAAATGGATGACTCATAAGGAGACAGAGAAGTAGAACCAATATAACGACGCAAACCCCACCGGAAAAATATAAGACCATTAAACACCTCAAGAGAAATAATACCTCGAAGGAGTGACACCCACCCCAAGATAGTCACCGAACAGTTCCAAAGGACCAATCCCTCCGAACACAACCTCAAGACCACCAACTTCTACCCAAAGAAGAGAGACCTCGTGTCACCTCACTGGTCATTACCCAATACTCTGCAGTTTCCAAAACCTCATTGAAACTCGACGGACATATAACTTCGAGTCCCCACACAAGGACACAACGACCTCTTAAAAGCACCATACAGAACAAGACCTTGAACAACCGGGAACCCACCTCGAACCAAAGACACATCCATACCTCCGTAAACTACTCGAGGATAACGAATTACAAGGGACTTAAGTTCTCAAGAGATTACAAAAGTCCGAAACCTGAATTCGGAGGACGAAGACCAAAAGTCAAAATAAAAACGTCACGGAGATCTGAAGAGGTAGATATGTCGTGGTTACTATTTTGTAGATCCAATTTCTACTTTTCAAAGAGGTGTAACTCCCTATGAGTCTCTCCAAGTGACTCAATATTCCTCTTCTCTTCTCCATCCCCCATCAATCTCCATTGACCTTACTCTACACCACTCTAGTTTTCTCCTCTCTCGTTCGATCGGTCATCATTGAAGGAATACGCGTGAGATATCAGACCTGGTGAGTCTCCATAAATACCTCAATATGTCCCTTCTCCTCTCCCTCCTTCATCTGTCTCCACCGGTCCTCCTATTCTCTCTCCTTACTCTTCCTCTCTCTGATTAGGACGGTCATTGGTCAAAGAATCCACAAGAGGTGGCAGACCTTGTGTGTCTCTAAGTGTCTCAACCTATCTCTTCTCTACCCCCTCTTTTCTCTGTCTCCGGTGGACCGTCTCTTTTTCCTCTCAGGTTTCCTCCTCTCACCAGTTCGGTCATTAGAGAGAGAGTCCATTTTAACCCATCACTTCAAACCCAAAAATTTACATGTTTTAACTGTTGTTTATGGTTTCCCGTTTCTAATTTTTAGATCTCATCTCCAACCTAAAAGTCTTTATGTTATAATTTCTTTTCTTCGTCTTCCTTTTTCCTTTTTTCTTTTTTTTTTTT